>CATIUR010000002.1:20064069-20499069 GCA_949592205.1 Helichrysum umbraculigerum
ACCTCAAACTTTCTTTCAAGTTCCATTAGTTTTTGGTCATTGACTATCTGACCCTCTTCAACAATTTTTGTCAATTTTGTGGCATGCACGTCTAACGTATCAAAGAAGTTCATTGTAGTGTTAGATATTGATCGTGATGTTTCCACAGCTCTAGAATGTGCCTGCATATCATGTATAATAATAGATACGTATTATTACAAGTATGGAAATGATGATTTCATTTTAATACGAAACTTTTTAATGTCCATCATGCTAGTTTATAATCCCACCTCTCGCTGTTGTTGTGCAAATGTGCTTAGTTTATTTTCCTGGTTGTAGAGAATGTTTTCAAGGTCATTAAGCAAATTTTCAGCTTCTGATGCAATGCCCTTGAAAAGCTGGACATGAAGAACAAAGCCAAGTTAGATATAAACCAATAGAATTACAAAGCCAAGTTCAATCTAAACCAATAGAATTCTATTTTGAAAAGAAAAAGTAAAGCATATACCTCTCCAAGAGCAGAAGAATTTTTGGAGACTTGAGAATTCACATTTCCGAATGTAGACTGTGAGTTTCCATCAAGCTCATCAGCTATATCATCCAAAGTTTTAATACCGGACCCGTACATTGATTTCAACTTCTCTAGAGCAGCACGAAGTTCTTCAGTTGCCTACACTCCCCACAAAGTATTTCATATCAATTCAACCCGGCCCGTAACGTGACCAATTCGTTTTTCCGAATCTAATTATATAGCTAAATTGTATACCTGGGCCTTGGTAGATACAAAGGATTGCATATCATCCTCCATGCCTTTCAGCTGTTGTTCTTGTTGTGTTACAGAAGCTGCTATAGTCTTATGTAAAGTGTCAAGCTGTTTGGTTAACTGAGATTGGAATTGCTGGACAAGAATTCTGTTTTCATCCTCAATTTTGTCCTTGCGCTCTAGAGCAGTAGAGCAGTAAACATAATAATGAAATCAAAACCTATTCTGGCACTTTTCACAAAAAGATAATTTATATAAATTTATAGTCAAGATTTGTACCAATCTTGGTGAATAGACTAGATACGTCTGATGCAGCATTCTCAAGCTCTCCGCGAAGGTCAAATGCACGCTCAAGAAGTGCTTTTTCTGTAATATTAGAAAAGGACCAGAGTTATGTGACAAGTTCAACCACAACCCATATTATGTTTGTTAGACTCCCAAATAACCAACTTGAAATAATGAAACATTGCACATTGATTCTATTTGCAAGGCATTGAGGGATTAAGCATCAAAAGTCAAATGATGGGTCATAAGCGTTACATTTTGTACAGATTGGGTTAACACGGAACACTGTCCAAAGTTCTATTTTTAATATATAATTAGATTGATTTTTTATGATTACAAAAAAGTATCCTTTCATTAGTAATCTAAACAAACAAAATGATTTAGGGGTTTGTGTGCATTTTAAATACATTTTGGACGACTTTCGGCCCATTTTAGGCTGTTTTATCTGAGTTTACATGTATGACCAATTAATGATTAAACATAACCTCTTTTAAGGGAAACAGAAAAGTCTGACTTACCAGATTTGAGAAGGTTGGAAATAAGAAATTCTCTCTCTTTAATTGTTGCATTTGCTTGTCTGTGCTTTTCTTCAAGATCAAACAATGAATGTTCAGTTTCTTGCAGCTTTATCTGAAAGCATAAAAGTATGATCCTTTATTGTCAGGGAACGAAAGCTGAAGCTGCTGCATTTTATTTCTACTACCATGAACTAAAAATCATACCTCTGTTTTCTCAAGCTTCTCAGTTAAATTCGCAGTTGTTAACAGCTGAGAGTTATAAAGTTCTTGAAGCTCCATCATTTGCTGTTTTTGGAGATAGGGAACCAATATCAACCAGAGCAGTCAATAAAACTAAAAAGAGAGCAGAATTTTGTTGTATTGGTTATACCTTTCCCCTGGATTCGTTATCAAGTTCCATTCGCTCTATTTTTTCAGCCATTGCCTGGATTTAGTAATAAGAACAAATAAAAATCACTAAAATGCAGATTCATAAAAATCATGTCTTCAATCAAGCTATGTGAGAATTAATGTAAAAATTACCTTCTTCTCCTCTTCTTCCTGAAGGTATCTTTCCTTTGGTACATAGATCCCATTTTTCTCTCTAGCAGCGTATACCTCTATCCAAGCATAAAAGATTGTTAATTATGGGCTATGTTACTGCCAGTGGTCAGAAAGAGGGGTAATAAAGTATTTTCGCAACCTTGCTTAAGCCGTTCAATTTCAGAATACAGATCCTTCATCATTGCAGATTTCATCAATTTCTGATTAATCTGAAACAACAAAAGAACAAGTCCAGTCATTACAGGATGAATAAGGGAGAAGTTGTTCAATACGGAGTAGTTAAATAAACTGATCTCGTCAGCACTAACCTCAGGCTTGTTCTTGATATTTTTTGCACGGTGGGCATAGTCTAATGTGCTAAGTGTCTCTTCCATTGAATGAATGGATGGGGATATTGTAGCAATTATGCATGTTTTTGTTTTCCCTCCCAATGAATCTCTCAACAATCTTGTTAATTTACTATCCCTGTGTCACCAACAAAGTTTATAATCATTAATATAGCTCTTCTAGAGTTGTGTAGATACTAAGATTAATTAGACAAACACCTATTAGGTAACAACCATAGTAAATAGAAAAATACCTATATGGTATATGTCCCGAACGTTCAACTAGTGTATTAATGACTCGGCCAAGTGTAAGCAAACTTTTGTTTATCTCACCAGCTTCCCTTGCTCTTCCCTGCAACAATTGAACTTCATGAGGACTCGATAAAGTCTTGTTCATCTATAATATAACTTGGTCAAAACAATTACAACTTTCTGACACTTGCTACTTCATACCTCTTTTGCACCGGACCTTGAAATATTCTCCGAACCAGCAAGATCAACTAGATTGAGCTTTCCACATCTAATTATCTCTTCACCCTCTGGGGTACGCTCCTTAATGTGTATTGTGATGGAAAATATTGAATGAGAACGACTACTTTGTTTGTTCATAAGGGTTTCGGCCGTACGCCTTTTAGCAGAACCTTTCTCCAATATTCTGTATATTTCATCAGCAGTTGAAACCATCTCCTCTTCCAAGCCTCTAACAAGTACACCACCCTTTCCATCCTCCATGAGTGCTATAGGCTTTTTCGATTTGTCTTCCGGAAATTTTGAAACTTCTTCCGGAGCCAAAAGATCTGTTATCTCCTCATTGTACAGTTCTAAAAATGTAACTTTCATACTATACTCCGCACTTTGAGCTTCTAAAATATCAAATATCTGTTTAACAGCCCTGGGAATAACCCCTGCATCACTCGGGAATTCCCCATTCTGTACACAAACACAATTGTTATAATGCAGTAAACTCATTAGGGGAAAAAAAAACATAAGGGTCCGGTTCGGTCCTTTACGAGCTGAAAGTTTACCTTTTTCCTCCCTCCTCCTTCCATCGTGTAAGTTTTCCCAGTTCCTGTCTGCCCGTAAGCAAATATAGTGCAGTTGTATCCCTCAAGAACTTCAAAAACGATAGGAGATACCGCTGAATGATACAAGTCCCTTTGTTGAGACTTTGGACCATAAACCTATAGATATGACCATATTAGCACATGAAACAACACTAAATACGATTCTTTTCCCCTGTAACATATACAACATTATACACTTCAACCATGACCCCAACAAGTTTAATCGTTTTCAATAAACAATAAAGACGTCTACTTTATGATAAACTTAACCATTTATAATCGGTATCATACAAGTTAACACATACCTTATCAAACACAAATGATCTATCAATTTGTTTGTTAGCTACAGTCTGAACTGCACATACTTCCCTTTTGTTTTCTGAACATGTAATAACCACTGGTGTATGCAGTTTCTCCTCATCACTATTCATTGGTCTACGCATTCAAATACACCATTTTTCATCAACAAATATCCAAAAATTTCATTCCTTAAAAGACAATCTATCTAGATATACATATATATGTATATATGTATACACACCTGCATCTGACAACAACTTGAACATTGACACCTTTTTCTTTATCATGTTTACCACTCACATTTCCTTCTGTATGTCTAAGATCTCTTACTGCTTTATCCACAGACCTCGGCGTATTCGACGGTGAACTCGGAATCGTGTTTCCGCCTTTTCGTTCCATCACTTCACAATTAGCTTCTCAAATCACTATCAACTAATTTCAAATCTGAAAAAAAAAAAAAAAAAAAATCATTCATCAATTAAAACTCAAATTAATCAACTACAAATCAATTAGCTACAACATATTATAATTTTAAATCAAATTGAATAATAACACCAAACCTAGATCAAACAATAGTTTGACTTATACAAAATTAAGTCAAAATCATGACTCACTGAGTCTACTCGATCAGCATTACAGATTCACAAATGTAGATGAATACACAAATGTACACGAATTTCAGTTTTGCAAAATACATAAATAAATGAATCTGATGTAATGAAATAGTAACTGGAATAATAATAATAAATTGAGCTGAGAAATCGAAATAAACCTGAAATCGGTGGATTTAAAATGTGGTGAGGTGAGAGTATAGATTTAAGTGTAGATGAAATGATGAAATATAATTATTTATATTTATATTTATATTTATTTTTTGGTTAGGTTAAAATTAAGAATGAAATATAGATACAGAGAGAGAGAGAGAAAGAGTAAGACCGTGAGGATGAGGTGAGAGATGATATATTGTTGAAGAAGAAAAAGGGTATTTAAAAAAATTAAAATTAAAAATATGGCCGTTACAGGGGCGTTTGAATTTTGCTCGTTAAACTTGACGGGGATTATTTTTATTTTTATTTATTAATTTTAATTTTAATTATTAATTCGATTTTTGAAAAAATATAACGTTAGAAGAAAAAACCAGAATTTTTTATGTTTTGTGATAAAAACCTACTCCCGATAGTTTGATTGTTACATACGCTCTATTAAGCATCGAATTGAAACAAAACTAATCTAATAACAATAACCATATAGATAATATACATTGGTATGAAATATTACTTACGGATTAAAACGCTATTAATTACTACGTATTTTATTTGTCGTACTTTTATTGTCCTTCAAAAAAAAAAAATTTATAATAAGATATGTTGGAAGAATGTCACTCTTATATACAAGACAAGTTTAACTTGAAATATTTTAAATAAATGATTAAAAGTATTAATGATGATAAAATAGGCAGTTTAATGATATTTAACATTTTATAACTAGACGATGTTTTTAAAACAAATAAAATTGATAATATGGACAATAAGCATGAGACGAATGAAGTAACAGCTAGCATTACAATATAAGCATGAAAGGGAAATTTTAAGTTGGTATTAGAAAATGTTTGAATTACACATTTACGATGCATACTTAAAGAATCTCCATCTTGCTTGATCATTTATCATACGTCGAATTTTTTGTTTTGCTTATTGTTGTTATGCGTTTGTAATTTTCTAGATCTTGTTCGTATTTATATATATCTATTGTAAAATATTTACATGATGCCTAAGATAAAAATGATTGTTATCTGACTTGTCAGACATTCTTTCCATCTTTACTATAGCTTAAAAGTTAAAACCACCAAATGACGATGTAATAATAATAATAATAATAATAATAATAAATGAATATAATATTGTTAGAGAAAACTTGTAGCATTGTGTAAAACAAGCTATATGAATGAAAGCAATACCAAAAATTAACTTTGTGAAGCTACCATTTAATGATGAACCACCATTTAAGACTTAATATGATCCAACATTAAGACTCGTCCCAACCCTTTGGTCAGTTCGATGGTCAGTTTGAACCGACCAACCGACCGGGATGGCACGGGTTGGTCGGTGGCCTTGGTCGGTTTGATGCTTCGGTAAACCGAAGCGTGTTCGGTTGTGAGAGTGGGGCCCAGATTTGTTTTTGTTTTTTTTTTTTTATATTCTAGCCGTTAAACATAAAAAAAAAAAAAAATTCAAATTAAAAACTATCCGTTTGGAGGAGCGTGGACCAAAAAAAAAACATTTTTAAAAAAAAAACACTTTACATTTTACCCTATAAATACATCCACTCAACCTACTTATTTTCACACAACAATTCTATCAACTCTTTCACTCAACAATCCTCTCAACTATAACACTTCAAAAACCACACTTTTTACCTCAAAAACTCTCTCAAAAAAATGTCCAAAAGGCAAAAACAACAAGAAAAATTCCAAAAACAACAAAAAAGAGCAACAAAATATTGCTAAAGATATGTGGCAAAATTTGTTGAATAACCAGTTTCCAAACCCGAGCTCACCAAACACCAATGCTTCTGGATCTTCATCTCAACCAAACACTCAACCTACCGGGTTCGCCAACTTTGCACCGATTGCAAACCCGTTCCCCCTTGATCAGCACGACCCGAGGAATCATTATGCATTCCAAGGGTGGTACACAAACACACAATCCTCACCACCACAATCACAATTCCCCCACCAAACACAATGGTCACAACCACAGTGGTTCCAAAACACACAATGGTCACCACAACACCCACACTTTTCTCCAAGCTCATCCAACCCCAGTCAACAACAAATGAATTTCACCGTACCACAAACTTTGGAAGAAAGCTCTGACGAGGCAAACCCGGAGCCGGAACCCGAACCCGAACCCGAATCCGAACCCGAACCCCAAAACAACAAGAAAAAGGGTAAACGGGTTCAAAAGGAAAAAAGGGCCAAACGGTCTCAAACACGTTGGACGGACGAGGAGGCGAGGATTTTAGCGGAGCGGTGGATACATTGTTCCGAAAACGGTGTTCAAGGGAAAAATCAATCAAACGAGTCATTTTGGGCTAAAGTGATCCAAGGTTACAATTCTTGTGTCTCAACATCCCGTAATCGTAATCAACTTTCTGGCAAATGGAACAAGATTTCTCACGACACAAAAACGTTCCAAGCTCTCTACAAACACTACAAAGAAATTTGCCCTCAAAGCGGTGCAGACGAAAACGACGTCATGATTGCCACCCGAAAGGCATTCCAGCAACAAGTTGGGCGTGCGTTCATTTTTGAGTCCTCTTGGAATGTTCTTAGACATTTCCCAAAATTCTTTACTGACCCCGGAGTAATGACTAACGAAGATTCTTTCCAACCATTTGTCACCGATCTGGCCGCGGATGAACAACCGACTGCAACGGCGCTTGATTCCAACATGAAACGGTTGTTCCAAAATGACTACATCCGCCGTCCTCCGGGCCGAAAGGCGGCAAAAAGTCACGCATCAAGCTCGGCCGGATCGTCTTCACGAAGCGTTCAATTTGAAAAACAGGATGCACTTGAAGCTGTCAAGCAAACTGCTCTAGCGCAACAAGAAGCAATTAAACTGATCAAAGAAAACGCGATGAAAAAAGCCGCCTACAAAGCTTTGAGTTTTTTGTGTAAAAAACTTCCGAAGAAGGCCTCCAAAAAAGAAATTAAAATGCTAAAAAACGCGAGGAAAGAAGTTGTGACACTTTACCAAGATAAATATGGAAACGACGAATCGGACGAGGACGAGCAAGAAAACGCGAACGAAACCGACGAGTCGAGCTCCGATTAGATTACTTTATAATTCTAGTATTTTTTTAAATTATCGCCTTTTTAATTTTCAGAATCGTTGTAATTTTTAATTTTTAGGAATTGTTGTATCTTTTATTTTTTTAGGAATTGTTGTAATTTTTATTTTTATGAATTGTTATAATTTTTATTTTTAATGGAATTTGTTTAATTTAAATTATTGTTTTTATTTAAATTATTGTGTTTTAGTTGATTTTTTAATTGGTCAGTGGGTCCCAAGAATTGAAGTGACCGAGTAGGGATGGGAGTGGTCGGTCAGTTTTGGTCAGTTTTGGTCAGTTTTGTGAAAAAGCTGATGTGACGCTGACATGGCTCGGTCAGTTTCGGTCAGTTTAATTCAGGGTTGGGAGTGGCTTAAGAAAAAACCATATATATGACTAAACAACGAAACCTACACCTTCTTTTAAATGCCTACAAATGGATAGTGAAATGATTTATTCATATTTAACGTTGTTAAGAGAAACACGTAACAAATATGGAAGATGTGACCCTTGAGCTCATTAGCTCATTGAAGGGGATTGAAATAATACTAGTAAAGAGAGCAAACAAAAAAGGTTTAACAATTACAAAAATTATTCGTTTTCAAAAATTTATGACATGATAGAGTCCTATATTATTTTTATCATAAGTATAATTAATTTATAATTGGCATGATAATCAAAAGGGTAAGACGATATCAGCTTGTTAACAACCATGCACATTATGTAAAATGTAGCGTGCACGTAAAATGCAGTATTGCGAATATGGGTTGTTGATAACAAAATCAACGATTGAAATCGTATGCTTCTCTTTTTCTCAAACTGCAGTTGATCATTCGGTTCTACACCTAACTAGAATGCTACTTACTTTGACTAAAAATTAGTTTTTTGATTTTTCCTTATAAAGTGTAATTTGTAAAACACAAAATATGAGATCAAATAAATTAAATAAAATGATGTGCCCCCAACCAGGCAACCATCACGGGGTCCTCACACATGTGAAATGTATGACTATAGAAGCACTCATATTTAAGAAAGTTAGTGTACGATCAATGTAGAAAGAAAAATATTTTTTATATAATAATAATAATAATAAATAATAATGATATAATTAAAAATTATATCCATCCATTTTGAATTTTAAAACATTGTTATTTAGAGGCACATATTTATAACTTGAAGTACTTTTACATAATTATTACTTTCTTGTTTTGCTATTTTATATACTAAGATTTAAGACCGAAAAATAAGATCATATTTAATTTCATCATTATGGTTAATTTAAATCCGCGTTCTAAGTATAAGTATGTGACACTCCTCCAAATTAGGTATATAATTATACTTAATTACATGCATTTCTTACGCTAATTCCCTACGATTGTGTTAACATAAACTTTTGATGTGATGTGAGTCTAGCGAGCCCAAAACAATAATACATGAAGTATTACATAAATTGTAATTTATAAAATTTCGCGATTTTTAGCTGAAAAGTTACCGAATACGCGTCCGAATAAATGCGACAAAATATATAACGAAAGTTGGTGACAAAATATATAATTAATAATTCGATTATTAATTACGAGTATTTATATATCTATAACATATAGATAAAGTGGTTCAAATATACGTTTAACATAAAACGTATTATAACACGAACAGAAACAATTCTAAAACGCGCATACGACGTCAAATCATAAAAATGCAAATTTTCTCGTTCATTTGGAAGAAGTTAGAACATTACTTCAAAATATGAAATCCTAAATTTACTGAAAATTGACGCTCAATTAACTGCGCGCAGTAAAATGTACAAAAATGTACAACTACCAAAAATAATGAAAATCTCATTATTCTGAAAATATAGTACGAACCAAGAGAGCATCTACAAAATAAAAATATAAAATGTTAAATTTTATATTGCTATAATTATACCCGTACTCGAAATTGTAGTACAATAAACTGCCACTAAACCTCAATAATTGAGGGAGACCGATTGGTTTTTGAACCATACTCCCTCCCTCTCTTTGTGATCACTCGGCAAAACACACACACACATATTCATCACCATCATTTTTCTTTTCTTTCTTCTTTAAGAAATCACACAAGATCAGTAGCAGCAGGAGGTGGTAAAACAACAAGATCAGGGGCATCCATCATCACCACCATCGTCATTATCATCTTCATCATTATCACCATCAATTCTTTGTAAGGAAATCTTCCATTCTTTGATTTCTTTACCTTGATTTCGTTATATATCATGTATACACATCATAATCTAAACACATAACACATAAAGATTGATGATTTTGTTGATGAACACCAAATGGGTTTTATGAACCCAAAACTATAAATCAAGAATTTAACATGTAAAAGTTGTTATAAATGCGATGCAAAGTGATATATTGATGTCATGTAACATATATAAGCTTGTACCATTCGAAACTTAGCTTAATTATATGTCGAATTCGTGATCAAAAACAAGAAAACGAGACAGAGCTGCTGTCTGGAACAACAAGCCGATCGGCTAATCTCAAACCGATCGGCTAACCCAAACCGATCGGCTAAGAGCCCAAAGCCGATCGGCTGTATGCGGGCTAAGGGTCTATTGGGCTTCAAGTTGGACCGTGACTTGGGCTTGGGCCAAAACTAATAAACGGACTAAATAATTTGGGCCGAGCGGATTGGACTGGGCCGAGGCCAACAGCCGAACGGCTGAAGGCCCAAGCCGAACGGCTGGCCAAGCCGAACGGCTGGCCCAAGCCGATCGGCTGGGCTGGGCTGTGAACTGGGCTTCGTGATTTGGGCCGAACGATTAATGGATTATACGTTAAATTAATTGGATCGGGTTATATAAACAAACAAATGGGCCATTAGAGCAAAAATTAAATACGTACATTTATCGAGTGGGATTTAGAACTGATTTGGAACGTAATTACAAAAGGACATATATATATATATATATATATATATATATATATATATATATATATATATATATATATATATATATATATATACATACCTACGAATGTGGAATGAACCTATTGGTATATATACACATTTGGGACGAGACGTATATTATATGGGACAAATAAGACTAGTGATTTTGAAACTTAAACGGCAAACAATATACATAAATGATTCATATATATATGAGATATATGTGAACGAAATAACGAACAATAATATATATATGCAAGAATATATATATATATATGCAACTATATAAGTATATATGTATATATGCTTACACATTCGAATGACTCGACAAATGAACACAACTTGGAAAATATTATTTATTTTCAACAACAATCATCAACGAAATACACAAACCTAAGAAACTGAAAATTTCTTCAAACAAATAAACTATTAACATAAGTAAACAAAGTACTTATAGTTAATACATTGATGTGTATAGGTTGACTACGTTTGGGCTACGCTATCTTATCTCGCTAGCATTCACATCCGAGCACCTACAGTGAGTTCACAAACCCCTTTTCACTGTTTTAATGCTTTTAAAACTCGGGGTGGAAAACATAGAAATCGTATGTATAACTGCATGCGACAACTGCTTTAAATACTGTATGTATTTACTTAACTGTTTATGAAGGGATACTTCATACTTGAACTGTTTGTGAAAGGGTATTTCACACAACTATTTGAACTGTGTTTTATGAAAGGTTTTTCATAACTATTTTGGGAATTTAGGCAACGAATCTTGGTACAGATCTAGGCTGAACGATGTAGTGCATAAAAGACCTTATGGCTACAGACTATAACCATTAGCTAGGTGACTCTAGCCACTGAGTATACGGATAGTACTATCGCCGTGACGACCCTCCTACGGATTTGGGAGCGTATACTTAAATGTCCTACTTGGCACAACAACAACAGATTAGGGTCGTGGTTTGGTTATAGGGTTAGATCGGGTTACCTTACTTGACAGGTTTAGCTCACCTTTCAAGGGATCATCGTCTAAATATTCCCACGCACTAAACTATTGATTAGGAAAGGATTTCCTACGCACACTGAATTGGAAATGTTAATCTTTATTTAGGTTAACTTGTGTTTCCTACTGATAACTGATTTGGGAAATGTTATTTGTTAATAACTTGTGTTTCCTACTACAACTACAACTGATTTGGGAAATGTTATTCGTTAATAACTTGTGTTTCCTACTTGATAAACAACACTTATTGGAAATGTTATTCTTAAATGTTTAACTTGTGTTTCCTACATAACGAACAAACTTGTGAATTCACTCAACAATTTTGTTGACGTTTTACTCTATGTTTTTCAGGGAATTAGCAGCGTAAGTAAGATCTGCATGCATATCAGGACGGACTACCCTGGACTTGTTAGGATGCCACTACTTTTGGGACACATGGATTTCCTCTGTATAACTGCAACTACTGCAGTCATACCTATGAAATCTACTTTTGATATTATGTATTTTATGAAATACTGATTTCAACTATTACTATTACTGTTACCACTTCTCAAGTGGTAATCTTTTGTAAAACTTTAATTAATGGCATCTTAATCTATTTCGTTCTGCGATAATCATATGCTCTGAGTATGTATGTAACTGTTGGTTGTTTTACTGCTCGCACCCCCGCCACGTCACTAAGCTTCCGCAAACCACTCTACGTAATTGTAATTACCGTTTGGCGGGGTGTGACAGACTTGGTATCAGAGCCATTGGTTATAGCGAACTAGAAGTCTTTAGGTGACTGAAAACCTTAGAGACCTAGACTATAGCCTTGGCTAGAACATTTGTGCATTCATGCATACATACTTTGCATACAACTAACATACGACTGACACGCCACACTCCATTTCTTTTGTCACAGTATGTCTAGTCAATCACATTACCATGTTTACGCTTCGGATGAAGAGCCGACCGAGGCTACTTTTGAGGGTCCCGCGATTACAGTAGGGGATGAGTCATCAGTTCATGTGAGAGCTATGTCTGATGACACTAGTGATGCTTACTTAGTACCACCTCCGACCGCACCTGTGGTCACTCCTACCCCTACACAACCTGTTGCGAGTACCTCTCGTGTACCTGTACATCGGATGACAGCTAGGATCTGTGTTCGGGACTTTCCCAGGGGACCACTCGCGCCGCGCGATAAGGCGCCAGTGACTGAGTCTGAGGTTCCAGTTGTCGAGCCGCCACAGAAGAGGCTCCGACCTTCTCATCTGGACTGGATGCCTCGAGTATTGAGAGAGTGGAGATCACTAGAGGGTATTCCCTCGACCTTTGAGATTGGAGAGTCCTCCCACTCACCACCATCTGCATATCTCACTGGTGAGCCTCTGGAGCTCACTGTGCCTACCCTTGTGGCTGTGGTCCACACCATGTTTAGGATATCCTCTAGCAGGAGCAGAGATGTGATGGAGCTACTGAGCGATGCCTCCCGTACTGACATGGATATGGCTATGCTCCATCAGAGGATGGATTTTGTGGAGACTCACCGTCAGACAGACTGGCAGAGTCTAGCGTCCACCCGTGCACGCGTTGCAGCTTTAGAGAGGCGTGCTAGGGTGTCAGAGATTGTAGCTAGTATGTGTGTGATGACTGCAGCAGTGATGGTTGCGGTTAGGATGTATTTCCCATGGTTCCGTTAGGTCTGTGTATGGCGGTTGTGCCTACACCATATTAGACTATTACTTTTGGGGAAATATATGTATGTATTCGTTATGGACTAGCTGTATGTTGGATGAAACTTTGTTAGTAAAATGGGTATATGTATAGGAAACCCATCATCTTTTGTATAACGCTAACCATCGATGGGTATATTAGAAATCCCATCTCATTTTGTACTAAACTCATGTAACAGCGTTTTGATCTCTAATATATAATGTATGCTTGGTTTACATCTCGTGTTCATTATACTTATTATCAACCATGTTATTTCATCTTACAACTGTCGACTTGTGATTAAACCTATACTTTATCGACACTTTGTGATCAATTCTTGTAAACCCTGAAACATATTACAGATTAATGATTCTTGAGAACCTCTGAAATCTACAGTGTTAAACGACAATGAAAAGAAATATGTATTGGACATTATATAATGGCGCTTGGCCAACGTGATTATATTATGCTAGATACATGTGGGCGTTTCAAAGTTGTAAGGCACTTGTTGTAAAACTCTGTTCATTCATCTTTTCATGTCATTCATTTCTATCAAATGTGAATTCTTGATCTATTCACATTCAGTATCTCAACATTAACACTCTGCATTTTATTCATCCCAGAGCTGAATCATGCCTCCCAAACGACGAGTCACTAGAAACAGTCAAAAGACGACTACGCCTCCACCACCACCACCCACTGAAACCACCGAACAAATGATCGCACGAAGAATAGCTGAAGGTATTGCTGAATATGAGACAAGCCGAAATCGCGAACCCGTAGTTAACAACAGTGGATCTACCCCTGTTAATACCGAGACAACCGTGAATGCTCGCAAAGGGTGTTCATACAAAACATTTCAGGCTTGTAAGCCGATTTCCTTCCGTGGCACCGAGGGTGCAATTGGTATGATTCATTGGATAGAGAAAACTGAATCGGTATTGGACATTAGTGACTGTTCACCTGACTGTATGGTGAAGTATGCTGCTTGCACTTTGGCTGACAAAGCGCTCACATGGTGGAACAGTCAGATTCAATCACTTGGTCGACCAGCTGCTTATTCAATGTCATGGGGAACATTTAAGAATCTGATGTTGGAGGAATTCTGCCCTCGCAGTGAGATGCAGAAAATAGAAACAAAGTTGTGGAACATCACCATGATTGGTGCTGATATTACTGGGTACACCACTAAGTTTCAGGAACTTGCACGTCTAGTGCCACATATGGTGACTCCCGAGTATAAGCGTATCGAACGCTACATATTCGGTCTGGTACCACAAATCCGCAGTCTGGTGACATCATCTAAACCGGACACTTTCAGGAGTGCTGTTACACTAGCACAAAGTTTGACTGATGAGGCAGTCAGGATGGGAAATCTGACTAAGAAAGCTGTGTCGGGAAAAAGTGAACCGAACAGTACTGATGTTAGTAGTTCTGGTGGTGCAAAGCGAAAGTGGAACGGTAGTGGTGCTGATCGCCAAGGTCAGCAAAACAAGAAACATTCTGGAAATGCGAAAGCATATGTTGCCACTACTACCGACTCGAAACCATACCTGGGTAACAAACCCAAATGTGATAAGTGCAACCGACACCACGAAGGCGAGTGTGGGTATTGTGGAAACTGTAGAGCATGGGGACATAGAACCCGAGAATGCAAAACTAACCCTCCCCCACGAGCAAACACTGAGCGTCAAAACCAGGGATGTTTTGAATGTGGTGAGCAAGGACACTACCGTAACCGATGCCCTAAGCTCAACAACAACAACCGCGGTAACAACAATAACCGAGCCAACAACATCAACAACCAACCGGCTCAAGGAAGGGCATTCGTGATCGGGGCACAAGAGGCACGCCAGGACCCTAACACCGTCACTGGTACGTTTCTTGTAAACAATCATTATGCCTCTGTGTTAATTGATTCGGGTGCTGATTTAAGTTTTGTGTCTACTGAATTTAGACCACTATTAGAACTTGAATCCCGTAAGTTAGACAACAAGTATACCATAGAATTAGCCGATGGTGAGTTAATCGAATCAGGAGAAATAGTACCGGGATGTACCTTGGAGTTAGAAGGTCATCTCTTCGAAATAGACTTACTACCGGTTAAGTTGGGAAGTTTTGACGTTGTAGTCGGTATGGATTGGTTATCTAAGAACCGCGCTGAGATCATATGTCATGATAAACTGGTACGATTACCACTGTCAACAGGAGAAACACTTGTGGTTCAAGGTGAGAAACGAAAAAGTAACACAAAAATGATTTCGTGCTTGAAGGCCAGTAAGTATCTCCGAAAGGGGTACCAAGCATTTTTGGCACACATTGTAGAAAAGAAAACTGAGGAGCGACGTATAGACGATGTGCCCATTGTACGCGACTATCCAGGAGTATTTCCTGATGAGTTGCCGGGATTGCCACCCCCACGACAAATTGAGTTTCACATTGACCTGGTGCCAGGAGCCGCACCTATCGCACGTGCACCTTATCGTCTAGCTCCCTCGGAAATGCAGGAGTTATCAACACAACTGCAGGAACTTCTAGATTTGGGATTCATCCGTCCGAGCTTTTCACCTTGGGGAGCTCCGGTTTTGTTTGTTAAGAAAAAGGATGGATCTATGCGGATGTGCATCGATTACCGAGAACTGAACAAGGTAACTATCAAGAACCGATACCCGTTACCACGCATTGACGATCTGTTTGATCAACTGCAAGGGTCAAGTTATTATTCAAAAATTGACCTACGATCTGGTTACCATCAACTTAAGGTACGAGAAGAGGATGTACCGAAAACTGCTTTTAGGACTCGTTACGGTCACTACGAGTTTCTAGTCATGCCTTTTGGGCTGACCAACGCACCAGCAGTATTCATGGATTTGATGAACAGAGTATGCAAACCCTATTTGGATAAATTCGTCATTGTGTTTATTGACGACATCTTGGTATACTCACGATCGAAAGAGGATCACGAGCAACATCTGAAGCTTGTTCTCGAACTACTACAAAAAGAGAAGCTTTATGCAAAGTTCTCTAAGTGCGAATTTTGGATTCGAGAGGTTCAATTCCTTGGTCATGTGATAAATGACAAGGGGATTCACGTGGACCCATCCAAAATTGAGGCAATCAACAACTGGGAAGCACCGAAAACCCCAACTGAAGTACGACAATTTCTTGGTCTAGCTGGCTATTACAGGCGATTCATAACAAACTTTTCAAAGATAGCCCAACCACTTACCACATTAACTCAAAAAGACAAGAAATTTGAGTGGAATGAGAAGCAAGAGAATGCATTCCAACTATTGAAACAGAAACTGAGCAGCGCACCCATACTATCCCTACCTGAAGGAGTAGATAACTTTGTTGTTTACTGTGATGCTTCGCATCAGGGATTGGGTTGCGTACTGATGCAAAATGAAAAGGTCATTGCTTATGCATCACGACAACTAAAAGTGCATGAGAAAAACTATACGACTCATGATTTGGAATTGGGAGCCGTTGTTTTTGCACTAAAGATCTGGAGACACTACCTATACGGTACAAAGTGCACGATCTTCACTGATCATAAGAGCCTACAACATATATTCGACCAGAAAGAACTTAACATGAGACAACGACGTTGGGTCGAATTACTTAACGATTACGACTGTGAAATAAAGTATCACCCGGGTAAAGCTAACGTAGTAGCAGATGCCCTGAGTCGTAAAGAACGAATCAAACCTCGAAGAGTTCGAGCCTTGGGATTGACAATCCACTCGAATCTCATTACTCAAATTCGCGAAGCACAAGAACTTGCTTTCACCTCCGAACGCCTTAAGGATGAATCCTTGAAAGGGATGGAAAAACAACTAGAGAAAAAGGACAACGAAGTGTTGTACTTTATGAATCGAATTTGGGTACCATGCGTAGATGAGTTACGCAAGCTGATTTTGGACGAGGCACACAAGTCCAATTACTCAATACATCCTGGTGCAGACAAGATGTACCATGACTTGAAAGGCTTCTACTGGTGGCCTGGAATGAAACGTGATATTGCCACCTACGTAAGCAAATGTTTAACTTGCTCGAAGGTAAAGGTTGAATACCAAAAGCCGTCTGGACTTTTGCAACAGCCTGAGTTGCCCAAATGGAAATGGGAGCAAATAACAATGGACTTCATTACGAAGTTACCTAGAACGGCGTCTGGAGCAAATGCCATATGGGTGATTGTCGATCGATTGACGAAATCAGCCCACTTCCTCGCTATTAAGGAAACGGATGGAATGGAGAAACTAGCTAAAATCTATATTAAAGAGATTGTTTCTCGGCATGGTGTGCCACTATCCATCATCTCTGATAGAGATGCACGATTCACTTCTCGCTTTTGGCAAACATTAAAACAGGCATTGGGTACTCGACTTGATATGAGTACTGCCTACCACCCGCAGACTGACGGCCAAACTGAGCGAACGATACAGACGCTCGAAGACTTGTTGCGAGCATGTGTGATAGACTTTGGAGGTAACTGGGATACCCACCTACCTCTAGCTGAATTCTCTTACAACAATAGTTATCACACGAGTATACAGATGGCACCATTTGAGGCGTTATATGGACGCAAGTGCCGATCACCACTCTGTTGGGCAGAGTTGGACGACCGACAACTATCTGGACCTGAACTTGTCCAGGAAACCACTGACAAAATAACTCAAGTATTGAGCCGACTGAAAGCGGCACGAGATCGACAAAAGAGCTACGCTGATAACCGCCGTAAACCTCTTGAGTTTCAAGTAGGAGACAAGGTCCTACTCAAAGTATCTCCCTGGAAAGGAGTAGCACGATTTGGCAAACGAGGAAAGCTGAATCCACGATACATCGGACCGTTTGAAATCCTTGCTAGGATTGGTCCTGTCGCGTACAAGCTCAAACTACCGCAAGAGCTTTGTAGCATACACGATACTTTCCACGTTAGCAACCTCAAAAAGTGTCTTTCTGATGAAACACTTATCATTCCTCCTGACGAAGTCTTCATTGACTCAAAACTTAACTTTGTGGAGGAACCTGTTGAAGTAATGGATTCTAAAACGCAGAAACTTCGACACAAACGAATCAAACTGGTTAAAGTTCGTTGGAACTCGAAACATGGCCCAGAGTTTACCTGGGAACGAGAGGATGAAATACGAAAGAAATACCCTAACCTATTTGAGAGCGTGACCGAGACTCACGGCTCGACTTAAATCTCGGGACGAGATTTCACTAACGGGGGGAGAATGTGACACTCCTCCAAATTAGGTATATAATTATACTTAATTACATGCATTTCTTACGCTAATTCCCTACGATTGTGTTAACATAAACTTTTGATGTGATGTGAGTCTAGCGAGCCCAAAACAATAATACATGAAGTATTACATAAATTGTAATTTATAAAATTTCGCGATTTTTAGCTGAAAAGTTACCGAATACGCGTCCGAATAAATGCGACAAAATATATAACGAAAGTTGGTGACAAAATATATAATTAATAATTCGATTATTAATTACGAGTATTTATATATCTATAACATATAGATAAAGTGGTTCAAATATACGTTTAACATAAAACGTATTATAACACGAACAGAAACAATTCTAAAACGCGCATACGACGTCAAATCATAAAAATGCAAATTTTCTCGTTCATTTGGAAGAAGTTAGAACATTACTTCAAAATATGAAATCCTAAATTTACTGAAAATTGACGCTCAATTAACTGCGCGCAGTAAAATGTACAAAAATGTACAACTACCAAAAATAATGAAAATCTCATTATTCTGAAAATATAGTACGAACCAAGAGAGCATCTACAAAATAAAAATATAAAATGTTAAATTTTATATTGCTATAATTATACCCGTACTCGAAATTGTAGTACAATAAACTGCCACTAAACCTCAATAATTGAGGGAGACCGATTGGTTTTTGAACCATACTCCCTCCCTCTCTTTGTGATCACTCGGCAAAACACACACACACATATTCATCACCATCATTTTTCTTTTCTTTCTTCTTTAAGAAATCACACAAGATCAGTAGCAGCAGGAGGTGGTAAAACAACAAGATCAGGGGCATCCATCATCACCACCATCGTCATTATCATCTTCATCATTATCACCATCAATTCTTTGTAAGGAAATCTTCCATTCTTTGATTTCTTTACCTTGATTTCGTTATATATCATGTATACACATCATAATCTAAACACATAACACATAAAGATTGATGATTTTGTTGATGAACACCAAATGGGTTTTATGAACCCAAAACTATAAATCAAGAATTTAACATGTAAAAGTTGTTATAAATGCGATGCAAAGTGATATATTGATGTCATGTAACATATATAAGCTTGTACCATTCGAAACTTAGCTTAATTATATGTCGAATTCGTGATCAAAAACAAGAAAACGAGACAGAGCTGCTGTCTGGAACAACAAGCCGATCGGCTAATCTCAAACCGATCGGCTAACCCAAACCGATCGGCTAAGAGCCCAAAGCCGATCGGCTGTATGCGGGCTAAGGGTCTATTGGGCTTCAAGTTGGACCGTGACTTGGGCTTGGGCCAAAACTAATAAACGGACTAAATAATTTGGGCCGAGCGGATTGGACTGGGCCGAGGCCAACAGCCGAACGGCTGAAGGCCCAAGCCGAACGGCTGGCCAAGCCGAACGGCTGGCCCAAGCCGATCGGCTGGGCTGGGCTGTGAACTGGGCTTCGTGATTTGGGCCGAACGATTAATGGATTATACGTTAAATTAATTGGATCGGGTTATATAAACAAACAAATGGGCCATTAGAGCAAAAATTAAATACGTACATTTATCGAGTGGGATTTAGAACTGATTTGGAACGTAATTACAAAAGGACATATATATATATATATATATATATATATATATATATATATATATATATATATATATATATATATATATATATACATACCTACGAATGTCTAATGAACCTATTGATATATATACACATTTGGGACGAGACGTATATTATATGGGACAAATAAGACTAGTGATTTTGAAACTTAAACGGCAAACAATATACATAAATGATTCATATATATATGAGATATATGTGAACGAAATAACGAACAATAATATATATATGCAAGAATATATATATATATGCAACTATATAAGTATATATGTATATATGCTTACACATTCGAATGACTCGACAAATGAACACAACTTGGAAAATATTATTTATTTTCAACAACAATCATCAACGAAATACACAAACCTAAGAAACTGAAAATTTCTTCAAACAAATAAACTATTAACATAAGTAAACAAAGTACTTATAGTTAATACATTGATGTGTATAGGTTGACTACGTTTGGGCTACGCTATCTTATCTCGCTAGCATTCACATCCGAGCACCTACAGTGAGTTCACAAACCCCTTTTCACTGTTTTAATGCTTTTAAAACTCGGGGTGGAAAACATAGAAATCGTATGTATAACTGCATGCGACAACTGCTTTAAATACTGTATGTATTTACTTAACTGTTTATGAAGGGATACTTCATACTTGAACTGTTTGTGAAAGGGTATTTCACACAACTATTTGAACTGTGTTTTATGAAAGGTTTTTCATAACTATTTTGGGAATTTAGGCAACGAATCTTGGTACAGATCTAGGCTGAACGATGTAGTGCATAAAAGACCTTATGGCTACAGACTATAACCATTAGCTAGGTGACTCTAGCCACTGAGTATACGGATAGTACTATCGCCGTGACGACCCTCCTACGGATTTGGGAGCGTATACTTAAATGTCCTACTTGGCACAACAACAGCAGATTAGGGTCGTGGTTTGGTTATAGGGTTAGATCGGGTTACCTTACTTGACAGGTTTAGCTCACCTTTCAAGGGATCATCGTCTAAATATTCCCACGCACTAAACTATTGATTAGGAAAGGATTTCCTACGCACACTGAATTGGAAATGTTAATCTTTATTTAGGTTAACTTGTGTTTCCTACTGATAACTGATTTGGGAAATGTTATTTGTTAATAACTTGTGTTTCCTACTACAACTACAACTGATTTGGGAAATGTTATTCGTTAATAACTTGTGTTTCCTACTTGATAAACAACACTTATTGGAAATGTTATTCTTAAATGTTTAACTTGTGTTTCCTACATAACGAACAAATTTGTGAATTCACTCAACAATTTTGTTGACGTTTTACTCTATGTTTTTCAGGGAATTAGCAGCGTAAGTAAGATCTGCATGCATATCAGGACGGACTACCCTGGACTTGTTAGGATGCCACTACTTTTGGGACACATGGATTTCCTCTGTATAACTGCAACTACTGCAGTCATACCTATGAAATCTACTTTTGATATTATGTATTTTATGAAATACTGATTTCAACTATTACTATTACTGTTACCACTTCTCAAGTGGTAATCTTTTGTAAAACTTTAATTAATGGCATCTTAATCTATTTCGTTCTGCGATAATCATATGCTCTGAGTATGTATGTAACTGTTGGTTGTTTTACTGCTCGCACCCCCGCCACGTCACTAAGCTTCCGCAAACCACTCTACGTAATTGTAATTACCGTTTGGCGGGGTGTGACAAAGTACATGTAGGAATATATTAGTATACTAAAATACTTGAAAAATGGAAATAATAAAAATTATAAAAGGTAGAACCATTTTAATATTAATTTTAATAACTAATAATGTTGTAAAGTATTTGCTTTGTGAATACGCAATACGTAGTGCGTCGAGTTCACTTCGATACCAACAAAGTGTTAGATTTACATTTGGAATCCACGTGATCTTGCTCATGCATAAATTGCTTGTAATCTATTTTTCATAAAGTTTTACCTTTTGTCATTTTTATGATTTTTCGATTTTAGTTTCAACGTACTTTAAGTATATTAAGTGATTTAAGTTCATGTATTATGTTAAACTTCACTTTGGATGTTATTATTTATAGTGAATAATATTGACAAACACGGTATGTGTCAACATAAAAGTCATTTATGTGTTAGAGTAAGTTACGAGGGTCAACTACATTTTGAAAGAAATGATGGACATGCGATCGTTGATTTTTGTGTTGTGTTGAATGATTCAGATTTGTTCGTTGATCACGGTGATCAACAAGCAACGGCTGTCTCCCCTTTCCCGCAAATACAATTGTCATTGTGATCACACACCATTTGTTAGTACTGTAGTTTTTAGATTAGTATAAACGATATTGAAGAAAGTAACGATTAAAAAATAAAACAAAAAAAAACCAAATATTAATTCATTTTGTAGCCGGCTGGCCGGCCCTGATTATTTATTAAATCATAAATACAGTCATTCCAATTAAAAGTTTTCATCCAATGACTCATTTAATAATTTTCAAAACATAGAGATTAATATAATAAAGTCAGATTGTCTTATTTAAAGTTTATTTAATTAATTTAATTAAGCATTTATAATAAAGAATTTTTTTTTTATATATCATGGTTTATTTTATGTTACCACAAACCCCACCCCACATGCATGTTCAGGTTTTATTATGGTAAAGAGTCGTTGGGAGTGCCAACAAATCCAGCTTTCTTCATGTTTAATCTTCATTTCCACTCACAAGTTAAAATTCGTAACTACCTTTTGTCAGTCATTGCTAAAAGAATATTATATTATTATTTTTTTATAAGTTTCCCATTAAAAAAGGTGAAAAATATAATACCAAATTTTTTTGTCTAGTTCTTACATATAATTGTTACATATTTTTATGGGGTAAGTGCACGAAAATGTAATGAACTATGCTCTGACATTCATTGTATGTAACAAACTATTCTGACATTCATTGTATGTAACGAACTTGCTAATTTCCTCCATTGTATGTAACGAACTAGTATTTTCCTTGATTTTTCCAAGTGTTGATTATGTAGGGCGACACGTGGCGTACTTAGGACCGTTGATCTGCCCAAAATACAAGTTTGTTACATACAATGAAGGAAATTAGCAAGTTCGTTACATACAATGAATGTCAGAATAGTTCGTTACATACAATGAATGTCAGAGCATAGTTCATTACATTTTCGTGCACTTACCCCTATTTTTATACCTTCTGTCGGTGACTATGTGATTTGATAAATTTATTATTTTCATAAAATATTAAATATATATATACAAAAAAAAAAAAAAAAAAAGTTTCTTTTACGATTTGAGGGAGAAAAATCAAAAGATTATCAATATCAATAATAAGTACGGAGTATAAGTTAATCAAGTAGAGAGATACAAGGGTTAGATGGATAAGTTTGTAATACGATCCTCAAAAACATGCACAACAATCGGAACAGCATACATTTTCTTGGGAAACTTAAATTATTTACATTAGAATCTAGTCAAACTATGTTTACCCAATTATTATTATTATTTTGTTTCAAAATTACATATTTGCATTTGAATGATGTTCCCATAGTTGAAATGGTGTACTTCTCTTGTTAAAAAAAATTGTCTAATACGATTATTAATAATATCAATTTAACTTTAAGTATTTAATTAAGGTATAGATTATTATATTTACTAAACTTTTTCATTTATCAAAATGGCAATAATGAAAAAAAGTATTGAACACCTCCTCGGACAGTCGGACCTCGGCCCTTCTAGCAAAAAACAATACATTAAGTGAGCCTTTCAGCCCACAAAAAATGTGGGCCCAATACACAAACCAGACATTTATACTGCTCTATTAATGGGCCTTGTTTTGTTATCATTTCTCAAGAAGTGTCACAATTTTTTTTAGTTTTCTAACTCATATAAATTTATAATTTCATTCATCCTCATGGTATACATATAAAGAATACATAAGACCCACATTGTGATAGATTATAAGATCTCAATAAGGTGATAAAATGGTCAAAATTTGAAGGTCAAAAATATGATACTTTCCTCTGTTAAAGCTGTTTCAGTAACGAGTAGTCTCTTGTTGATGTATCACTCGATAAGTTCGCTTAGGCTCCTGCATAATGGATCAAAGTAACTTTTGTAAGACACCTTGTAAATAATCGAGAATTGCAGCTATTGTATTCACATTTGGGTTTCAAAGATATCGATGTAGAAGTACAAAAAGTATCCACACGGCTGAATAAATATGCAAGTTATACACTGCTCCAAATTATGTGAATCCGCAGATTCATGACTTACGTTTGATACATATTAAATGTTTATACCGATACATCTAATACTTTATACTACAGCACAATCAGCATATTATTGAGAAAATTTCATTGTATGAGCTTTACCATAAGAACATTATCAGATTACTCAAACCCCAAACCATATGTCATAATTTTTCTGTGTTTTTTTGTACTCAGTTATAGTTGCATTTACTGAATTTTCGTATATCATACATGACAGGGTAGATAGTAAAACCAAGTGCAGATACCACTTACAATATTGTTCTTTTCGATTTGAGTTTCCCGGCTTTCTTGAACTGTGAAGGTTTCAACAAGCGTTTAAAAGGCAATGATACAGATCGATGTGAACTCCTTCGCTTTCTGCGAACTCTATCTGAGTAAAAGAACAAACAACATGATAACTTAACCAACAGGAACACCAAGTCTCATTTTAATTGACTAAAGGTAACAGCATGATATTTTGACAGCAGATAAGGCTTTGCTAAAAGAATCAAGTACCTGATGAAGACTCATGTGCACACAAATGATTCATTTTACGATCATCTTCGACCTCTACTTGGACTTCCATTGATACATCTTCTAATGCCTCATGATCAACTGAATTACTGTTGTCGTGCAACTTATCATGAGATCTGAGAGTGGCGAAAGTACTTGAAGGTTCAACTGAAACGCTGTTGTCTTGCAACTCATCATGAGAAACATCTTCCACTAATACACTCGTGTGTTCTTCTGGAACGTCTTCATTCAAAGAAGCACCGGACAAGGGCAAAGCCAAGCTAACAGGTGTAACCGCAACCTCAACTGTTTCTCGCACGTGTTCTCCTTTTATAACCTCTTCACACAAAGATGCATCAGATTAGAATATTTATAAGGACCCACATAAGATTACAAAGAATAATCTAAGATAGTAATACAGTGTGTTAACCAAAAAGATACAACCTATATTTGATAGGTTCCAACTCACCTGAAAACCTCTAAAAGTCATTATAAAGATTTTCATAACAAGCATCCATATCTTACTAAACTACTAATCCTAATCCTTATCAAATCAATAACACATATATATTACATAAACTCAACGACGCTATTCCATAAACTACTAAACCGTTGATTTGCTCTATACCTGCTTCATTTGATGGAATTGTTGGTGGAGATATAGGAGCCCTGGAAAAAGAGTTGTTAGCTTCTTCAAACTGGAGAGTAGAATAGAGATTATCGTCAAGCGAATTCGTAACTCCTGCAGTTGGAATAGCACTACATGTATTTGCACTTCCAATTTCATCACTGACTTTTTCTTCATAGATAGCCTCGTGAACTTCTTGGAGATTTTTCTGTGCAGCTTCAGGAGAAGAAAAGCATATGTTCGAGTCACTTGCTATCTTGGTCTCTTCTATATCCATACTACAAGGTTCACCTCCTTCAATATTGTCTAACACTCGAGGATTTTCACCTGCTAACGGCACTTCCCAATTACCAAAACTTGATAGATGACCTTTCTCCAGAGTGTCCATCACCAAAGTCTGATCATTCTGCGGCTGATCATGTAATATAGGATCTAAATTTGTTTCAGATACCATGTCCTTAATATGCAATCCATGTGATGGCAACCCATCCATGATTGAAACAAAGTCAATGGCTTTCACAGTTTTTGTATCTTTATACGCATCTGCATATGACTTTGCCATGTCATCTAATAGCAAATCGCCTTCACCACTGGAAATGGGGTCCCACTTAAGCCAGTCTTCAAAAGCATCAGACCGTTCAGCTGAGGAGATTAACTCCACCCTGATGGCCTCTTTAATGAATTTCTTCTTCCGTAATGAGCTTTCTAACAGAGCTCTGCGGATCAATTTGCAGCATCCGAATCTCAGAAAATTGAAAATTAGCTATACTAACACATGCTGAACTGAAAATGCAATTGTCAAGGGTATTACCTACATGTTTTGGAAACAGATGCTTTCGCACGTTCAATAGAAAAACCAAGTAAACATGCCAGATTTGCAACATCACACGGTCCTCTAAGTTCAGTTACGGAAGGTGCAGCACTTGAAAAGATGATATTTTTACCTCGTGTCCAATCCACCAACAGCTGCAAATTGCATTAGTCCTATCAGACAATTACTTGTATATATGTCTATGTATGTATCGACGTGCTTTTAAAATTTTAATAGTAGTGATCAAGAAAACTAGGAAAGTTCACATCTTCTTTTGACGTTACGTTAAGACATTATGAATTTCTTATACATTGCCAAGATCATGAAGATACACATATAAAGATGGAAGTTTTCAGTTTCGAAGACACTGATAAACCAAAGTACCAAACTACTTAATAATAACAAATAGCAACTCACAATTTTGGTGTTGCAGAAATATATCCAATGTAATTATACATAATATTTATTAATACAATATTTACCTTAGCATTGGATATCATCTGCCTTCTCAACTGAGCATCCATGATAAGACCTGAATATGTAATTTCGAAATATACTCCTCTCTGCACATCAACAATAATAACAATATCAACTCACAATTATGAGGTCAATACTCAATAGTGTGTTAGAAATAAAACATATTCTTTTGACAAAAAAAGCTGAAACGAAACTACACCCAACTACTCAGATAACACCATAAGCTATAAGAACTTAAAGTATGCGCCCTAAAACACCAATTAACTAATGAGATGAAATGATGAATAAAACAATAACCTCAATAGCAGTTTTAATCAGCGGTTGCTTCAACCGAAATCGAGTCTCCGAAAAATCGATCGCAATTATATCAACCTATATGTACAAACACATTCACTATAAATAAGCACATTAACTAACATTGATGATCAACTAATCACAGCTAAGGCTTGAAACAAAGAGGATTCAAAACCTCATAATTTTTACAAGCTTGATCAAACGACTCCTGCTTCAAAGGCCTAACAGCTACAATATCATAAGTTTTAAGCACCGGATTACCGGAATTTAGCGCCGAACCTTGCGCCGGTGAATCAACAACAACAGTAAGCCGAGTGTACTGACGGAACGGCGTGGATAACGGAACGTTAAGTAAATTGCGGTGAAGGTTAACGGAAGACGCAATTGACGGTGAGATTTTGAGAATTGAAGAAAGAGGAAATAATGAGATTGAACAACGGTCGCGTTCTGACATAACGCCGGTGATTGTACGGTTATATGCAACACCGGTGTAACCTAATTCAATTGCTTTAATTGTGAGTTTTAATCGTGTTGTTTTGTCAGTTGAGGTGGAAATTTGTTTGGTTGATTCGGTGTATGGGATGTTGAGATCGAAAAACGCCATTTTTGATTGTTGTAAGGAAATTAGGGTTTTTCGAGCACAGTTATTAGGGTTTTAGATAAAGAAGACCCGACCCGTATAGAAAAAAAAAAACTCCAGGTCTATAGACTTATTTTAAGATTGCAGTTTTAGTCCCTCTGGTTTTGGTGTTTTACAATAATGGGATAAACACGTAATCAAAATTCAATCACCAATTCACCATCTCGACCGATCTAAATAGTCGATGGTTTTACCCAATAAAAACAGACAACAATGAGTAAATACGATCGTTTAAAGGTTGTTCTAGTATTGTTTTTTATAGATATACGTCGTGTTACAATGTTACATATTAGAGAAAGTTTTTGAAATGCTCAATCAACGAATCTATTTACCTCTCATAGTTCGTGTCATTATTTTTTGTTTTTGAAATAGACACTGATCCCGCAGAAAACAAGCAATGGAACCGCAAGAAATCAAAGCCAAGCAAATTGCGCCACGTAGCACCAATGTCATGCGGGTTAATGTAATTGCCTCAATCAAACATTAATTCCACATTTTTATTTGTTATATGGATGGTTGGCCTGTGGAGTTATATTATACATAGTACATAAAATTAAGGGGTATGATTAGATCATTTTGCATGAGGAAATGAAAGGTTGTTTAGTCGAGTGTTTAAGCTTTTATCACAAGTAATATTGCGGATTGTCTTTTCAATGAAATAGCGGATTAGTTGTTGACTGCAGGACTTACATTGATTCGCGGGATATTAATGCTAAGTGGCGAGTTTAGATTGCTTTACAATTCCTGCTATCCCGCTCTAATTTTAACGCGGAATTAGTATTCATTTTGAAGAAAAAAAATGTTTTTTTAACATAGACCATGAGAAGTAAAAGGGTCATTTACCCTTATGTAACATCCTCAAAATTGGCCTAGTTGAAATACGGTATTTTCCTTAATTTAATTGTTATTTAAATTGTATTTTAAATACTTGGTGTATTCTGATAGCTAAATTAATAGGTCAATTGGTCAATTGGCTTATTGTGATAAATGAATTATTACATGTTTTAAATTTATTTAGTTGACGGTATAATAAAAACTTATTTCTCGCAAATGGTTTTTAGGTTCCAGACAATAGATTTAGGACGGGTATAATTTACACTGTGTTTGGCCTAGTGTAAATGGTGAGGCAGACCTTATTCATTTCATTCCTTCATTTTGCTATACCTCTCAAACACACACATCCTCTCAAAGAAAATGAAATTCACAATCTGATTCTAGCACATTGAAGCTGTGATATTGATTGCAACTTGTTCTTCATTGTCATTATAACCTCTTCATCCAAATATTGTAAGTGAGAATACCCATTTTCATGTTCTAGTTGAAATGTTAAGTTTGGTAAATTGATGATAGAATGGAGTTAAATTCGTGCTTGAAATGTGTTATATGATCATGGTAAACTGATTACATATTTGCATTTCAGATTATTGCAATTACTTAGTTGAAATATGAATTTGAGCTAAAGTTTTGAATATCTTGAAAATTGATGCATGTTTGGATTTAAAGGCTTGATGATCCTTGTTTGTTGTTATTACATGTTTGTAGGTGTTACCTGTGATTAATTTATGGTCGAACTTGTGTTACATAGCTGAAATTGGGTGTTTGTAATTTTGTGTTCGTGCTGAGTTTGAGCTGCACCTGCAGGTGCTGGAAACTAAGAACAAACCGGCGGGTAATGTACCCCAACAGGCGGTTTGTTCATCCCTTAAGGGAACCGGCGGGCGATAGGCCCTAGCCGGCGGCTTGTGTTATATAGCCGGCGGCTTTGAACCATAACCGGCGGCCTCTAGATCCTTTAAAACACAAAATGTTTCTGTTTGTGAAAAATTAAATTTGCCCGGCGGTTTGAGTTAGAAGCCGGCGGCTAGTGGTGGGTAACCGGCGGGTCATATGACCCAGCCGGCGGCTATGATCACGATTTCAGCAAACCAAGCTTTGATTTAAAAACTCTTTCATTTAACACGTGATATGTTTAAAGGATCTAGTAACCTGTAATATAGTATCATAATGGGTTAATATATGGAATTATATACATATGATGTGATGTGAACTTAATTAACAAGTTTGATGCCAAGAGTACATTTATTTCAAGTTATGAACATTTGAAATGAGTTATTGACTTGTAACCTTTGTTGTGATTTCAGATACGACGAAGACTCAATAATATTAGAACTTTGAGTGGTGAACATCTTCGTCAAGGGTGAGTGGATCTTAGACTTTCAGTCTAATTTGGTTGTAACAATATGGTTACAACGGGTAAATGTGAATTTACTGTTTTCATTGTTAAGTTAATATTTTGCCATGATGGTTATACTTAACATGATTATTGGTGTCCTTGATTTCCATGATGGTTGTGGACTATTTGAATGTCGGGGGTCAACGTGCCCGTTGGGTTTGGTTACTATTACTTTGGACATCATAAGTGCTTTGTACATGTGTTATTCACTGAAATTATGTTGTAAGTAGTAATAGTACCAAGCTATCGGTTTAGCCACTGATTTGGCCTTCAGTTGGTTTTAAGTGTTACTTGGGGAACCACCGCGGCATGAGGGTACTCCAAGGACCACCGATCCTTCATGATTAACTGTTGCTATGCTTTGCTGTATTCATTTGTTAAGCCAAGTTAGGTGATAGTTTGAGATTTATTCACTTAGCTTCGTGCTAACCCCTCATTACTTCTTGCAGGTTTACTTTGGTATGTGGGTGGGCAAGAAGTACTATAGGAATGGAATGTTTGACAAGCTCACTCTGTTTTGTTAACTATGTCAATGCTATGACATTATGTTTTGGATTTCTATAACACTAAACTTATAAAGTGTAATGTATAGGATAATCTAGTTTAAAGACTGTATGTATTTGGATTACCATTTTGAAATGTAAATATGTAATCCAATGGTTTGTATCAAAAACTTGCGCTTCCTTTATAAAAAAAAAAAAAAAAAATATCCTTGTATTTTCGAGTAGGGTGTTATAAATTGGTATCAGAGCAAAGGTTTGGGTGAATTGAACATGGGTTAATTGTTCAATCCCAAATCTATTTGTGTTAGTCAAACATTCCTTGGAAAGGGGATTGAGCTAGTGAATATGATTTTGTTAGTATTGCTAAGTACTAACAATTAACGGGTTATGAGATGTGTTGTGGTACAGGATATGGCAGAAAGTAACGCTCCGACCAGTACCCCGATCAATGCTTCTGGAGCAAGAGACTCTCCTCCTGAAATTCAGTCTCAAAGTCAAGGTCAGCCTAGTACTACACTCCCTGCAAGTGAATTGAGCCGTGATGAGTACACTTTGTATTTAGAAGATGAGTTAAACAAATATAAGGAGTTATATGAGCAACAAGCTAGAACATCCCGACAGATTCTGGCTGTTAGTACGATTACACCTCCGTTAGTGACATCACAGTTTTCTATGCCACCGCCTACTTACTACCAGACATCAGCTCCTTTTTCTTCTTCAGGACCTTCGGGATTTCAGTTTCCGGTATTTCCTCCTCCATCTCAGCAAAAATTATGTTCATTTAAAACCTTTAAGTCTAGTGGACCTTCAGATTTCTTTGGGAGTACAAATCCTTCTGTGACCATGGATTGGTTAAGGGATGTCGAAAGAAAATTTGAGGTTTGCCGATGTGAGGATGAGATCAAGGTAACTTATGCAGTGCAACTTTTAAAGGGTCCGGCAATGGGATGGTGGGATTCTATCACATCTCATTTAACACCTCAGCAAAAAGCTTCCATTACATGGTCTGATTTCCATAACGCGGTTTGTAAGAAGTATTGTTCCGGATATGATATGACTCGCATTAGGCGTGAATTCTTGGATATGCAATTGACTGATAGTATGACTATGGAGGACCTTATCTCCCAGTTTACCGATAAGTTGAGATTTGTACATCAATGGGTACCGGATGAAAGGACAAAGATTGATCATTTTGTTGGAATGGTACCCCATACTTATCGGACTACTGTGAGACTTGCAAGTGATCTTAACCAAGCTTTTGATTTGGCTCGTTCTGTGGACGGCGATATTAGAGCTCATGATTTGGAAATTAAAGACAAGTCCCCAATGAAACCCAAAGGTGAATCTACGTCAGGTCAGGGGAAGAAGAAATGGCAAGGTAATAATAATAATCGTAAACCGAATGTTGTTGGTGGCTCAGTGGATAGGTCAAATTGGTGCCAGAATTGCAAGTCTAGGCACACGGGACATTGTACACCTCAGACTGCTAGGTGTATTAAGTGTGGTCAGTTCGGTCATGACATCAAAGATTGTCTTTTTCCTAAGTCAGTGTGTTGGAATTGCCGAAAGGAAGGACATCGTTCGAGTGCATGTCCAGAGGAAAGGAAGCAAAAATCGGGCATGGTTGGAGGGTCATCATCATCTTCTGGCCAGAAAAGAAAGAATCCTCCAGCTCCAACTGGTCGGGCTTTTCGAATGACCATGGATGAAGCCGTGGTAGCTGAGGACGTCATAACTGGTACTTTTCTTATTAATTCAGTACCGGCATGCGCCTTATTTGATTCAGGGGCAAATTGTTCCTTTATGTCCTTGCTGTTCTGTGATAGACTTAAATTGACACCTACATGTATTCCAAAACCTATTGAGGTCGAGGTAGCGGATGGAAAATTAGTTTCGGTTACCACATCGGTGACTGGAGCTAGTATTTCGATTGAGGGTCATAGTTTCCCTACTTCTTTTCTGTTGATGCCTATTCATGGGTTTGATGTTGTGTTAGGCATGGATTGGTTGAGTCGTAATAAAGCCCATATAGATTGTCATAAGAAGCTGATAAAAATCCCAATCTCAGACGAGTCATATGTCGTGGCTCGAGGGGAAAGGGAGAGGGGTAGTATACCTTTGATCTCTATGATGAAAGCTAGAAAATCTCTAGCTAAAGGGTGTGATTCTTATTTAGCCTATGTTGTCGATGCTAAGCTAGAAAAGAAAGCCATTAGTAATGTCCGAGTTGTTTCTGAGTATTCGGATGTTTTCCCTGATGAATTGCCTGGTTTACCTCCGGTTAGAGAAGTAGAATATAAAATTGAGTTAATTCCTGGTTCTACTCCGGTAGCTAAGGCACCTTATAGATTAGCTCCCTCCGAAATCCGTGAAATGATGAATCAAATTCAGGAATTATTAGATAAGGGTTTTGTTAGACCCAGTTCTTCTCCTTGGGGTGCTCCTGTGTTGTTTGTTAAAAAGAAGGATGGCACTTTTCGTATGTGTATTGATTATAGAGAGTTGAATAAGAGGACCGTAAAGAATAAGTATCCTTTGCCCCGAATAGATGAATTGTTTGATCAATTGCAAGGGTCTTCATTTTTCTCTAAGATAGACTTGAGATCGGGTTATCACCAAGTCCGGGTTTGTGGGGAGGATATCCCTAAGACAGCTTTTCGCACTCGCTATGGTCATTATGAATTTCTTGTTATGCCTTTTGGGTTGACTAATGCTCCAGCAATTTTCATGGATTTGATGAACAGGGTTTGTAGGCCTTTTCTTGATAAATTTGTCATTGTATTCATTGATGATATTTTAGTTTATTCTAAATCTGAATCCGATCATGAAATACATTTGCGTTTAGTTCTTGATACCTTGAGAAAGGAGAAATTGTATGCTAAGTTTTCGAAATGTGAATTTTGGCTTCGTGAAGTTCAATTTTTGGGGCACATCATTTGTGAAAATGGGGTTAAAGTGGATCCATCTAAAATTGAGGCTGTCATGAATTGGCAATCACCTAAATCTCCGTCAGAGATCAAGAGTTTTCTGGGTTTGGCAGGCTATTACAGAAAATTTATTAAAGATTTCTCCAAGATTGCAGGTTCTTTGACTAAATTAACTCGTAAGGATGTGAAATTTATGTGGGGTGATCAACAGGAATCGGCTTTTCAGACCTTGAAACAATTGTTGTGTCAGGCTCCGGTTCTAGCTTTACCTGACGGATCCGAGGATTTTATCGTATATTGCGATGCTTCACATGCGGGTTTGGGTTGTGTTTTGATGCAACGAGACCGTGTCATTGCCTATGCTTCACGTCAGTTGAAACCTCATGAGATTAACTATCCTACCCATGACTTGAAACTTGCAGCTGTAGTCTTTGCCTTAAAGATTTGGAGACATTACTTGTATGGAACCAAATGCGTTATTTGTACGGACCACAAGAGCCTTCAGTACATGTTTACTCAAAAAGAACTTAACATGAGGCAAAGGCGATGGTTAGAATTGATTAAGGATTATGATTGCGAGATTCGATACCATCCGGGTAAGGCAAATGTGGTGGCGGATGCGCTTAGTCGAAAGGATAAATCTGAAAGGGTTTATTTAATGCGTTTGGAAATCTCTTCAGACTTGATCGATAAATTGAAATTGGCTCAGATGGAGGCCCTGTTGGATCATAACTTGAAATCAGAAATCATGCTTAAAAGGAAGGATTTATTGGTAGAAGATTCTCGTGGATTAAAGACATTTCAGTCTCGTGTTTGGGTCCCATTGTTTGGTGGACTTCGAGATGTGATATTGATGGAGGCTCATAAATCCAGATTGTCGATTCATCCCGGAAGCACCAAAATGTATCAGGATTTAAAACCATTGTATTGGTGGCTTACTTTGAAGTTGGATGTCGCTCGAATAGTTGAATCTTGCCATATTTGCTCTCAAGTAAAGACCGAGCATCAGAAACCTTATGGAGCTTTGAAGCAACTCGAGATTCCCGAGTGGAAATGGGAACATATTACCATGGATTTTGTGACGAAATTACCCCGAACTGTTAAGGGTAATGATATGATTTGGGTAATTGTCGATAGATTGACCAAGAGTTCTCACTTTCTTGCTACTTGTGAGACGACATCATTAAGTAAATTGGCGCAATTGTACATTAATGAAGTGGTTATTAGGCATGGGATTCCGTTGTCGATTGTTTCAGACAGAGATACTCGATTTGTGTCGGGTTTTTGGCAGAATTTACAGCGTGAATTGGGTTCTAGGGTCAATTTGAGTACGGCTTATCATCCTCAAACGGATGGTCAGTCGGAGCGCACCATTCAAACCTTGGAGGACATGTTGCGGGCGTGTGTATTAGAATTTGGTGGGTCATGGGATTCCCATTTCCCATTAGTTGAGTTTGTCTATAATAATTCTTTCCATTCTAGTATAGGCATGCCACCCTATGAAATGTTGTATGGTCGTAGGTGTAGGACACCCACTTGTTGGTTAGAGGCGGGTGAAAAGCAGTTTGCGGGTCCTGACATAGTTCAAATTACAGCCGATAAGGTAGCTATTGCCCGAGATAGATTGAAAGCTGCCCGTGATAGGCAGAAACAGTATGCTGACCCACGTCATTGACCAGTTTCGTTTGTGGAAGGTGAGTTGGTTTATTTGAAAGTTTCACCTTGGAAGGGCGTTATCAGGTTTGGGAAACGTGGTAAAGTAGCTCCTAGATACATCGGACCGTTTAAAATTCGACATGTTGTCAATGATCAAACGGTGTCATTAGATCTTCCTCCTGAATTGTCGGGTATTCACGATACTTTTAACGTATGCTATCTAAGAAAATGCAATGTAGAGGACCAATCCCAAGTTCTTCCATTGCAAGACTTGAGTGTGGACTTAAACTAAAGACTTGTAGAAGAGCCCATAGAACTTGTTGACCGTAAGGTGACTAAACTTCGAATGAAGGAGATCCGTATGGTATTGGTTAAGTGGAATCATAGTTTGGGTCCAAACTTATCTTGGGAGACCGAGTCTAGCATGAGGGCGCGTTATCCGATTCTTTTTTAGCGTGGCGAGATTTCGGGGACGAAATCTTCTTAAGGAGGGAAGATTTGTAACATCCTCAAAATTGGCCTAGTTGAAATACGGTATTTTCCTTAATTTAATTGTTATTTAAATTGTATTTTAAATACTTGGTGTATTCTGATAGCTAAATTAATAGGTCAATTGGTCAATTGGCTTATTGTGATAAATGAATTATTACATGTTTTAAATTTATTTAGTTGACGGTATAATAAAAACTTATTTCTCGCAAATGGTTTTTAGGTTCCAGACAATAGATTTAGGACGGGTATAATTTACACTGTGTTTGGCCTAGTGTAAATGGTGAGGCAGACCTTATTCATTTCATTCCTTCATTTTGCTATACCTCTCAAACACACACATCCTCTCAAAGAAAATGAAATTCACAATCTGATTCTAGCACATTGAAGCTGTGATATTGATTGCAACTTGTTCTTCATTGTCATTATAACCTCTTCATCCAAATATTGTAAGTGAGAATACCCATTTTCATGTTCTAGTTGAAATGTTAAGTTTGGTAAATTGATGATAGAATGGAGTTAAATTCGTGCTTGAAATGTGTTATATGATCATGGTAAACTGATTACATATTTGCATTTCAGATTATTGCAATTACTTAGTTGAAATATGAATTTGAGCTAAAGTTTTGAATATCTTGAAAATTGATGCATGTTTGGATTTAAAGGCTTGATGATCCTTGTTTGTTGTTATTACATGTTTGTAGGTGTTACCTGTGATTAATTTATGGTCGAACTTGTGTTACATAGCTGAAATTGGGTGTTTGTAATTTTGTGTTCGTGCTGAGTTTGAGCTGCACCTGCAGGTGCTGGAAACTAAGAACAAACCGGCGGGTAATGTACCCCAACAGGCGGTTTGTTCATCCCTTAAGGGAACCGGCGGGCGATAGGCCCTAGCCGGCGGCTTGTGTTATATAGCCGGCGGCTTTGAACCATAACCGGCGGCCTCTAGATCCTTTAAAACACAAAATGTTTCTGTTTGTGAAAAATTAAATTTGCCCGGCGGTTTGAGTTAGAAGCCGGCGGCTAGTGGTGGGTAACCGGCGGGTCATGTGACCCAGCCGGCGGCTATGATCACGATTTCAGCAAACCAAGCTTTGATTTAAAAACTCTTTCATTTAACACGTGATATGTTTAAAGGATCTAGTAACCTGTAATATAGTATCATAACGGGTTAATATATGGAATTATATACATATGATGTGATGTGAACTTAATTAACAAGTTTGATGCCAAGAGTACATTTATTTCAAGTTATGAACATTTGAAATGAGTTATTGACTTGTAACCTTTGTTGTGATTTCAGATACGACGAAGACTCAATAATATTAGAACTTTGAGTGGTGAACATCTTCGTCAAGGGTGAGTGGATCTTAGACTTTCAGTCTAATTTGGTTGTAACAATATGGTTACAACGGGTAAATGTGAATTTACTGTTTTCATTGTTAAGTTAATATTTTGCCATGATGGTTATACTTAACATGATTATTGGTGTCCTTGATTTCCATGATGGTTGTGGACTATTTGAATGTCGGGGGTCAACGTGTAACATCCTCAAATTGGGCCTAGGAGTAATAGGTATTCTTGTAAATTTAAATGCGATTTAAATTTGTATATGTGTTTGATTTTAAATTTAATAGGTCAATAAGCCTTAGGAAATATTGTGGTTAGTGAAATATTGTTTGTTTTAAATTTATTTAGTTGACGGTAAAATAAAATGGTATTTCCTCGCAAATGGTTTTTAAGTTCCAGACAATAATAAACACGAGGAATGAAAATTACACACTTATATGCTATACCCTATGGAATAAATTGGTTTTATTCCCACATATGCATACATACGTACGTATACACACACACATTTAACCAATCCACAAAATTATGAAGAAATCATCAAATTGAAGGTCATAAATTCGGATTCAAGCTTCTAGTGTGAAGATTATCATCTTCTAATCCTTCCTTTCATCTTGTAAGTCTCAAATCTTTGAGTTATAAACCCTAGAAATTGGGGGTTTTGATGTTCTTGAGCAAAATCCGAATTTAAGGTTTCTAAAGTGTAAATTGATGTTAGTCAAGCTTCAATAACATGTAATAATCATTCTAGCATCATCTTAATCATGTTATATGTGTTAATTTCATGTTTGATATAACCCTAGAAATTAGGGTTTTGGGTAATTGTTTAATTAGTAGGATTTATCTTGAAATAAAACTTGTAGTCATGTTAGAAGGGTTAGTTAGTGCTTAATTTGTGATTATAACCTAAGCCCTAACTTGGAAATTAAGAATTTGATTAAGTGTTCATAATGTGTTCTTGGAGAAAAATGGATGATTGTGATGATATTATTGTTAGATGATGATTCAATGATGATTATAATGTAAACCCTTATATAAAAATGAAGAAAGTGATAATATGATCATTAATAAGGTTTAAGGGTTTAGTTGATTATGTTATAATCAAAGTGTTAAGCTAGTGTTATTAAAGTATGAAATTGGTTAAGTGTTCAAGAGTGTTGAAATGATTATGATGAAGTTGATGAATTAGTGATGTTCATGGTTATTAGCTTTGTTAATGATTTTATTATATTGGTTAACAATGACTATGATGGATGAAGGTGATTAGGTGAACATAATAGTCGTAAAGTTGATTTATGATAATTAAAGTAGCTTAACATGATGATGTGATCTTAATGATTACGGAATTTTGATGTTAATAAGATTATTCATAATCTTGAAATGATGAACGTTGAATTAATACAAGTTAGTGATAAGTTGTTGATGTAATTACAATAGTATGATATTATATCAATATTGAGGCAAGTGCCAAATGACTAACTTGTGTTGTGTTATTGTATTCTCAGATGTGGAGAAGACTCAGTGACATTAGACTACTGAGTGGACGACTATGATTGTCGGTGAGTGGATCTTGGACTTTCAGTCTAAGTTAGTTGTAACAACATGGTTACAACGGGTAAACTTGGTTTATTGCAATGATTGCATTAATATTATATTGGCATGTTGGCTAAACCTTGATTGATTATTGGCGTCCATTGTGCTATGATAGTTGTGGACTATTTGATTTGGTGGGGGTCAACTAATGTGTTGGGTTTGGATACTATTACTAGGACTTCGCAAGTGCCTTGTACATGTGTTGGACACTGAAATTGCGTCGTGTGTAGTAATAGTACCAAATTATCGGTTTAACCTCTGATTTGGCCGTAAGTTGGTTTTAAGTGTTACTTGGGGAACCATCCGCGGCATGAGGGTACCTCAAGGACCACCGATCCTTCTGATGTTGCTTGTGCATTGCTTGGTTTTAGGCATGTGTTAAGCTGAGTTAGATTGATAGCTTGGGATCTATTCACTTAGCTTCGTGCTAACCCCTCATTACTTCTTGCAGGTTTACTTCTGTATGTGGGTGGGCAAGAAGTACATATGGAATGGAATGTTTGACAAGCTCACTCTGAAATGGATAATACGTTAATGATTTAACAACATATTTGGATTTCTATAACACCTAAACTTAATGTATGTAATAATTAGAATAATCTAGTTTTAAAGGTTTGTATGTAAGTGGATTGCTATTTGAAATGTATGTATGCAATCTACTGATTTCTATTAATCATGCGCTTCCGATATGTTTAAAAAAAAATGTCCTTGTATTTCGAGACGGGTGTTATACAACGTGCGCGTTGGGTTTGGTTACTATTACTTTGGACATCATAAGTGCTTTGTACATGTGTTGTTCACTGAAATTATGTTGTAAGTAGTAATAGTACCAAGCTATCGGTTTAGCCACTGATTTGGCCTTCAGTTGGTTTTAAGTGTTACTTGGGGAACCACCGCGGCATGAGGGTACTCCAAGGACCACCGATCCTTCATGATTAACTGTTGCTATGCTTTGCTGTATTCATTTGTTAAGCCAAGTTAGGTGATAGTTTGAGATTTATTCACTTAGCTTCGTGCTAACCCCTCATTACTTCTTGCAGGTTTACTTTGGTATGTGGGTGGGCAAGAAGTACTATAGGAATGGAATGTTTGACAAGCTCACTCTGTTTTGTTAACTATGTCAATGCTATGACATTATGTTTTGGATTTCTATAACACTAAACTTATTATGTGTAATGTATATGATAATCTAGTTTAAAGACTGTATGTATTTGGATTACCATTTTGAAATGTAAATATGTAATCCAATGGTTTGTATCAAAAACTTGCGCTTCCTTTATAAAATATATATATATATATATATATATATATATATATATATATATATATATATATATCCTTGTATTTTCGAGTAGGGTGTTATACCTTACCTATTGGGTATTGATATAAACATTCCTTTCAGCAAGTCTCATAACGGGTATTGATATAAACAGCCCTATGGGTTGTCTATAAGGCTATCTATTTTAGGAAAATAGAATTAAACATCAAAGAGATTCCATCGAATTAATGGCATTCATTTTTCAACGTAAATATCCACCATTTATCGTCACTGATTCATTTATTCTTATCTATAAAATAACATGTGGAAAAACAACTAATTTCATTTTCTTACGTACTATTAAACTACATGATCAAAATACGACGAGTCATAAAAGATTCGATACCAGAACAATTGCAAATCAAGTAAAAAAAAAAGTTGACTATGATCGTCTAGCACTTGGTAGTCAACACAGGATTTAGTCCCTCGTTATGCACCAATTCTTTCTTCTTATTATTATTATGTTGCACGTTCATATCTTGTCTCATATAGGAAAAATCGACAATATTTTGATTGTTTTGACATTTGGGTTTTGTATGTCCAACTTCCTTGCATATAGAACACCTATTACGCTTCTTATTTGCCAATTCTTTTCCATCTTTGCGACGACGATCTTTTTTTGGACGGCCCTTTGTTACCGATTTCGGGGGACATAAAATGTCCTTTCCTTGACTTGGTTCGCTTTCTACATCAATAGTTGTACGGACTGTCAACGACTCATCCATTGATACGCTTTGTTGCAAACTACCATGTTGTATGGAACTTTGACACCAACGTAAAGGGAAGTATGCCGGTGGTATCCTAAAACAATCTTTCTGGATGAGTACCCGTAATATATGACGACATATAATTCCCCAAAACTCGTAGTTCTTGCAACTACGTAAAGCTATATTTCCATCCCAAAACACCTTGTGATATTTATAATTACCTTCATCAAAATATCGTATAATATAGTTATCACCCTCGCCACGAACCACTGAATATTGATTTACTCTTGCAAACTCATCTTGAAACTTCTTAAAACCAAATGGTGTAAGAACTTCATAAGCTTGTTTTTCCAATGGCGATTTTGGCATTGAAGAAGCATGTCTAAGTGTACTTAACATATTATCATCTACCTCTCCCTTTACTATATCTGATTGAACACATATGCCTCTTGAAATGTCGGAAAAGTTTGGCCAACGAAAGGTTCTTCTTCGTCAATAAAACCTTCGTTAGGTTCTTCATCCGGAGGATTGTTTAAGTCTAGCATACTAAATAATCTACACAAAATTATTAGGAAAAGTTATAATCACGAGTTATATGAGTTGGGTTCGTAAAAGCTACTTTGATTGATCTTAATCCAAAACAAATAGAAAACATTATATGATATTTTATCTCATTGATTGATTGCTTTTAAGCCACCATATACTCAATTTTAATGGGATCAAAGCAGAATGCATATATATATATATATATATATGTATATGTATATATATGTATATGTATATCTATATATATGTATATGTATGTATGTATGTATGTACGTATGTACGTATGTACGTATGTACGTATGTACGTACGTATCGTCTATGAATGAGAGCTTCAAAATATAAGTATACATTGAATATCATAATTAACAATTTAGGAGTAAATAGTACCTCAGCTTCACATAAAAATATATATGATATACCCAGTGGACTTCGTATACTACGTACTCGTCTGCTCTTGAAATCTTGATGCGGAGATGAATATGGTTTTGTTTTACAGGAACTTTATTGAAAATGATTTAAATTGGTTTTGGAATGGGTGGGAAAATATAATGAAAATTGAGAGGGGATTGATTTTGTAACTGGCGGTTAATAACATTTTAATTGGGTATTTACGTTGAGAAATGAATGCCATTAATTCGATGGAATCTCTTTGATGTTTAATCGTATTTTCCTAAAATAGATAGCCTTATAGTTAACTCATAGGGCTGTTTATATCAATACCCTTAACTATTTCCATTTGAAAATATTTCTCCACATATATATCTGGAAATATCTATCCATACCAATAAATTATACTTATCATACCATTTTTGAATTAAAAAAGTACGGAAAAGTAAAGAAAAAATACAGAATGTTAGAGAAAGTGATAGAATAAAGTACAGAAAAAATACAGAAAAGTTAATTTAAAAATAAATAAATGGTATGAAGAGTAGCACCCGATTTTCTTTAAAATTCAGTTTTTAAACTAACGATACACGCTAATCGATAAAGTAATAAAAGTACGATCCATCTATTACGAACAGTATAATAATAGCATAATAATGCACATATATTCACAGTTTATACATAATTTATTACAACTATTAGCATATATATTTGGTTATATATGAAAACTCAAAATTTTATTATTATAACTTAACATATAAAAGTACTGAATAAATTGAAAGATACAAAAAAAGAATAGGTGTAAAATTAGAACAGAAGGGTAATTATCTAAATGATTTATTGTTCAAGCTCAATCCTCTAAAATTATCACAAACAAACCAAGCTAAAGATTTAAATTAAATGCAGCAATAAATTATTCTACTACACACAATACAAATATACTTTAGGGTAAAAGATCATATCTTTCATTAGTCAAAATCAAACATAAAGTCAACGGTCAAACTAACAAGCAGTGAAATAACTTCCACAGTTCCATTCCATCACAAAACCAACAGTAACTAAGTTAATTACATCGACATAACAAAACCCGAAAAATCAAAACAAATCCTAATAACCCGACCCGATTCCAACCACCACAAACCCTAACCCATTTCTTTCTTGACAGCAAGACTTTTTCACAAACCCGAAACCCTAACCACCGAAACCGTAAAGTGTACGGCCTTGTCTCTTCAAAGCATAAACAACATCCATGGCAGTCACCGTCTTCCTTCTAGCGTGTTCGGTGTACGTAACGGCATCTCTGATCACGTTCTCTAGAAAGATCTTGAGCACGCCACGTGTCTCTTCGTAAATCAGACCGCTGATACGTTTCACTCCACCTCTTCTTGCTAACCTTCTGATTGCAGGTTTGGTGATACCTTGGATGTTGTCTCGTAACACTTTACGATGACGTTTTGCTCCTCCCTTTCCTAATCCTTTACCTCCCTTTCCACGGCCCGACATTTTCGCTAAACAATTATCTGCAGATTAAATTAAAAACAAATTTAATAAGAAAATCCCAAACATAATAATAATCCGCAAAATCGTAGTAAGGCTTAATACGGTATTAAAAAGAAAAGTGAGATGGATTAATTTATAAATAATTGAAGAATTACCGACCTGAAATTTGTGAGATGAATGAGATGAAAGTGTGAATGGTGGTTTAAGGAGATTTGGGGGTTTGAATATATAGGGGACAGAGTGGGAGTTGAGGTGGATCTGTGGAAGTGATTACTGGCCGTTGATGAGAATGGACGGTTGAGATGTCGATGGAGTCAGGCGGATTGGTGACATGGCATAAGTGTTTCTGTGGGATAAATGGGCGGGTATTTGAAATACGGAGTAATTTTTTTTTCCGTTCCGTTTTTAGGACATTGGGTTGGTTGGGCTTGGCTAGGCTAGGCTAGGCTGGGCCGGGCCTTGAGTTCATAAGCAAAATTATGATGCTTCATTGGTTTGAATTGTTTTATTAGAGCACACGGAGTGGACGATTCTTCAGCAGCGTTTTTGCTCCAGAACGCTGCTCGGCGCCGTTCATCCATCCCGTTGCAGCGTTCCCATCCGCGTTCCCGTTGCCGTTCAACCTCCGGCGTTCGGATTCGGACACTGTATCAACCAACGTTTAACCTTTTTTTTCCTTTTTCTTTTTTAATTTCAAACGTTAAAATAGATTTTGTGTGTATTTTTTGTTAAGGATTTGATAGGATTTTAATTTTCTTTTTTAGCTTGATGCAGGTGGTTTGGGAAAGAAGGAGAAGAAGAAGATGGGTTGGTAGGTAGCAGCTAGAGACGATACATACATATGTGTAATAATAATAATAATAATAATAATAATAATAATAATATAATATAATATTAATAATAAAAGGAAGGTGGTAGGTAGCACAATAAACACCAAAATTAAAATCCGATTAATGTGTTTTATTTGTTTTGTGATTTTTTTATTTGTTTTGAATAAATTAAATGTTATTTTATTTGATTTATATGTTTTAAATATTAATCTATACAATTATTTACATTAAAACTACAAATATAACAAATAATATAAAATTTCAGAACACTGTCCAGAACACTGTTACCACTCCACAAAATCCTCACCACAAAATTCTCATTCAGAACACTGTGTTTAGGCCGTCACCACTCCGTGTGTTCTTAGTCCCCGACTCCCCGTTTCGGTGGATTAAATAACTGATAATGAATTGATAGAGAGAGTGCAAGTGACATTCCCATCGTCCCACGAAAATTGTCCGCCAACAATGTGAGAATTAAGATCTGAATACATGTTACTTTTGAATGATTGTCAACATAGCACATAAGATTGTTAACATCTGAGATTGAAATCCTCTAACGTGAAACCAACATGAGAGGCGATTTTCCCTCACAACCAAAACCAGTGAAACCGTAAAAATAAATTATTAAACTCAACTTATTTAGTTTTTGACGTGACCTATCATGTTGACTTTAATACGAGAAGATTAATCCCAACATGTTAGGGGTTTTTGAGATTGCTTATTTGCTTAAAAAATAAGTATGTATATCTAATATCTATGTTTATTATTAAAGATTGGGGATCATAGGGGAAGGGGTCATATGAGAAGAAGGAGGAGAAGTTTTATTTGTAGCCATTGGATCATCTTTTGGGTTGGATCAATGGTTAAAAGGTGTGGCAATTTTGTAATTACTTTAAAAAATAAGGGTATTAGTTAACAAAAAAAAACATAACATTAATTTTCACTCCACACCCCTTTCACTATTTAGACTTTTACATGTTAACCCTTCCACTTTATTTTCTTCCCCCTCGTACCTTCTTCTTCCTCCAACCCCACCTACCACCACCCCACCACCCCCACCACTTGCTGCCACCATCTGACTGCCGCCGACCGCCGTCAACCGCCGCCGGATTCCGGCCGCCGGAAAAAAAGAATTTCAAATTTTTTTTTTCAAAAAAAAATTTTTTCAAAATTTATTTTTTTCAAATTTTTTTTTTTCAAAATTTTTTTTTCAAATTTTTTTTCCCATAAATTTTTTATTAGATATAGTATTCATTTTCCTACTGCATTTTTAATAAAACTATACGTTTTTTCCACTGCATTTTGTATATTATTGTTAATTAACTAAAACTTATATATATTTTACCGCATCTTCTATACCCAACGTCAACAAAATACCGTACAAATGGATAATATATATAATCTAAAATGCAGTAAAAAGAGAACAATATGTCCTAAATGATGTATATGCAAAATGCAATAAAAACAACAATATGTATTATACTTTAATACAAAATGCAATACAAATAGATAATATGTAAAATACAAAATGCAGTACAAATCGATAATATGTAAAATACAAAATGCAGTGAATAACACACAATATATAATGAATGAAATGTATGAAAAATGCAGCAAAAATAACAAAATGCAGCAAAAATAACAAAATGCAGCACAAATAGATTATGTATAATATAAAATGCAGTGAAAATAACAAAATGCAGTAAAAAAAATAAAATGCGGTACAAATAGATTATATATAATATAAAATGCAGTAAAACGAACAATGTGTACTAAATAAATATATGCAAAATGCAGTAAAAACAGTAGTATGTATTATACTTTCATACAAAATGCAGTAAAAATGGATCATATGTATAATATAAAATGCAGTAAAAAATAAACAATATGTAATATATGAAATATATGCAAAATGCAGTGAATAATAATAAAATGCAGTGTAATTTTAACAAAATGCAGTAAAAAATATATTATGTATAACTTAAAATGCAGTAAAAAACAAACAATATATATAAGATTGAGGTGTATAAATAAAATGCAGTAAAAACGAACAATATCTACTAAACATATATATACAAAATGCAATAAAAATAATAAAATGCAGTACAAAGTGATAATATGTAAAAAAAATTGGAAAAAAAAATTATGAAACAAAAATTTTAATTTTTTTTTTTTTAAAAAAATTTAAAAAAAAATTGAATTTTTTTTTTCCGACGACCGGTGGCGGGTGGCGGCGGCGGCGGGTGGCGGCGGGTGGCAGCAGCTAGTGGTGGTGGGTGGTGGAGGGGAGGGGTGGGTAGGAAGAAAGTAGGAGGGAGTAATGTACACTATTAAAAAGGTGGAGGGGGTAAAAATGAAAATTTGAAAATTCTTCTCCTCCTTCTCCTCAAATAATACCTTCTCCTCTGAACCTTACCCATTATTAAGTGCTTATAGGCAAATAAGTAGTTTGCTGAAAAAGTATTTATTTATACTTATCTGCTATAAAAATAAGCAATAAGCAGTGTAAAATAAGCTACCTTTCTATCTTATTCAGTTCTAACTGATTCCGTGGGCTTAAAAGGATAAAACACCCCGTTGTATACAATTTTGTCTATCTGAGTGCTTTCCTTTACAGCTGAACTTTTTTTACATGTAATTTGTGCCGCCTGTTGTACATAAAAAAAAAAAACACCCCAAGCCCATCATAAGATGCAATTACACATGAATGGTAAATTATGCCGAAAATTTAGAAGGGTGGGTGTTAAATATAAGCAACACACAGTTGGAGTAGAAATAAAATGTACACAAAGGAAAAAATTGCATCAAGGAACAGAGAATAAATTCTTAAATTGTTCGGGTTCTTGTTCCAACGAATATTAGCTTTGCCGAAGTCCCGAGTCATAATAAAAGAAGTGAAGAAAAAGATCATACTAACTTCTACCAAAACTATTACTAAAGATTTGTCCATGATCCGACCTACTCGTGCCGTTTTTAACAAGACTAAAGGGCTTGTAAGAAGGCCGGACCACAAGCAATAAAATGTCAGTCAACAAATTCATGGGTCTTTTCTTAACATAGCCACTGTTATCCAAAGTTTTGATATCACTCTGTTTTCCGCTTTGAAGGCCTTGAGCTAATTTGACTTCCTTGAGTCAACCGACCCACGAATTTAAGAATCTCATCAATCAATATGACAGGTAAAGCAACAGCCAGGACCAAGAGCCACTCGTTGACGCTTAAAGGAACGATCCCAAATACTTGTGCGAGGAACGGAACGTACAGGATCAAGAAATGAAGCCCAAACGAGACTGACATTGCTATAAGTAACCATGGGTTGACCCATGGTGGCATGGTCAAAAGGCTCTCATCTTCTGATAAGGCATTGAGCGAATTAAACATCTCGATTGCGACTAACACAGATAATGAAAGTGTCATTGCTTTGACTTTCCCACCTTGGAAATAGTCGCATGGGTTAGAGTCAAAATTGAAGAGACGGTCGCCAGCTACAAAAGGTGAGACTGTGAAATTCTCCCATGATTTACATTGACCCCAGTTTGAAAGCTGGGAGTAAGTGACAAGGGTGTGACCATCTTGACCCAGGTTAATACCCAAAAATGAGTCATGGGTGTACCATATGATAAAAACACCCACAGTTGCTACGCCAACGTAGAGTCCAATTACCTGCACAACAGAACAAAGTTCATACTGGTCAAAACAAAACAAGAAAGTATGCCAATCTAGAATTTTGAAATGAAGTAGAGGTTGCAAAAATGGGCAGGGTGGAGTATATAAGTATGTACGTAACGGGTCAAGACAGATACTTTTGTATAGGTCTGGTTGGCGTGACCCAAGACACTTCTTGTCCATATATATATTGAAGAAATACTCTGTTAAATACTATCACAGTATTATTAATGTTTTAATAACAATCTCTCTTTAAAATGAATTAGTCAAGTCTTACGCGTTGATCATATATACTTTGGGTGACTTAAACCCACTTGACCCCATTACCTATTTAAGTTATTCGATTTCAAATGCTTGGCCCATTCAAGATGAAAATGACACTTTCATTGATCAACGGATTGAAATTGTCATTTAATTTCAAATACAATTTAAATAACTTTTCCACAGTCTGTCCCCTTTCACTTTTTAGCTAGTTTTTTGCACCTATTAGACCCATTAGATATAATACATTACCAAAACTGACACATTCTTATATAAATGGATCGAAATTGCAACCTCTAGATGAGGTAATATGTAGTATGGAAGTGAGGAAATAATACCAGATAGCGAAATAAAATCCAGGCACTGATTAATGAATCGTCACTCCTGCGAGGAGCCTTTTTCATGATATATTTGTCAGGTGGATTAAAACCCAGGGCTGTGGCCGGGGGTCCATCAGTGACAAGATTGACCCATAGAAGCTGAACGGGAATCAAACCTTCTGGAATGCCAATGGCAGCAGTCAAGAATATGGAAGCAACCTCACCGATATTTGAGGAAATCATATAGCTGGAAAGTGAAAAAAAAAAATTAGTATAAGAAAATAAGAGCAATGGATTTTACCTATAATAATTATAATAACCCAATAAGAAATCAATTTTTAAAGACTATTCTTTATTATGTTTGTGACCTAAATCCCTCCCCAAAAGAATATCATAAAGCTTTTACAAAGATGAAAGAGAAACCCACCGGATGAAAGCCTTCATATTGTTGTAAATAGACCTGCCTTCTCCAACAGCAGCCACAATTGTGCTAAAATTATCATCTGCTAATACCATGTCAGAAGCTTCCTTTGCAACCTGCACAAATGAATTAAAAAGTTCATTTATAAATAGAGTATATACTAGCATTAAATAAAAACAAATGAAACACATTAAATGTGTGAGAAATACACAAGCGTTAATGGTTTCGATTTTAGAGAGACTAAAAAGCTATTTTGACAGCATGAATCAAATAAGCATGCATGCATTTGGAGAGTAATATGTGTGCGACCCCGCAATACCCAGTGTGTGGGTTGAAATTTGCAACTGCTAAACACATATATCTCAAGAGCAAAGAAAAGTACCTCTGTTCCAGCTATACCCATGGCAATCCCGATATCAGCCAATTTCAATGCAGGTGCATCGTTCACTCCATCCCCAGTCATGGCAACCACCTCACCTGCTTCTTTGAGCAGCCTCACTATCTCTTGCTTGTGACGTGGTTCAGCCCTAGAAAATAGAAGTCCTCCTTTGTATGACAAATGGCCTTTTTGATCGTGATGATCCATAAATTCCCTTCCTGTTAAGCTCCTTAAACTTATGTCCTCATGTTGTCCAAATACACCTATCTCACGGCAAATTGCTTCTGCTGTGTTCTTGTTATCTCCTGTTATGACAATAACTTGAATTCCAGCTATTCTGCAGTCTTCAATGGCTTGAGGAACTTCTTTACGAGGAGGATCCTGAAAAAATAAAATCAACACAATAACTCAGCTGGAAATCTTTTGGACAATTAGAAGCCTAGGATCACATATGCAATGTTTGGTACGAATGGAAAAGAAGATAAAAGGTCCTTAAACCAAACAACCCCATGAATATTATAAGTGAAAACCCAAAAAGCTTATAAGTGCTCACCCTGAGTCCAGCTAAGCCGGCAAAGATCAAATTGCTTTCAATTTTGGAGTAATTAGCAGGATTCAACAGAAGATCGTGAGCAGGATGGTCTTCATCGCCATTGTATGTCGTAAACTCTGGAGGATCCTCCTTGTATGCAAAACCCAAAACACGTAATGCAGAGGAGGACAGCTCGTTAAGGCTATCCAAAATAGCTGATTTTGCCCTGCTGTCAAGTTCCACAACAGAACCATCAAGCAACTGGATGTAGGAGCTCCTTTCCAACAAATTTTCAACAGCACCCTGTAAAAAGTTAACAGCTTCATCAATATTCCAACGGCACCCAATATAAGCAAATTTTCAGCACAGCTAAACATATGGAGCTCAACGCTTGCTTCAAGGTAAATATCCATACACAGATACATATTAGTCAGATTTTAAGCTAACCAATGATTGCTTTCATATCTTGCAATCCAACAATCTGCTACTAGATCATAATAAGTTAAAAAAACCTTTTTTTTTAGAATATAAAAATGAACCTCTTCAAGTAACATTCTGTCATTTCATACAGCTTCTGCTTGAACAGACTTAACTACAACTGGAAAATAAGACACAATGCATTACCTTTACAAGTAATGAGTTTCTCCCAGATTTGGATGTAACGATGACCCCCATAGATTTCCTATCACGGTCAAACTCGAGGGTGGCAATTCTGCTTTCAACTTTACTCCATTGCTGAGAGCAAACTGTGAATCACAAAGAAGAAGAGTAGAACATGTTAGTACATATGCAGTAACAGAGAAGACAGTAATCACTAATCACATACCCATAAGGTCATCGTCTCCTTTAGATGAACCAGAACCCAGTCCAGCAGGAAGACCCATTTTCTCAACGAGAACCTGTAAACAGAAATCAGTAACATAAACAATTTCATCACTCCGAAAACATCGAACAAGTACCATGATTCAGTGATATTGCAGTAACTGATGTGTGATTGTTATTAAGATAAACAGGTTATTAGTGGATATAAAAAAAGCAGACTTCTTTTAACTACTATACCTTCAATGCTGCTTCAGTTGGCATTCCAGTGGCGATATAACCTTTTTCAGATCGTTCAACGCCTGCATCATTAGCCAAAGCAGCTATCTTTGCAATTGTCTGAAGGTTAGCATCCATTCTCCCAGCTGGCCAGTCATGTATTTTCCCATCCAACGGGTTGTATGTGGTCCCTTCGACATTGAAGGATCGGAGAAAACTTGGTCCCTGGCCCATAGCAACAAGCTTAGCCACAGCCATCTGGTTAGTGGTCAAAGTACCTGTTTTGTCAGAACAAATCACAGTTGTACACCCAAGAGTCTCGACACTAGGTAATTTCCTAACAAGAGCATTCTTCTGAGCCATCTTACGTGTGCCAAGGGCCAAGCAAGTGGTAATCACAGCTGGCAGACCTTCTGGAATAGCAGCAACTGCTAATGCTACTGCAATTTCGAAGTAATAGGTGCACTTCTCAAATGAAAACTTGAAGTTCCTTGGCCAACCATCAACATACTCCCATGACAAGAAGTATTTCACATTAATTAGCCAAACAAGTAGACATATTAACCCAATTAGCATAGTCAGAACTTCTCCAAACTCGTTCAATTTCTTCTTCAAAGGTGTATCTTCTTCATTCTGAGATGCCTCTTGAATCTGAGAATGCACCTGTCCTATCTCAGTATTCATCCCTGTATCTGTAACCATACAGAAACAGTTCCCATTCACAACAGTCGTCCCAGCAAACACCATACACTTTTTCCCTTGGATATCCGTCTCCTCAGGGACAGGTTTAGTAGTTTTACTAACGGCTTCACTTTCTCCAGTCAAAGAACCTTGCTCAACCCTAAGGGTTGAACTCACTAAAGTTATGACCCTCATATCAGCAGGGATTTTATCTCCAACCCGAAGCTCAACAATATCACCAGGAACAAGTTCCTTCGCTGGAAGGCTATTAATTTTTTTACCATTACGTATCACAGACGCTTGTTCTGATTGAATCTCTTTAAGCGCTTCTAAAGCCTTCTCCGCATTACTTTCTTGCCAAACACCAACAATAGCATTAACAATTAGTATAAGAAAAATGACCAACGGCTCAACAAACGCTGTGATCTCCATCTCCCCACCTTCATCACCATCATACCACGCCAAAACAAATGATATCACAGCTGCAACGAGTAAAATCCTAACTAAAGTATCATTAAACTGATCCAAAACTAAACGTAAAATAGATTGTCCTTCATGTTTCTCCAGCTCATTCGTCCCATACTTCAGCAACCGCTTTTCAACTTCAGCATCTGTTAGACCAGACTTACTATCCACCTGGTAGTTTTGTTCACATTCCCTAACATCCTTCGCCCACGCCGCATATCGATTCGAATCAGCAGATGATTTGCCAGTACTCTCTTTCTTACCATAGTTCTCCCCTCCTTTTCCCATTAATCCTCACTAGTTAAATCAATAACTATATATATAAATATATATATATATATATACCAAATTCCAAAGATATTAAAAATTAACACATGAATCACCTGCAGGAATAACAAAAATCATACAGCTGTAAATAAATAAAATTAATCAAATTATATCTCCATAACACGAGACTAAATCGACGATAATTCGTAACAATCGCAACTTAATACTTCAAAATCAAACCAACTAAACCCTATCCCTAACGATCCACAACAATAACCTCAAAATATATATAATCAAACAGATAAAAACAGATCTGACCTAATCACACAGACGAAGCATCAAACGCAACAATCGCAATCAATTGCGTAACAAAAACAATAACATAATAACCGCTAACAAATTAAAATTACCTGAAATTGATAGATATGCAATGCAATTGATGCTCTTTTTTCTCAATTCGTAAGTTCAATTTCACTCTACAGAGAAAAAGAGCACTCGAATTTGAAGAATTGGAGTGAGAATGAGGAAAGAGATCTTATGCATAAAAAGCCCCTTTCGATAAGCAATTGTAATTGTAATTGTATTATTATAGTTGGAGTTCGATTATAATTTTATTTTTTTAACATTATAAGTATGGGCTTTGTGGTTACCTTGAAGCTTCGTTAACTTTAATTTAACTAATTTTTTAATTAATTAATTTATTTTATTTTATTTTTTAATTTTAATTTTATTTTTATTTTTATGTGATGAATTAAAAGAAAGCGATATTTATTTGACTCTTATTTGGTTAATTTTTTTGTAGTGGTGTATATTGAGTTTCCATCAACCGTACGCCACGTAGATGGATGGCCCGCGATGTTGTGTTTTTTGGTGACGTGGAAAGTTGTGATTGGTCGAGATGTCGTAATGGTGGGACCGGGGTTAAATCATTGACATTGCCTCCTTAGTCCTTCCCGTTTTATGTGAAAAAGTTGTTTGTGAATTTGGTATATTTTTCAATTGGGCCCTTAAGGTTTTGAATTATATGTTTTTGGCCCTTTTTTTTACTTTAGTTAGGTATGTCCGTTTATGAAGTGTAATACTTTTCCAAAGGAATATATAGATATAGATAGATATTTATTCAAAAGTTAGGTAAAATTAACAAGGACAGAATGATAATAGGTTGATAAAACGAACAACGCATGTTAATTCAAAATATACTTAGTGCGCGTTGAAAAGTATGATCATTATTAGTATTTTCAAGGTTACATGCCACATTACTTGATTTTTATATTTCAATTTTCATATGAATTACATTTACTTTATTAAACTAAACTTATTATGCTACAAAAGCAATCTTAAATCTTTAAAGCAAGCGTCTTAATTGAAAACATAACCCTTAATTGCATAGTTACTAATTGTCTACCCTCGTCGAAACATATAACTACTTGATGAAACTAACGTCAGCACATCCATTACTTAATGTTTAAGAGTTGAAAAATCACACGCAAAGACATGTGACTAAAGTTTATGACAAAAATGGATTGTTCATCTATAATCATATCTTTGATCATTTCCATAACAATTAAATAACGTATTATCATAACTAACTTTTAAACGATTTAACGAGACATCTTTAGTTTCTTTTACGCGAAAACACAAAAACATTGTGTGGCTAAAGTGTCTAACTAGTGTGGCTAAACTAAAAGTTTAAGATTCTTTAGAGGTAAATAATACGGAGTAGTATATTTCTTGATTTTTAGATCTATTCTATTTCTATATGTAGGTTTTTACTTTTTTGAATAAAATAAGTGCACAAAAGAAAGAGATGGAAACTTCCATGTAAGGCTGCTCCCAACAGTGACGCGAACTGACGCGTCAGTTGCCTGCCAGCTCAGCGCCACGTCAGACTGACACACAACTGACACAAACTGACACACCTCTGCCAACAGCAACATCACTTCCCTTATTTTCAGGGCCCCACATACTATTTAATCTATTTATTTAATACAAAACTTAAATAACTTATTTAAATTAAAACTAAAAACATTATTTTATTAAAAATAAAAACCTGGGGAAAATTCATAAGAAAATACATTAAATTTAAATATTGGACCATATGTAAAAAAGACCCAATTTTTGACCCATTCCTTTTTAAAAACCCAAGCCCACTTTATACCCTAATATATCATCTTCTTCTTTCCACAGACACCACTCCACTGCATCCCTTCCACCACCTGCAAAACAAGCAACAAAAAATGTTAGCATAGAAAGAAAGGCAATAAAAGAAAAAAGAAGAAGAAGAAAATCGAAGAAAAAACCTGGGGCCCCACTTTTTCCCTCTCTCTCTCCCGTCGGATTCCCGACGTGCCCCACCGACGCGGAGGAACCGACGCCCCGTGCCAACGGCGTCGGTGCGTCGGTCCAACCGACGCCCTCACCGACGCCCCTCTCCGACGCCCGTTAGGAGCAGCCTAACTAGTGGGAACCCATTGCAACATTTTCGCTTTCAAAAGGGCATCACAGCCACCAATGGTGACACCACCAGATCCGCAGCATATTCTTGTTTTTTTCACATTATTATTAACTAGTTACAAATTAAATAATATAATATTTTAGTGTTTTATAAATCAAATATTTCACATGTCACGGTCATAATTTAAATAATATTGGAAAGTTGGAGTGAGTTGATATTTACATCACTTTCATACTTGAGTTATTTATTATTTTATTTTATTTTATTATATTTGTGATTAAGTTTTTTTTTAAACTGAAAATAAAAGTTTGAAGTAATCAAAAGATTAAAAAACTCTTTTATGGACATTAATTGCGTATCAAGACACCATACGCATATATAATTTCTATTTGTGCACAAAGTAACAGACATTTAAGTGTTTTGTACTCATTTATGGATTGAGGTAGATGAAACGGATTAAATTCCTGCTGTATTATATTAACTGGTTATGAAAATGATGGCTTGAAATTAAAAATTTAATAAGCTACTCGAGTTGAAGCTAGTTTAACTCGAATTCGAGTTTGATAATATTAGAACTTATGTCGAGCTCGAAGAAAACTGTACTACTCGATTAGTTTCACGAGTAGAATTTTACAGAACTTATTATTCGACTCGGCTCATTCCAATGCTCGTTAAACTTCGAGTCGAACGAGCCCATATATATATATATATATATATATATATATATATATATATATATATATATATGTATGTATATATATATATATCTATATGTATGTATATATATATGTATATATGTATGTATATATATATATATATATATATATATATATATATATATATATATATATATATGTATCTATGTATATATATATGTATCTATATATATATATATATATATATATATATATATACATACATATATATATATATACATATATATATATATATATATATATATATATATATATATATATATATATACATATATATACATATATATATACATATATATATACATATATATATATACATATATATATATACATATATATATACATATATATATACATATATATATATATATACATATATACATATACATAAAACAATTATTATAGATATAATACTTCGAGTAAAAGTGACTAATACATTTAAGTCTCATACCTCAAATATATATGAACTTACGTAAACTCAAGTTCAAGCTATCAAACGAGTTAGCAAGAGCTCGAGGTCGTAAACAAGCAACTTGAATTTGAAAAAGTAATCCATTAGAAAAATATCACAATAATTAAATGAGCGTCGAACTCGAGTTCGAAACGAGTAATTAATATATAAGTCGAGCTCAGATTTCCTAAAACTCGATTTGACTCGGTTCGTCAAAGCCCTAGCTATTTTATCACCTTATTTGTTTGCTTTTATCAGGCATCTTGTGCAACAAATACAATACATTAGGAGTTCAATGTATAATTTAGGGAATAAAATAATTATACTTTTGCAATTTGTATGACTTTGGACATTAGCATTTTATAAACAGAAGGCATCTTTACATCGATTCAAATTCGAGAAACATTCAAACCTTAAGATGTGGACTTTAACAACATGTATAGACCTTATTTGGAACTATGAAAATTGGAACTATATTTGAATGTATATGTATATTTGCAAGTTTTGAGAAAAGCATGTGAAAATGAAGTAAACATATATATATATATATATATATATATATATATATATATATATATATATATATATATATATATATTTTTGTGATTACAGTTAAAATAATAAATTTATGATGTTATAGAACTAGCAAAAGTTGAAGATATTATTAAATGTAAACTTTATCTTGATTATTTAATAATATAAAGATATCAATAATAAAGGTATCTATTTATTATTTAAAAGTTTATGCAAAATATATCTTTTCAAATATTAATATGCAAAATATATATTTATAAATATTAATATTACTTAATAATAATAATAATAATAATAATAATAACAATAATAATAATAATGAGCACTTAATGGATAAAAACTGAAGGCTATCTAAGGTGTGTTCGGCAACAACTAGTTTGAGCTGAAGATTGTGGCTGGAGCTGAAAATGAAAATTGTGACAGGAGCTCAACCTCGAGATTATTTTTCAAGCTACTTTAAGGAGCTTATCTGAAAAGAGATTCTATGGGGTTCTTAGTGATTTTTTTTTAATAATAAATCTCTTATATATTTTTGTTGCCAAACATGAATGTTGGATTGAGATTGTTAAAAACTAGAAGCGCAAATACTAATGGATTCAACTTAACTGATTATATATTAGTCATATAGAGAAGAGTTCAATTGAGACCATTTATTTTGTGTGAGAATGGGGGAACCAACCACAATATGCCATGTGTCACTGTTTTCTCTCTCATCCACGTTTTTAAAAATTAAATATCTCACAAACGACAAGTCGAAAAATCATGAAAATTGCACCATATTTTTCAGTGTTTTATCCTTTTCGATTTGCCGTTCATCAAGGCATACTTCCGACGAACTTTTTTTTTCCATTTTTTTGGTGGGTTTTACATATTAGTAACACATGTGTTAGTGATTGATTATACATTTGATTTAGGATTTAGGGTTAGGGTTTAGAGTTAGGGTTTAGCAGGGTTTAGTGTTAGGGTTTAGCAGGGTTTAGTGTTAGGGTTTAGCAGGGTTTAGGGTTTAGTATGATTTAGGGTTTAGAGTTTCATAAAGCGTTTAGGGTTTAGGGGTTGGGGTTTATGGGTTAGGGTTTAGGGTTGGGAGTTTGGGGTTTCGTCCCGAAACCCCAAACTCCCAACCCTAAACCCTTAATTCTAACCCCTAAAACCCAACCCCTAAACCCTAAACGCAACACTGTAACACACGTGTTAGTAATGTGAAGACCACTAAAAATAATGAAAAAAAAAACTCGTCGAAAGTATGCCTTAATGGACGGCAAATCGAAGAGGATCAAACGCTGAATCTAATGGTGCAATTTTCATAATTTTTCGATTTGTCGTTTGTGAGATATTTAACTTAAGGGGTAAATGGGTTTTGTATTCTCTTTGAACACATGTCACCATATCATTGGTTCCTCTATTCTCACAAAAAATTTTAGTCTCATTTGAACCTTACCCTAGTGATATATAACATAAATAGAGTAAGGTTCAAATGAGTACACCAATTTTGAGTGAGAATGAGGGAACCAACAGATTTCTGCCATGTGTCACTTTATTCTCTCTCCTCCACATTTTTAAAAATTAAATATCTCACAAACGGTAAGTCGAAAAATCATGAAAATTACACCATAAAATTCAGCGTTTTCTCCTATTCGATTTGTCGTCCCTCAAGGCATACTTTTGACAACTTTTTTTTTTCTCATTTTTTGGTGGGTTTCACAAATTAGTAACACATGTGTTAGTGATTAGTTGTACATTTAATTTGTGGTTAAGGTTAGGGTTTAGGGTTTAGTAGGGTTTATGGTTTAGGGTTTATAACGGTTTAGGGTTTAGAAGGGGTTATAGGTTTAGGGTTTAGAAAGATTTAGGGTTTAACGTCCGAAACCCCAAACCTCAAACCCTAAACCCTAAATCCTAACCCCTAAACCACAAACCCTAAACCCTAAACGCAACACTTTAACACATGTGTTAGTAAATGTGAAACCCACCAAAAAAATGAAAAAAAAAACTTTTCGAAAGTATGTCTTGAGGGACGGCAAATCGAAGAGGAGAAAACGACAAATTTAATGGTGCAATTTTCATAATTTTTGGATTTGTCGTTTGTGAGATAATTGATGTTGGGGGTAAATGGGTTTTGTACATGTTGAACATTCTCCTTGTACGCATGGCTTGATATCATTGGTTCCCTCATTCTCACACAAATTCCTATTGTCATTTGAACCCTACCCAACATAAATAATGATTTTAGTTATTGAGAATTTATTTTGATTTTTTATTGTAACAAATATACACTTTTTATCTAAATCTCAATAAAAATATTAGTTATTGAACAAGTTGATCATCCTGTTTTGAAATTATATACTCCAAGGGTTAAGGAGTAATTGTTTATTTATGATCCACTAGTTCTGTTACCATAGTTGTTATCAACAATTATTGCATTTATTTTAAATTTTATCATCATGAAAGCATCAAACAAAAATGTTGTTTTGTTAAAGAAAAGTGCATTTGGTTATATCATGGATCGATTACTATCAATCTATCATCATAATCAATTTCCAAAAGATGCAAGATTTGTTGGTGATATAAGTGCAATGATCAACTAAAACCACTTATTTCAAATGCAGTATGAGTTTGAAATAACTTACTTTCATCAATCTAGTTAAGATCATTGTTGTGTACGTTATAATGATGTACAAGAACAATTATAACAAGTAGTTCAAATAAATTATTATGATATCTAGAGTAATAATAATTAATAAGTATCATTACCCACATGTATTTCTCATCACATGTTTTTTTAAGAAAGACAACAAGAATATCAACACCTTTAACCATACCATATACTCTATGTATGTTATGTTTTAAAAAGATTTGAACTGACAACTTCTTTGTTGTCTGTTACTCGATATCGCTAAACCATTCGGTGTCGTTCATACATATTTTTATTTATTTATTTGCTCAATTCAATATCCTTTACTTTTAAGAGCATGCACAATCGCCATGGGGTTGGGTGCCACATACGCGGAGTTGGGTACATCGCGGGGTTGCGACCAAATAATAATTTTTTATCCTGATGTCGAAGCTTTCTCTCTTTTATCTCTCTTCTTTATTTTTAAAAAAGAAAAAAAAAACAAATGATACGTGAATTTCAAGGTCCATTTGGGTGGGGGAAAAAATTAAGAACGCAAAAAAGAAAAAATGGATTGAAAGGGCTTCATAGGAGTGAAAATTGGGTTGAAGGTGATTAAAATGAATAGGTAATGTAAAACAAATTCAATCCTAAATATGTAACTTGCTTTTTTATTTTCGCTCTAGTGTCTTACTAGTAAGCTAATAAAATATTGCCGTTAAAAAAAAAAAAAAAAACAGACGTATCACTAATGTGCCCGGTGAAGTTGTGATGACTTCGTATTGTCACTCCATATGCTCTAATTTCAATGGCATCTCATATTTTGGGTTTTAGCAAAATTTATGCTTGTGGTTTGTACGGCTCATAGTACTTATATTTTTATGTGGATTTGGTAAAGGCATTTACTCTAACAAGGGAACAAGTTTACCATGCACCTAGGCCAAGGCACCAAACCACCCGACAAGGGTATCATTTACAAGGTCTTTGGTGGTCTCTATAAGCAACACCCAAGAAGTTGCCAACACAATTTTACCTTTATTCCCCACTACCTAAATAATATCTCAATCTAGCATCTTGCTAGTTATATATATTTATTTCTTGGGCTCGGGTTTAGGGGTGATGGCGGTGCCAAAGCTCCTTTCCCGTTCCTTTGCTTGGTTGTTCAAAAAAAAAAATAATAATAATAATATCTCAATCTGTCAATCATGATAACTTTAATATATATTTTTATAGCATTAACAAACACTGAGTAAATAGCTAATTTTGATTTTCAAATTAGATGTATAGATGAAAGTTCAGTTAATAACAAAAGAATGAAAGATCGATTCAATGTAAGTCGATTATATGCCTTGAAAATTTGATTTCGCTTTGTCTTTTGTTTGATTGATTTGGATTATGCGGGGCGACTTGGGTTATGCCTTGATTCTACATTGTATACATACATGTTTTGTTTCATTAACTTGGAATATGCGATAAAGACATGTAAACTAATTATATCCTAATTAGGATACAAACATATAAACTACCAATATGTTATGTACAATCACACATTTATGTACATTGTTTACAATGAGACATCAATCCATAATCTCTCATTTCAAGTATCTTTCCTCGTTATGGGTCATAATGCATAACTCTTATCATCAATAGGATGCTACCGTTTAATTACTAGGTTACTCCAATTTTTAAGCCATTACATCACACGTAACGACAACATAATTAAGTTTAAGCATATATATTAAATATTAATGATCTTGATTTGAAAATTTATAAAGACGGATAGTTGCAATATGAAGATATATAAAAGTTTATTACTTATTTAATTGAAAATGAAAGAGCATTTTTTTTAGTACTAAGCATTTTACATAATAAAATTTATCATTATTATTATTTTTAGCATAACATAATGAAGTTGATCATTACATTACATAATATAAGTATTACAGTAACAGCCATTTAAATTCCAAAAAGAAAAATAGATAAATACTAAGATCTTAACTAAGCCCATTAAGTGGGTGATGGCGTGATGCTACAACGAACTAAAACATTGATACCCACATGCATTGGGCTCAAAGATCCATACTTATTTAGAAAACAAAAAGTGGCCCATCCACTTGTTTAATATACAACCAGCGTTAGAACAATTTTTCCTAGCTTAAGTACGTTTTTTATATCAAAACATATGACTTTATAATATCAGTCTATTGTCAAAATACATGCTGTAAAATTTTTGCATCATTTGGATTTAATCTTTTTAGTAATATGTCAGTATAATTTACTTTCCTAGGTACAAGTGTTAATTTATTTCTGGATGACGATTAAAATATTATGAGAAAATTCACATAACTATATATGCAAATATTGGTGCATAAAGCCAGATGCATCATGCCATCATGGTAACAGTACTTGTGAAGTTTGAGAAATGAGATCATGGACGGATGTAGAATGGGACGGGGTAGTCCCCCGAAATAATATACTTTTAAAGATTAATAATAATAATATATTTGGGTTTATTGTTTCATTATATATTAAACTTTACATTTTTTACTATTGTATGAGTTGAACTTACCCCAAAGTTTCATTTTTTACTATTGCCTTTTTGGATAAGGTCAAAATAGGAAAGTTTCATTTTTTGTCCTTACCCTAATTAGAAAGTTTACATACAATAGAAAATATTTACAAGTTCAATGATACAATAAAACAAATGAAAATTTGAATCATACAATAGTAAAAGGTGTAAAGTATGTATCATACAATAGTAAATTTGCCTCATACAATAATTTTTAACCTCTCAAAATAAAAGAAGATCCATTTATAGCCTTTTAATTATTTATCTTGATCTTGATTCCGCCCTGATTGAGACTATATATAATCTTCTGTTTGAGTCTTTAATTAATTTTATTCCTAAATTAATTATGCATAAATTAGTTTGTTGATTGATAGGTGGTATGATTCTTTAGCTTGGTGGCCCATAAACAAACCAATTGCAATGTAAAAATTCATGGAGTCTCTCGAAATGTCCTTTCAAATCTCCCACTATTTGTGCATAGGAGGTGGTTTTGATTATCCAGCCAATATATATATATATATATATATATATATATATTAACAGGATCGAAAAAGAAGGAAATTTAGGGAGAGAAGAGGGAGAATGATTTTTTATTATTATGATTCAATATTTTATTGATAAGATTCAATTTTTCATTAATATAATTCTACATTTTATTGCTTTGGTTCAATAGTTTATTAATAAGATTTAGATTTTTTTTGTTATGATTCAAAAGTTATAGTAAAACAAATTTAAATCTTAGAATAAAAATACAGAATCTTAGAATAAATATACTGAATCATAGTAACAAAAAATCATTCTCCCTCTTCTCTCCCTAAAAAACCTTCTCCCTAGATCCTACTCCTATATATATATATATATATATATATATCGGAAGGATCCAGGAGGAAACACTTTTTTTGAGGAAATGATGGAAGTGTAATATTTATCACGATGCATATTAATTTTTGCCAATACAAATGTCAACAAATAAAAAGTGAAAATTAATAAATGTTGATCAGAATCGATGCCATTAATGTTAAGCTTCCTTAATAATTCTATTTGTGGTTTATAACATCAATTAATGAATATTATATCCAAAATCGTTAATATTCACCGAAGTGAATGTTAGTTAAAAGTTATCACGATGAATGTTAAATTTGTGAAAATGTTAATTTTTTAACATTAATCGTGAAGAATGTTAAATTAACATTCTTTATGATGAATGTTAACAATTTATTAAATAAATATTCATAAACTAATATTATGACTTAAAAATTAATTTCATTAGTTAATATATTCTTTATAGCATTGATTTTGATTATTATTTACTAAACAAATTAATTCTCTTTGTAAAATTTCTATTGACAAAGTTATGATGCTCCATGATGAATATTACACTACCTCTCTTCCCCCAAAATTAGTGTTTCCTTCTTGAACCCTCTCATATATATATATATATATATATATATATATATATATATAGTGGCATGATCCAGAAGGAAGTCCATTTTTTGAGGGAAAGGGGAAGCGTTAGTACGCATCAGGAAGCATATTACCTTCACCTATACTAATCTCGAAAAAAGCAAACTGAAATTTAGTAAATGTTAATCAGAATCGATGTTATAAATGTTAAGCTTCCTTAATAAATTTTTTCTTCAAGTTATAGTGTCGCACCCCCAAATTATGATGCGGAAGCGGTTCGGGTCGGGGCGCGACTAATTACATATCAAAGCACATAAGATATAATGAACGACTCTATATGCGTCGTTTTACAACTTGTATTGATAAAATCAAAGTTTACATCAAAAATATAGTTACATTAGCTCAGTTGAAATTGAGAGATTTAAGTACATAATTAATCTATACAAAATATAATAATGCAGCTAAATCTCTGATTGTTTGCGTGCTGACTCGAGCTAATTGATCCTGATTGAGTAGTCCAACCTACTGCTGGTTACCTGTGATACATGCTAAAATGGGTCAGCGAAACGCTGGTGAGCTCACAGGTTTGTATGTCAACACATAATTGTATGAACCGCAAGATTTATAATTGAATTTAAAGGGCAATTAAGCAAAATAAAAGTTATACAGTCATGAGCACATAGTCTGAGCTTAACTTGAGTTGTCAGGTCCAATTAAGGAAACCCAACTGAGGTTGCCTCCTACGAATGCCTAATCAACACTCGTCTTCCCAAATGCTAATACATCCGTTTGACCAGTTAGTGCGTGCTAACCCGGATGAGGATTGTCAATCCTATATGATATCATATACTAACATTCACGCTACTATGTATTACCAGACTATGCTATGGAGGGCTTTAAATTGATTAGCTTGAAACTCATGTAGTATTTGATTTTATTTGTACTTGCGTTCAACTTGTAAAACAAAACGAGCAATAATATCACACCCCTGATTGAAAAGCAGTAAAATAGGGGCCATGAGACTCACATGAGCCTTGTTTGTGTATTTAAATAAACTTGAATTGATTAGCCTTGAATTGAAGTCTGAAACTTGTAACCTGAGGGCGTCCAATACGCGCGATAGTTATTAATTGAATAGGTATCTTAAAAGACTACCTTTGTAGTTGTTCGTTCAATTATAATGTCCAAATTATCCCCATTTGGTTGATTGACTTGTCCAAATTACTACGATTTGGTTGATTAACTTGAGTTTTAGAAAGTGTGTACGGCCCGTTGGTGATTGTTTGTAATAATAATTTTCAATATTATTATTTTGATTTTTGAAGTGTTATACTTAAAAATGTTTATAAACTTTTAGGTGACGGGGGTCCGGGGGCAGCGCCCCTGGTTAGCGGGGTTCCAAGGGTGGCAACCCCTGGCGGGGTCCAAGGGGCTGGCCCCTGGTTGGGGTCGAGATGCCAAGTCAGCTTGAAAAATTTTTATTTATACTAAATTGCTTTGGTGAAAAACGCATGTGGACTTGAATTTGGGTGAAATCAAGTGATAAAATTTAGGTCTCGACACTTAGTAAAAATGAGTTGTAAACATTCTGTTTTCAGCGTCACTTATAGCGACACTCAAGGGTTTAGGTGACACTTAGGAAGTGTCGTATGAAATGACGGATTCTAATATAATGGCGTCACTTGTGCAAGTGACACATAGAGGGCGACACTTAAGGAATGTCGGTTGTAAGTGCCGGTATAAAGGTCATGAGTCACTAAGGCTAGTGACGGGTGAAATCAGGTTTTGATTGTAGGCGTCACTTAGGCAAGTGACGCTATAAGTGTCGGTCATTAGTGACGGGTATTGAAAATACGTCACTTAGGTAGTGACGGAAAAAGAGGGTTTTATGCTGCACTTAGGCAAGTGACGCAAAATTAGGGCTTTTAGCGACACTCAATGCGTCACTTAAGTGACGCACGAAGTGACGCTATACTGCAGTCGTCGTTGCGTCACTTCGAGCTGTTAACGGATTTTTCAGCCAAAAACGAGTTTTCCGGCTTCCACTTGGTCCGATTCTTTTACCCAACCCATATTAGGACATTTTGAACATAAACAAACCACTTTCATGTAAAAATAAACGAAATCGAAGAGTTTCGGGTTTTTGTCGGAAACTTACGCGGTGTCGAAATGAAATTCCGAAAAGATAGAGTTGTAGATCGTGTCGAGGTGGTTCCTTTTCTCCAAAAGCTTTGAGATTTCGGCGGCGTTTGGTGGTGTAATTTGGCGATTTTCGATGATGGTGGTGATGGAGGTTTTGAGAGAAAATGAAAGAGAGAGAAGAGTGAGGTAGATGATGATGATTGAAATGAGGATGGGGAAAGGGGTTTTCCCTTTTTTGGGGCAGATTTTGGTGGGGTCCACGGTTGAGGGCTTCACCAATTTTTGTTCCCTGCGTTCGCTCTCCGTGCGGTGTTCGTTTTCTCGGTCGTTTAAACGTTAAATAATTATTTATGTACGTCTAATTATAAGTTTTAAATTACGAAAAATCACTAAATGTTTTAGTTGAAATATTTTATCAAATACCTTATAATTGGATTATAAAATATAACTTAAACTTGTTTTGTTTGTTCGCGCGTTTAATATTTTCACCGCGTGGGCTTTGTTTGTACGATACGAAATTGAATTGAAATATTATATTATTGAAATAATATTTTGGATATGATAGCGTTATCAAATAGTGTTATATTATTTAATTAAATTGTTCACCAACGTCCGTATTTATTGGAACCAAATTATGTTCGATTTGAAACTTGTACGATTTAATCAAATCGCATAATTGTATATATATTCAACAATATATATTATTTGATACACAAATTAGCCTAACACAGAACTAATTACATGTATTAAAACTTAATTAGGCACTAATTACTAGTCCTAATTTGACGGGTGTCACATTCTCCCCCTGTTAGAAGAATTTCGTCCCGAAATTTAGCTTGGAGTCGTGTTTGAAGTAGCATCGGTGAATAACTGAAGATACTTGAGTCGCATCTGGTCCTCCCGTTCCCAGGTGAATTCCGGACCACGCCGCGAATTCCACCTGACCTTGACGATGGGAATAAGACTTTGTTTGAGTTGTTTGACCTCACGGTCCATGATCTCGGCGGGTTCTTCAACGAAGTGAAGATTGTCGTCAACTCGAATCTCATTGAGTGGGATGATAAGTGTCTCATCAGACAGACACTTCTTCAAATTTGAAATGTGAAAAGTGGGATGCACGCTGCTGAGTTCGGACGGCAGTTGCAATCGATATGCCACTGGACCTATCCTTTCGAGGATCTCAAAAGGTCCAATGTATCTTGGGTTTAGTTTACCGCGTTTGCCGAAACGAATGACACCTTTCCACGGTGAAACTTTGAGTAGTACTCGATCCCCAACTTGGAACTCGAGTGGTTTGCGTCTCACGTCAGCATAACTTTTCTGACGATCACGTGCGGCTTTGAGTTTGTTTTGAATCTCGAAGATTTTCTCGGTTGTTTCGTGAATGATTTCTGGACCCGTGAGTTAGCTATCCCCAACTTCGGTCCAACAAATAGGTGATCGGCACTTACGACCGTACAGTGCCTCGAAAGGTGCAGCCTTAATGCTGGTATGATAGTTGTTGTTGTACGAAAATTCGCACAAGGGTAGATGTTGTTCCCAGTTTACACCGAAGTCAACTACGCAGGCCCGTAGCATGTCTTTCAGTGTTTGAATCGTTCGTTCACTTTGGCCGTCAGTTTGAGGATGGTATGCGGTACTCATATCAAGACGGGTACCTAGTGATTTTTGAAGTGATTGCCAGAAGTGAGATGTGAAGCGACTATCCCTATCAGAGATAATCAAAATTGGAACACCGTGTCGAGAAACGATTTCCTTGATGTAGATTCGTGTGAGGCGTTCCATTTTATCGGTTTCTTTGATCGCCAGGAAGTGAGCATATTTGGTGGGACGATCGACGATCACCCAAATAGTATCGCAGCCGCTCGATGACTTTGGTAGTTTGGTTATGAAATCCATGGCGATTTGTTCCCATTTCCACTCTGGAATGTCGGGTTGTTGAAGTAAGCCAGAAGGATTTTGATATTCGGCTTTGAATTTTGAGCAGGTAAGACACTTGCTGACGTAAGTGGCTATTTCAGCTTTCATGTTCGGCCACCAGTAAAATTCCTTGATGCCGTGATACATTTTATCGGATCCCGGATGGATAGAATATTTGGACTTGTGAGCTTCATGTTGTTGCAATTTGTGTGTCTGTCAGTTGGTCTAGCTCGTAGTTTGTAATTAGATTGAGTTTCCTGACTCCTGTGACGTTGTCTGTAACGTCGCAGGTGCGACGTCAGGTTTTGGGCCTGCGACGTAGTCAACGTCGCATGGGCTTGGGCCTGCGACGTCGTGTGTGACGTCGCAGGTGCCAGAGTTTGTATAAATTCGTATTTTCGTTTTCGGTGTAGGGTTGACGAAACCCTAAACGCCAATCAGTCAAAATCTCTGTAAAGCTAGTCGATCATAATCAATATAATATGTTTCGTTTGATAATTATTGCGTATTGATTATTCGTGTGATTGTGTGATTAGTCAATTGTTGTTTCCGCCATCAATTGATTGACTCGGTTCGTATAGATCCAAGAGTTTGGGACAAACAACTGGTATCAGAGCAGAAAGTGCTCGTTTTTGGCTTAACGGATCGAGTTTGGGATTTAAAAGGACGTGATATTTGTGTGTTTTCGTGTTTATCACGTTTGTTTTGTGTTTTTACAGGTTTTCGATCAGTATTACTGGGAAATTTGAAGGTTTGCGTCGATCTTCGTTCTCGGATTTCGTTTAGGGTTAAAATCTTCGTTTTTTAGGGTTTGTGGCCGCTGCTCAGCGCGTTTTGCGACGTTACCTGCGACCTCAGCTGCGACGTCGCTTGCGACGTTACTGATTTTGACTTTAATTAGTCTTTGCGACGTAAAGTTGCGACGTTACCTGCGACGTCGTTATTTTGACTTTAATTAGTCCTGCGACATTGCGTTGCGACGTCTTGTTGCGACGTAGTGTGATTCTGCGACGTCCTCTGCGACGTCATCTGCGACGTGAAACTCAACGTCGCTCATTTCTGATTCTTAATTGAATCCTTTGCCTTTTGCGACGTCACTCTCGCCGTCGCATACTATTGGTGCGACGTTACCCTCAACGTCGCGAATATCAGAAGACTTGTTTTTCGTTTAAATAATTAAAATGGCCGCTGATAAAGAGGACATTAGAGGACTTAGGGAGATGATAAAGCAAAGTAATGATATTGGTTCAAGCAATAAACCTCCACTATTTACAGCTGATATGGATTATGTATACTGGAGAGACCGTGTTGAACAATACATTGACTTTCACTGTCCAGAATTATGGGGACCATTACGTGAGCGTTATGTACCTCCATTAGCTGAAGGGGAATACCGTGGTATTCGTCCTGCTAAGACTTATAAAGCAATGACTCCCGAGGAGAAGAAAGATTTTGATATTGAGAGAAAGTCATTTTCGATGATTAAAATGTGTTTAACCAAAGATGTTCTATGGCTTTTCAGAACTCATGAAACAGCATTTGATTTATGAAAGGCAATTGAAACTCGTTGTGGAGGAAATGATAAGTATAAGGAAGCCAAGCTCGAACTAATTAAGAAACAGTACGATATCTTTGACATCCTTCCTGATGAAGACACAACTTCTTTATTCACTAGGTACTCACGGTTAGTTGGTGAGTTGTTTGAAGGGGGTTATACTTTTCCTCCAATTGAAGTCAATAAGAAGCTACTGGATGTGTTGCCGAGTTCTTGGGATGTTAAAGTTCAATTTTTAAAAGAAAATGAAGAACTTGCAAACATGTCTTTGGATACTTTGATAGGGGATCTTCAAGCTCACGCGATGGAAATTAAGAAGAAAGAAACAAGATCTTGTGCTGCTGTTCAGAATCCTAGTGTGTATGGTGTTCAACTCAACTCTGGAAAGGCTTATGGATCTAGAGTGGCCTTCGTAACAAATACAAAAGCTTCATCAACCTCTTCTTCTTCTTACGATGGGATTCATTCGGTTTTCATGTCTGGACCTTCTTCAAATCAACAACAGGTTCAAGTCTCACCTGCTATTCAGGAGCAAGCTGCCATTTACACAGCTTTCTTAAGCTCATACAAGGATTTGGTTACTCAACCGAATCTTACTTTGGAGTTGACTAAGGAAGACTATGCTCAGCTTGATGAAGATGATCTGGAGCAAATGGATCTAACTTGGAATGTGGCAGTGATCACCCGAAGAATTCAAAAGTTTTTGCAGAGGACAGAACGTAAAAGCTTGGAAGGTGACGGGAAGACTGGCTTCGGATTTAACAAGAGTAAGGTCCGGTGTTACAATTGTCAAAACTTGGGTCACTTCGCCAGGGAATGCGAGAAACCCAAAATGTCAGCATCGGGATTCACAACACCTTCTACTCCTCCAAAGACCAAAGAAATGGAAGTTACCAAGAAAGGGCCTGCTGATAATGCCCTAATTGTTTTCGAGCCCACAAGTCAGGATTGGACGGCTGTCTCCCAGCAATACCAACAGTGTTTGATGGCTCACATTGTGAATGAGGTACCTGATGAACCGTTAAATTGTATCTCATGCATTAAGTTAACTGAATCTCTAAAGGCATATCAGAAAGACACCGTAGAGTTGAGGAAAAAGAATGAAAAACTAACCGAGTCAAATAATTTTTTAAAAGCTAATGAGAAACTTTATGAAAAACATCTTGAGGCTCATCGGTTAGATACTCAGAAATATAAATCTAAGGTTTTTAGTCAAGAAGATGCCATTAAAAGCTATCTTGTTGAAATTGAACTACTAAAGAAAGAACTTACAGATTTAAAAAATGAGTATGAGAATTATAAGAGTAAAATCTTAGGTTCAAATTCCTCAACGGTTGTCTTTAATGAAATTCTTAGCAAGCATGGAACTAGTGGGAAAAAGAATGAGGGATTGGGATACCACTCAGTCCCTCCTCCTACTACTCACTGTCCCCTGCCTGTTAAGGAATGCTTTGAAGAGATTCCAGTTGATTGGTCAAAGCTTTACGGTATAAAAGCTAAAGATGCTAAAGAGACCAAACACAACAAACCGGCAAAGGAGAAAACCAAGCGGCCAGAGTACCCCTTGCCAAGGTTTGTTAAGTCTGTGAATGAATCTCCTGTTAGTGTTGAGGAGAGTGTTGACCTAAAGAATGAATCTCCAATATGTTTTGAGGAGATTGTTGAGATTGAGGACATTACGGATCAGGAGTATCCTGAGGTTAAGAAAGTTGAAGCTAAACCTGAAAAAGTGATTTCAAAGGTTGAACCTGAAATTAAGGTTCAACCAAATAAGGGAAAAGCCAAGGTTTTAAATTCGAAACAACAAACTTTACAGTCACCTGTAAAGATTTTGCAACACAAAAAAGTAAATGAAAGAGTTTCGTATGATAAACCTTCAACTTCAACCTCTCAACCAAAACAAACACTTTCTAAGACGTGTACGCAATGTTCATGTTCTAGAAATGTTTCTCCATCTCCTGTGGTAATTCCTCAGCCTCAACCATTTGTTGAGACTCGTTCTTGTTTCTACTGCAAGAAACAAGGACATTTAATTCGTGAATGTCCAAAGCTGTCAAATCAGCGCTATGGGAGAGAGATGCCTAGGACATCTGTTTATAGAAATTCTTTTTCAAAATCTCCACCTAGGCGTTACTCAAACTCTCCCAAGCCTGTTTTGAAGCCAAGTAATGTTGAGCAAAAATCTTTGCCAATTCAAAAGCCCAACATTACTTCTAATACCAATTCCGAACCTTCTAAAGTTTGGAAACGAAAAGAGTCTGATGTTGACTCTTCAGTCGTCAACAATAGCACATCAGATAAAAATTCTAATTTGTTTAAAGATAAAATCCTATCTGACGTGCTTATTGTTGATGACCACGGTCAACCTAAGTCTGTAAAGGCTTGGGTCACTATTTCTCACTAATCTCCTTTCGTTTGTGTGTTGCAGCAGTCAGAACGTGTTAAAGATAGTGAATGGTATTTGGATAGCGGCTGCTCGCGACATATGACAGGCGATGTATCTCTTCTTGTGGATATTAAACCATACGCAGGAGGATACGTTGCCTTTGCTGGAGATACTGGAGGAACCATTTATGGAAGAGGAACGCTAACTAACGGCAATGTTAGTTTTGAAAATGTGAACTACGTGGAACAGCTTACGCACAACTTGCTAAGTGTTTCACAGGTCTGTGATAAGGATTATACCACTGCGTTCACAAAGACAGAGTACGTGATACTGAAGCCTGGGTATGTCATTCCGGAAGAATGGGTGTTACTGAGAGCACCAAGAAAGAATGACACATACATTCTGAACATGAGAACTGTTGAGACCTCGAATGAGTATACGTGTCTCTTGTCTAAGGCTTCTGAAAAGGATTCACTGCTTTGGCACAGACGAATGAGACACATTCATTTCTGAAAAATGAATTTCTTGACTAAAAATGACCTAGTGCTAGGAGTTCCAAAACAGTCATTTGCTCTAAAGGATGACTGTATCTCTTGCCAAAAAGGAAAGTTACGTAAGAAGTCCCATAAGTCTAAGCAGGTGAATTCCATTAATGCACCATTGGAACTACTGCATATGGATCTTTTTGGTCCAGTCTCTACAAAGAGCATTGGTGGTCAGTCGTACTGTCTGGTAGTTACTGATGACTACTCAAGGTTTTCGTGGGTTTACTTTTTGACCACAAAGCGGGAGACTCCTGATATTTTGGTGTACTTGTTGGATAAGTTGGCAAATCTGTGCAACTTAAAGGTGAAAAGGATACGAAACGACAATGGAACTGAATTCAAGAACTCAACTCTCGAATTGTTTTGTGCTACAAGAGGTATTGAGCATCAATTCAGTGCTCCGAGGACTCCACAACAGAATGGAGTCGCAGAAAGGAAGAACAGGACAATCATCGAGACAGCTCGGACTATGTTAGCTGACTCCAAGTTACCAATCATCTTCTGGGCTGAGGCGGTTAATACGGCCTGTTATGTTCTCAACAGAGTGCTCACGGTTAAGAAAAAGAACAAAACGTGTTATGAACTTTTCAATAACCGTAAGCCAAATCTGCAGTTTCTAGAACCATTTGGGTGTCCATGCATGATCATGATTACAAAAGATAAGGTCTCTAAGTTTGGTGATAAAGCTGTTGAAGGGATTTTTCTTGGATATTCAGTCAACTCTCCGAACAAAAGAGTCTTCAACAAATCAACGAATCAGATTGAGGAACAGTTTGAGGTGAAATGTTTAAGGTATACGGAACCTCCTCAAGGAACGGGTCCGGATTGGTTTTTCAAGTATGGAAACCTCTTCAACTCTTTCAATATTCCGGAAGAGGGTGATACGGAAGAATTGGTATCTATACTTCATGGACTTGATCTTACTCAAGATACACATGTTAATAATAAACCATCCGACCCATCTCCCAATGCAACACCCGCACCTCCACCAACTAATCCTACACCTCCACAAATAACAACCAAATCACCACCATCTACACCTACACCTACACCATCTCCTACTCCACCATCTTCGGCTGCTCCTTCTAAAACAGTTTATAACTACACAAAGGAGCTTCCATATGATCCAAACATGCCTCCTTTAGAGGAACCTCAAGAAGAAGATGAAGTGGAAGAAACAATGGCCTACTCTCATTTATATACTTCTGAACATGAAGGGGAAGAAGAAGAGTTAGCCATTCATGAGTCTGCTGCTACTCCCAAAACTGAGGGAGATTTGAACAATCTGGGTGTGGATCTTGTGCCAAGTGCCATACCAGAAACTCGTATACATAAGGATCACCCCATTGATAATATCATTGGTGATCCTCATGCATCTGTTCAAACACGACAACAAGCAAAGCAGACTTCAGCTCAACAACTTTTGGGACTTATAGCTCATATCGATTCATGTCATTTGTCTCAAATTGAACCTAAAAAGGTTGAACAAGCCTTAAAAGATCCATCTTGGGTCGAGGCTATGCAGGAGGAACTACAGCAAATAAATAAGATGAATGTTTGGGAAATTGTTCCTCTACCCAAGGGTGCTCACTTGACGGGTACTCGTTGGGTTTACCGTAACAAAATGGATGATCGAGGGGTGGTTATTCGAAATAAAGCCCGTCTGGTAGTTCAAGGATATAGTCAACTAGAGGGTATTGACTATGATGAAGTTTTCGCTCCTGTCGCTCGTTTGGAATCTATTCGAATTTTTCTAACCTATGCTTCTTTTAAAGGATTCCGTGTGTATCAACTTGACGTAAAGTGTGCTTTTCTATATGGAGATGTCGACGCAGTGATTTATGTGTGTCAGCCTCCTGGTTTTGAAGATCCAAAGCATCCTAATCATGTTTGCAAGCTGAAGAAAGCTTTGTATGGTCTTCATCAATCTCCTCGACTTTGGTATGAGAGACTTGCCAAGTACTTGCTGAAGAATGGTTTTGATAGAGGACAGATTGATAGCACGCTTTTCATCAAACGGGAAGGAGCGGATTTATTACTTGTGCAGGTCTATGTGGACGACATAATTTTGGGATCAACTAATGATCAGTTGTGCAAGGATTTTGAAAGACTGATGAAATCTGAGTTTGAAATGAGTGCTATGGGGGAACTCACGTTCTTTCTGGGACTACAGGTTGAGCAATCTGACAATGGAATTTATATACACCAGTCAAAATATGTCACTGACATGTTGAAGCGGTATGAATTGCTCGATTGTAAACACTACGGCACTCCAATTGAAGTGAAACACAATCTTGGACCTAATAAGGATGACGAAGATTGCAAGGAGAAAGACTATCGCTCAATGATAGGCTCTCTCATGTATCTGACAGCCTCAAGACCAGATATAGTGTTTGCCGTTTCACTCTGCTCTCGATTTCAAGCAAATCCGAAGGTGTCTCATATGAAGGCAGTAAAACGCATTTTTGGATATCTCGCTTTTAGGCCATCTCTGGGTCTATGGTATTCAAACGAGAAAAACTTCGAGTTAACTGCCTATTCAGATTCGGATCTTGGTGGCTGCAAGGTAGATATGAAGTCAACTACTGGAGGATGTCAGTTCCTTGGATCGCGCTAAGTTTCTTGGCAGTGCAAAAAGCAGACTGCTGTTGCTATTTCCACAGCTGAAGCCGAGTATGTTGCTGCTGCAAGTTGCTGTTCTCAAGTTCTCTGGATTCAGCATCAACTACGCGATTACGGGTTCAATCTCTCTATGACTCCTATTTACATTGATAATACAGCTGCTATATCTATCACACACAATCCCGTACAACACTCTAAGACCAAACATATCGAACTTAGGTTCCACTTTATACGGGATTGCTTTGAGAAACACCTTATAGATGTCGTACATATAGAAAGCCTTAAGCAGTGTGCGGACCTTTTCACAAAAGCCTTTTTGCGATAACGTTTTATTGAACTGGTCAATCTGATAGGTTTAAGGTTCTTTCAGTCAAAGAAATGATTTGTGACTTGGATTTTTAAGTTTAAATTTTAAATTCATTTATTATTAAAAAAAAAAACAAAAAAAACAATCGCAACAGCCACTCTTTATACTCTTTAGTATTAAAGAAAACGCAAGGTTGCAACATTTTTAAAATAGACGTTGAAGTTGTGTATGTAAACAACTTGGGATATGATAGTACATCAGGTGACATGCACAAAATGAAATTTTAAGATTTATCTTGGATGTGTCAGTAGGTTTATATGACACACTTAAAACAGTTTCTATCTTAATTGTCTTCATTACACGATGTATTGGTAGGTATGATACACACCGGTTTGTGAGTGAGTAAGATGTAATATTAAAACTTGTCTATTACTTTGTGAAAATTGTTATATGATGTATGACATAAGTCTTAATTGATAAATGGAAGTAATGTCATATACTGTCATAATGAGTATGTAAATTTAAAATTGGCATATAGTAATAATATGGTTATTCGCCTAACTAATGGTGACTATTGTTGTACTCACGTACAGACCTGAATCCATTAGTTATGCAAATAGTCTCAAACTTGTTATGTTCATACTAAGGGACCCTCTGTTGTACTAAGTACAGATCTGGGGCCACTAGTATCTTCATAGTCGGTTTGATGTATGTCTATATTTGAAGGTCAAGTGTATGTTACAAGATAGCCGAGATAAACTTGGTCTTGTAATATCTACCTTGTCTGTAAAATATGCAGTATTATGTGTTTTACTAAAGTTTATCAGTATATCATATAATAGGTTTCACAAAATTAATATTCATACTAACAATAAAGGATAGCTCATAAATACGGAGGTAACATGTTTAGGTGGACAAACAATACCAATAATCGTCTTGAAATAATTTTTATAAAAGGTGTTTTAAATGTGCCACATAAATTTAAAGTGGACAAATATACTGATGATCGAAATAACTCTTACTATTCCTAATAATTGCATGTTATTCCAATATGATCCCTAATCAGATAAAACAACTCCGTCACCAAAAATAGAGTGTTAGTAATTTTATTTTATTTTAGTTATTTCATTTTATGCTTTATTTTTATTCTAAGTTATTTTTCCAAGTCACGAGTCATTTGGATATTATTTGCTAAAATAACGAGTAAACGGTTTTTGAAAAAATTCAAAATCGACTCAAATCACATCCTAACTGCTCTATGCGACGTCCCTCTCGCCGTCGCTTGCGACGTCCCAGTCTACGTCGCACATAGGGTTAGACTATATATAGTCTCAACCGCGACGTAACACGTCACACTATTCACTATTCACCTGCGAGCATCTTTGTGATTTGTAGCTGTTTTCATTCCGATTCATTCACATAGTTTTGATCTACTCGTTATTCCGCACACTTAGGTACCAATCTCACCTCTTTTCACCGTGTAATTATGCGATAATTGCTATTTATGTATTACGGTTTAAAGGGTTTCGGGTTTTGGGATAAATTCGATGGTGTATTGTATGAATTACGTGTTATAAATTATATTTTTGTGATCACCATCGTAAGCCGCATCTTTCCGTGCGTTTGATTTTGAAAACCCCTAAAATCGAGGGTTAGGTTTTCTGGGTTGGGGACGACTGTTCGTCGGTGCGACGTACGCTGCGACGTCGTGACCTACGTCGCTTTGCTTAATTATTATCAATTGTCTACGTTGCCCTTCCCTACGTCGCCTTTTACCGCGACGTCCTACGCGACGTCCCTCACTACGTCGCTATTTTTATTAATGTGATTAAATTCACAATAAATTGCAAAATGCGACGTCCCTCTTGACGTCGCTCGAATTTTCTGCGACGTCAAGTGTTACGTCGCTCTTCAATTTATTCTGATTTTTGGCGATGTACAATTCTACGTCGCTCTGTGTTATGGGACGTCAGTGGCTACGTCGCTAGTTCCAGGAAGTTTATAAAGGTTTTACCAAAGTTTGTAACACTTTTGCTAATCTGTTTCGAGTTGCAAAATGTTCCTTTCTTTTTGCAGATATGGCTCTTGTTTTCGAAGCACGTCACAATACTGCTGCTTATCTTGATGGTACTTCAGATAAGGCTGCACCGTATCGTCCAATGATCGCATTTTTGAGACGTTCAAGGGTATTCCACGCCATTTCCGATAACACTGTGGTTTTTGGAAATCTGATCAACCTTTTCTGGAGAAACGCAAATGTTGTTACTGATAACAACGTTCGACGACTGGTCTCTACAGTTCTTGGTACGGAAATCACTATTACAGAACAGAGTCTGCAAACTCTTGGATCTATACGAACCGAGTCAATCAATTGATGGCGGAAACAACAATTGACTAATCACATGAATAATCAATACGCAATAATTATCAAACGAAACATATTATATTGATTATGATCGACTAGCTTTACAGAGATTTCGACTGATTGGCGTTTAGGGTTTCGTCAACCCTAAACCGAAAACGAAAATATGAATTTATACAAACTCTGGCACCTGCGACGTCGCACACGACGTCGCAGGCCCAAGCCCATGCGACGTTGACTACGTCGCAGGCCCAAAACCTGACGTCGCACCTGCGACGTTACAGACAACGTCGCAGGAGTCAGGAAACTCAATCTAATTACAAACTACGAGCTAGACCAACTGACAGACACACAAATTGCATCAACAAACTCCCCCGTGTCTTCAGCTTGGTCTTCAAAAATCTTCTTTAAACCCAGCCCGCAGGAAATTGACCGTCGGCGTGAATTCCATTAGCCACACAAACAGTAACCACATTATAAAACTGTTCGGCTAAACATGTATTGAATTCATTCTTTTCACCGACCCGAATCCGATTGTCGTAGAGTTTTCTCGAATCTTTTTCATGAAGATTAATCAAACTCATCGGATCATATATTCTAAAAGTTGCTTGCTTTAAATTCCATATACCTCCAACTTCTGGCCACGGTTCAGAATCTGGAACGAAAGTAATAACCGCTTCACCAGTCTGTGGATCAAGTTCCCATTTAACGAATCTTCGCAGAAAATAATAAGGAACAGGTTCCAGAGGTATCTCAGTCAAACATTTTGCAGGCGGATAATGAACTCTAACGATCGGACGCTTCGTAGCTGGATCAATCTTTTTCTTGAATGTATATCGAGTACCTAACGTCGGTTTCAACTTATTATACTTCTTTGACAAAACCTCTCGACGTAAGCATCTTTGCATAAATTCAGCGTAATCATTCTTGAACGGATTGATCAGATTCAATTGAGCTAAACGATTTATTTCTCCTTTCGGCAACGAGCTCAATCTATCAAAACGCATTCTGAAGTACTGAACTCCATCCCTTCTCTTTATCATAAACAAATTTCTCTAACATTTCCAGCTTCTGATAACTCCAGTGTAATTTCGACTAACTCGATAAACTTGACATTTAACTGGAATAGGAACTGGATTGCGTCCCTCAGGCCACCATTGCTTATTTCTTTCTCTCTTTTCTTCAGCAGTTAATTTCTTCTTAGGAACATCAGAAGATTCAGTTTCAGGAGCTGCTGAGTCCGGTGCCTGTATCTCTGGAGCTGGAGTCGATTGTGGAGCAGGCTTTGCAGAAGAGCTTGATTCTTCACATTGATTCTTAGCAGGCCTCTCATCTTCACTTGAATCAGATTCAATAATCGGTGCACCATCGTAAGCTTCTCCAGATTGTGCATCATCATACGTTTCATCTGAATTCAACTGTTCCTCTTCAATCGAAACATCATCATTCATCTCAAAAACATTATCCGTTTCTTCCTCAGAGCCAACTCCACTGGCCATTCTCTGAATAAACGATAAGTCAGCAAATGAATAGTCAACAGCCAGCGGTCTCGGTTGCCCTGGAATATCATCAACATAAAATTAATCCAAAACAGAAACATTTTCATTAACATTTTCAAGTACAGGGTTGGGGTTTACAGACGCAGGTTCACTTGACTCTAAATTGGGTACCCCAGACCTTGACTCCCCCGAGGCAAGTAACCTGCCTTCCAAAACATTAACCCTAAGCTTCGTTTCCTCAAGCTCCTTAGATTGAACCTCGATCAGTGCAGACTGCTCAGCAATCTTTTCATCTTGAGCTTTCATCCTTTGCTGCATCCGCAAGATATCATCCATCATCTTTTGCATGAATGCTGGAGTTGGTTGAATCGCAAAATCATCTTGCGGCGACGGGTTGACTGGAGATCTTGCTGACGAAGATCGACGAACACGACGACTAGGTCGATAAGTTACATCAGCAGAATCATCGTCACCTCGAGTACGTTTCCCAGTATCCCGAGGAGGAACATACTTACGTCCTTCCCTGATCCGACGCTGAATTCTCAAATATCGGAATGAATCGGTAATCCGGATATTTTCCATCTCTGAGGGGTGCGGAACTGTACCATCCGAATGCTCAGGCGTCGGACCACCATCCTGAGGACCTACAGTTGCTGTAGCTTCAGAATCAGAACCCTCCACAGTGTCATGAGATGCTGAATTGTCCGTGTCAACATGCCCAAATTGCTCAATGTTCTCCAAAATAGCATCCACATGCTCCCCCGCAGCTTGAACAGGTATGTTCACAAGCGGTTGCTGCGGTTGCTGTGGTGCCGGAATGTCCATATTCTGAGGTTCCGGGGGCGGCACGTAATTCTCATCAACAATATGACCAAACAAGGCGACATCTGGCGGCGCCTGAACCCCTCTTTCATAACCAGCACAAATGGTAAAGATCCGATTCATCATTGGTGAGATCTTTAGTCGCTGATCAACTTCACCCTGTGCCTGAAGATCTGGATGATGGCGATTGATGTGCAACTGAATAAACCTCGGATATAATACCCATTTCTGATCCCCAGCGTTTGCATTGTCGACCATAGCCTTGAATATAAATCCCGAGAAGTTGAACGGCTTGTTGTACACTAATGCTAACATAGCAGAAGCCAGACTTCTGCTCATCCCATCCGTTCCAGCTTTCCTATTTCCCAAACAAACAATAATCACGTGCATCAAATATCTCCAAACACGTGTGAGATTTGCTTTCCGATACTGATCAGTGGGAATCCCGGGATATCTAATCCTTTGCATAGCCCCCGTAACGAAAATAGGATCAAAACTGACTGGCATATTCGGTTGATCGTTCAGCTGTAAAAGTTCCCGAATACTCTGTTCTGTAATAGTGATTTCCGTACCAAGAACTGTAGAGACCAGTCGTCGAACGTTGTTATCAGTAACAACATTTGCGTTTCTCCAGAAAGGGTTGATCAGATTTCCAAAAACCACAGTGTTATCGGAAATGGCATGGAATACCCTTGAACGTCTCAAAAATGCGATCATTGGACGATACGGTGCAGCCTTATCTGAAGTACCATCAAGATAAGCAGCAGTATTGTGACGTGCTTCGAAAACAAGAGCCATATCTGCAAAAAGAAAGGAACATTTTGCAACTCGAAACAGATTAGCAAAAGTGTTACAAACTTTGGTAAAACCTTTATAAACTTCCTGGAACTAGCGACGTAGCCACTGACGTCGCATAACACAGAGCGACGTAGAATTGTACGTCGCCAAAAATCAGAATAAATTGAAAAGCGACGTAACACTTGACGTCGCAGAAAATTCGAGCGACGTCAAGAGGGACGTCGCATTTTGCAATTTATTGTGAATTTAATCACATTAATAAAAATAGCGACGTAGTGAGGGACGTCGCGTAGGACGTCGCGGTAAAAGGCGACGTAGGGAAGGGCGACGTAGACAATTGATAATAATTAAGCAAAGCGACGTAGGCCACGACGTTGCAGCGTACGTCGCACCGACGAACAGTCGTCCCCAACCCAGAAAACCTAACCCTCGATTTTAGGGGTTTTCAAAATCAAACGCACGGAAAGATGCGGCTTACGATGGTGATCACAAAAATATAATTTATAACACGTAATTCATACAATACACCATCGAATTTATCCCAAAACCCGAAACCCTTTAAACCGTAATCGATAAATAGCAATTATCGCATAATTACACGGTGAAAAGAGGTGAGATTGGTACCTAAGTGTGCGGAATAACGAGTAGATCAAAACTATGTGAATGAATCGGAATGAAAACAGCTACAAATCACAAAGATGCTCGAAAAAGTGCTACGTCGCAAATCGCCAGAGGGTACGTCGCAGTCTACGTCGTAGGTGAATAGTGAATAGTGTGACGTGTTACGTCGCGGTTGAGACTATATATAGTCTAACCATATGTGCGACGTAGACTGGGACGTCGCAAGCGACGGCGAGAGGGACGTCGCATAGAGCAGTTAGGATGTGATTTGAGTCGATTTTGAATTTTTTCAAAAACCGTTTACTCGTTATTTTAGCAAATAATATCCAAATGACTCGTGACTTGGAAAAATAACTTAGAATAAAAATAAAGCATAAAATGAAATAACTAAAATAAAATAAAATTACTAACACTCTATTTTTGGTGACGGAGTTGTTTTATCTGATTAGGGATCATATTGGAATAACATGCAATTATTAGGAATAGTAAGAGTTATTTCGATCATCAGTATATTTGTCCACTTTAAATTTATGTGGCACATTTAAAACACCTTTTATAAAACTTATTTCAAGACGATTATTGGTATTGTTTGTCCACCTAAACATGTTACCTCCGTATTTATGAGCTATCCTTTATTGTTAGTATGAATATTAATTTTGTGAAACCTATTATATGATATACTGATAAACTTTAGTAAAACACATAATACTGCATATTTTACAGACAAGGTAGATATTACAAGACCAAGTTTATCTCGGCTATCTTGTAACATACACTTGACCTTCAAATATAGGCATACATCAAACCGACTATGAAGATACTAGTGGCCCCAGATCTGTACTTAGTACAACAGAGGGTCCCTTAGTATGAACATAACAAGTTTGAGACTATTTGCATAACTAATGGATTCAGGTCTGTACGTGAGTACAACAATAGTCACCATTAGTTAGGTGAATAACCATATTATTACTATATGCCAATTTTAAATTTACATACTCATTATGACAGTATATGACATTACTTCCATTTATCAATTAAGACTTATGTCATACATCATATAACAATTTTCACAAAGTAATAGACAAGTTTTAATATTACTTCTTACTCACTCACAAACCGGTGTGTATCATACCTACCAATACATCGTGTAATGAAGACAATTAAGATAGAAACTGTTTTAAGTGTGTCATATAAACCTACTGACACATCCAAGATAAATCTTAAAATTTCATTTTATGCATGTCACCCGATGTACTATCATATCCCAAGTTGTTTAGATACACAACTCCAACGTCTATTTTAAAAATGTTGCAACCTTGCGTTTTCTTTAATACTAAAGAGTATAAAGAGTGGCTGTTGCGATTGTTTTTTTTTTTTTTTTTTAATAATAAATGAATTTAAAATTTAAACTTAAAAATCCAAGTCACAAATCATTTCTTTGACTGAAAGAACCTTAAACCTATCAGATTGACCAGTTCAATAAAACGTGATCGCAAAAAGGCTTTTGTGAAAAGGTCCGCACACTGCTTAAGGGTTTCTATATGTACGACATCTATAAGGTGTTTCTCAAAGCAATCCCGTATAAAGTGGAACCTAAGTTCGATATGTTTGGTCTTAGAGTGCTGTACGGGATTGTGTGTGATAGATTTAGCAGCTGTATTATCAATGTAAATAGGAGTCATAGAGAGATTGAACCCGTAATCGCGTAGTTGATGCTGAATCCAGAGAACTTGAGAACAGCAACTTGCAGCAGCAACATACTCGGCTTCAGCTGTGGAAATAGCAACAGCAGTCTGCTTTTTGCACTGCCAAGAAACTAAGCACGATCCAAGGAACTGACATCCTCCAGTAGTTGACTTCATATCTACCTTGCAGCCACCAAGATCCGAATCTGAATAGGCAGTTAACTCGAAGTTTTTCTCGTTTGAATACCATAGACCCAGAGATGGCCTAAAAGCGAGATATCCAAAAATGCGTTTTACTGCCTTCATATGAGACACATTCGGATTTGCTTGAAATCGAGAGCAGAGTGAAACGGAAAACACTATATCTGGTCTTGAGGCAGTCAGACGCATGAGAGAGCCTATCATTGAGCGATAGTCTTTCTCCTTGCAATCTTCGTCATCCTTATTAGGTCCAAGATTGTGTTTCACTTCAATTGGAGTGCCGTAGTGTTTACAATCGAGCAATTCATACCACTTCAACATGTCAGTGACATATTTTGACTGGTGTATATAAATTCCATTGTCAGATTGCTCAACCTGTAGTCCCAGAAAGAACGTGAGTTCCCCCATAGCACTCATTTCAAACTCAGATTTCATTAGTCTTTCAAAATCCTTGCACAACTGATCATTAGTTGATCCAAAAATTATGTCGTCCACATAGACCTGCACAAGTAATAAATCCGCTCCTTCCCGTTTGATGAAAAGCGTGCTATCAATCTGTCCTCTATCAAAACCATTCTTCAGCAAGTACTTGGCAAGTCTCTCATACCAAAGTCGAGGAGATTGATGAAGACCATACAAAGCTTTCTTCAGCTTGCAAACATGATTAGGATGCTTTGGATCTTCAAAACCAGGAGGCTGACACACATAAATCACTGCGTCGACATCTCCATATAGAAAAGCACACTTTACGTCAAGTTGATACACACGGAATCCTTTAAAAGAAGCATAGGCTAGAAAAATTCGAATAGATTCCAAACGAGCGACAGGAGCGAAAACTTCATCATAGTCAATACCGTCTAGTTGACTATATCCTTGAACTACCAGACGGGCTTTATTTCGAATAACCGCCCCTCGATCATCCATTTTGTTACGGTAAACCCAACGAGTACCCGTCAAGTGAGCACCCTTGGGTAGAGGAACAATTTCCCAAACATTCATCTTATTTATTTTCTGTAGTTCCTCCTGCATAGCCTCGACCCAAGATGGATCTTTTAAGGCTTGTTCAACCTTTTTAGGTTCAATTTGAGACAAATGACATGAATCGATATGAGCTATAAGTCCCAAAAGCTGCTTAGCTGAAGTCTGCTTTGCTTGTTGTCGTGTTTGAACAGATGCATGAGGATCACCAATGATATTATCAATGGGGTGATCCTTATGTATACGAGTTTCTGGTATGGCACTTGGCACAAGATCCACACCCAGATTGTTCAAATCTCCCTCGGTTTCGGGAGTAGCAGCAGACTCAGGAATGGCTAACTCTTCTTCTTCCCCTTCATGTTCAGAAGTATATAAGTGAGAGTAGGCCATTGTTTCTTCCACTTCATCTTCTTCTTGAGGTTCCTCTAAAGGAGGCATGTTTGGATCATATGGAACGTCGCAACTTTGTGTGTCCCAAACTTTGGAGGGTTCTGATTAGAGGGTTCTGATTCTGTTCTGAATCAAAGGTCCAGGCATGTGTGTGATCCAAGAGTCTGCACTGATCGAGGTTCAATCTAAGGAGCTTGAGGAAACGAAGCTTAGGGTTAATGTTTTGGAAGGCAGGTTACTTGCCTCGGGGGAGTCTGGGTCTGGGGTACCCAATTTAGAGTCAAGTGAACCTGCGTCTGTAAACCCCAACCCTGTACTTGAAAATGTTAATGAAAATGTTTCTGTTTTGGATTACTTTTGTGTTGATGATACTCCAGGGCAACCGAGACCGCTGGCTGTTGACTATTCATTTGCTGACTTATCGTTTATTCAGAGAATGGCCAGTGGAGTTGGCTCTGAGGAAGAAACGGATAATGTTTTTGAGATGAATGATGATGTTTCGATTGAAGAGGAACAGTTGAATTCAGATGAAACGTATGATGATGCACAATCTGGGGAAGCTTACGATGGTGCACCGATTATTGAATCTGATTCAAGTGAAGATGAGAGGCCTGCTAAGAATCAATGTGAAGAATCAAGCTCTTCTGCAAAGCCTGCTCCACAATCGACTCCAGCTCCAGAGATACAGGCACCGGACTCAGCAGCTCCTGAAACTGAATCTTCTGATGTTCCTAAGAAGAAATTAACTGCTGAAGAAAAGAGAGAAAGAAATAAGCAATGGTGGCCTGAGGGACGCAATCCAGTTCCTATTCCAGTTAAATGTCAAGTTTATCGAGTTAGTCGAAATTACACTGGAGTTATCAGAAGCTAGAAATGTTAGAGAAATTTGTTTATGATAAAGAGAAGAGATGGAGTTCAGTACTTCAGAATGCGTTTTGATAGATTGAGCTCGTTGCCGAAAGGAGAAATAAATCGTTTAGCTCAATTGAATCTGATCAATCCGTTCAAGAATGATTACGCTGAATTTATGCAAAGATGCTTACGTCGAGAGGTTTTGTCAAAGAAGTATAATAAGTTGAAACCGACGTTAGGTACTCGATATACATTCAAGAAAAAGATTGATCCAGCTACGAAGCGTCCAATCGTTAGAGTTCATTATCCGCCTGCAAAATGTTTGACTGAGATACCTCTGGAACCTGTTCCTTATTATTTTCTGCGAAGATTCGTTAAATGGGAACTTGATCCACAGACTGGTGAAGTGGTTATTACTTTCGTTCCAGATTCTGAACCGTGGCCAGAAGTTGGAGGTATATGGAATTTAAAGCAAGCAACTTTTAGAATATATGATCCGATGAGTTTGATTAATCTTCATGAAAAAGATTCGAGAAAACTCTACGACAATCGGATTCGGGTCGGTGAAAAGAATGAATTCATTAAATGTTTAGCCGAACAGTTTTATAATGTGGTTACAGTTTGTGTGGCTAATGGAATTCACGCCGACGGTCAATTTCCTGCGGGCTGGGTTTAAAGAAGATTTTTGAAGACCAAGCTGAAGACACGGGGGAGTTTGTTGATGCAATTTGTGTGTCTGTCAGTTGGTCTAGCTCGTAGTTTGTAATTAGATTGAGTTTCCTGACTCCTGCGACGTTGTCTGTAACGTCGCAGGTGCGACGTCAGGTTTTGGGCCTGCGACGTAGTCAACGTCGCATGGGCTTGGGCCTGCGACGTCGTGTGCGATGTCGCAGGTGCCAGAGTTTGTATAAATTCGTATTTTCGTTTTCAGTTTAGGGTTGACGAAACCCTAAACGCCTATCAGTCGAAATCTCTGTAAAGCTAGTCGATTATAATCAATATAATATGTTTCGTTTGATAATTATTGCGTATTGATTATTCATGTGATTATGTGATTAGTCAATTGTTGTTTCCGCCATCAATTGATTGACTCAGTTCGTATAGATCCAAGAGTTTGGGACAAACAACTGGTATCAAAGCTTAGGGTTACTGATCGAGGTTCCTCTAATTCAGCATCTCATGACACTGTGGAGGGTTCTGATTCTGAAGCTACAGCAACTGTAGGTCCTCATGATGGTGGTCCGACGCCTGAGCATTTGGATGGTACAGTTCCGCACCCCTCAGAGATGGAAAATATCCGGATTACCGATTCATTCCGATATTTGAGAATTCAGCGTCGGATCAGGGAAGGACGTAAGTATGTTCCTCCTCGGGATACTGGGAAACGTACTCGAGGTGACGATGATTCTGCTGATGTAACTTATCGACCTAGTCGTCGTGTTCGTCGTTCTTCGTCAGCAAGAGCTCCAGTCAACCCGTCGCCGCAAGATGATTTTGCGATTCAACCGACTCCAGCATTCATGCAAAAGATGATGGATGATATCTTGCGGATGCAGCAAAGGATGAAAGCTCAAGATGAAAGATTGCTGAGCAGTCTGCACTGATCAAGGTTCAATCTAAGGAGCTTGAGGAAACGAAGCTTAGGGTTAATGTTTTGGAAGGCAGGTTACTTGCCTCGGGGGAGTCTGGGTCTGGGGTACCCAATTTAGAGTCAAGTGAACCTGCGTCTGTAAACCCCAACCCTGTACTTGAAAATGTTAATGAAAATGTTTCTGTTTTGGATTAATTTTATGTTGATGATATTCCAGGGCAACCGAGACCGCTGGCTGTTGACTATTCATTTGCTGACTTATCGTTTATTCAGAGAATGGCCAGTGGAGTTGGCTCTGAGGAAGAAACGGATAATGTTTTTGAGATGAATGATGATGTTTCGATTGAAGAGGAACAGTTGAATTCAGATGAAACGTATGATGATGCACAATCTGGGGAAGCTTACGATGGTGCACCGATTATTGAATCTGATTCAAGTGAAGATGAGAGGCCTGCTAAGAATCAATGTGAAGAATCAAGCTCTTCTGCAAAGCCTGCTCCACAATCGACTCCAGCTCCAGAGATACAGGCACCGGACTCAGCAGCTCCTGAAACTGAATCTTCTGATGTTCCTAAGAAGAAATTAACTGCTGAAGAAAAGAGAGAAAGAAATAAGCAATGGTGGCCTGAGGGACGCAATCCAGTTCCTATTCCAGTTAAATGTCAAGTTTATCGAGTTAGTCGAAATTACACTGGAGTTATCAGAAGCTGGAAATGTCAGAGAAATTTGTTTATGATAAAGAGAAGGGATGGAGTTCAGTACTTCAGAATGCGTTTTGATAGATTGAGCTCGTTGCCGAAAGGAGAAATAAATCGTTTAGCTCAATTGAATCTGATCAATCCGTTCAAGAATGATTACGCTGAATTTATGCAAAGATGCTTACGTCGAGAGGTTTTGTCAAAGAAGTATAATAAGTTGAAACCGACGTTAGGTACTCGATATACATTCAAGAAAAAGATTGATCCAGCTACGAAGCGTCCGATCGTTAGAGTTCATTATCCGCCTGCAAAATGTTTGACTGAGATACCTCTGGAACCTGTTCCTTATTATTTTCTGCGAAGATTCGTTAAATGGGAACTTGATCCACAGACCGGTGAAGCGGTTATTACTTTCGTTCCAGATTCTGAACCGTGGCCAGAAGTTGGAGGTATATGGAATTTAAAGCAAGCAACTTTTAGAATATATGATCCGATGAGTTTGATTAATCTTCATGAAAAAGATTCAAGAAAACTCTACGACAATCGGATTCGGGTCGGTGAAAAGAATGAATTCAATAAATGTTTAGCCGAACAGTTTTATAATGTGGTTACAGTTTGTGTGGCTAATGGAATTCACGCCGACGGTCAATTCCCTGCGGGCTGGGTTTAAAGAAGATTTTTGAAGACCAAGCTGAAGACACGGGGGAGTTTGTTGATGCAATTTGTGTGTCTGTCAGTTGGTCTAGCTCGTAGTTTGTAATTAGATTGAGTTTCCTGACTCCTGCGACGTTGTCTGTAACGTCGCAGGTGCGACGTCAGGTTTTGGACCTGCGACGTAGTCAACGTCGAATGGGCTTGGGCCTGCGACGTCGTGTGCGATGTCGTAGGTGCCAGAGTTTGTATAAATTCGTATTTTCGTTTTCAGTTTAGGGTTGATGAAACCCTAAACGCCAATAAGTCGAAATCTCTGTAAAGCTAGTCGATCATAATCAATATAATATGTTTCGTTTGATAATTATTGCGTATTGATTATTCGTGTGATTGTGTGATTAGTCAATTGTTGTTTCCGCCATCAATTGATTGACTCGGTTCGTATAGATCCAAGAGTTTGGGACAAACACTTCATCCATCACCAAGCCCCGCAGATTCCCGAACCTAGGCAGCCAGATTCGGTTTGTGATATACCTAATCCCGTTAGGTTTGATTTCGAATTGTTTATCCATGCCTCGCTAGGCTTCGTTTTTGACATTATCAGGTTTGAGAGCTTCGAGTTGAGCAGCGAGAATCTGAAGGTTTAGGTCATTGTGAATAGTCATACTGAGGGCTCGAACCCGAAGCGGTTTCGACCTTTCTTTTCGACTGAGGGCATCGGCAACAACATTTGCCTTGCCCGGATGATATTTGATTTCGCAGTCGTAATCGGTAAGCAACTCGACCCATCGACGTTGCCTCATGTCGAGATCCTTTTGATCAAATATGTGTTGGAGACTTTTGTGGTCGGTGAAGATTGTGCACTTAGTGCCATAGAGGTAATGTCTCCAGATTTTGAGAGCGAACACGACAGCTCCAAGCTCGAGGTCGTGAGTAGTGTAGTTCTTTTCGTGGATTTTGAGTTGTCGTGAGGCGTAAGCAATGACCTTGTCTCGTTGCATCAGCACGCAACCGAGACCTTGATGGGAAGCATCGCAATATACCACGAAGTCATCGGTGCCTTTGGGTAGGGATAAGATTGGAGCACTGCAAAGCTTTTGTTTCAGAAGTTGAAATGCTGACTCTTGTTTATCAGTCCAATCGAACTTTTTGTCCTTCTGAGTCAGTGTCGTGAGTGGTTGAGCTATTTTGGAGAAATTTTCGATGAACCGACGATAACACCCCGCCAATCCAAAGAATTGACGTATCTCGGTTGGAGTGGTTGGCGATTGCCAGTCTTTGATAGCCTCGATTTTCGATGGATCAACATGAATTCCTTGATTATCGATAACGTACCCAAGGAATTGAACGGTTTGCATCCAGAACTCACACTTAGAGAATTTGGCGTAAAGCTCCTCATGCTTAAGTAGTTCAAGGATGGTTTGAAGATGTTGCGCGTGATCTTGTTCGTTTCGCGAATATATGAGGATGTCATCGATGAATATAATGACAAACTTGTCGAGGTAAGGTTTGCACACCCGATTCATAAGGTCCATGAATACGGCCGGTGCATTGGTTAGACCGAATGGCATTACCTGGAATTCGTAATGCCCATAACGGGTTCTGAAAGCAGTTTTCGGGATATCAGCGTCGCGAACAAGTAATTGATGGTAACCTGATCGAAGATCGATCTTTGAATAAAAACTCGATCCTTGAAGTTGGTCAAACAAGTCATCGATGCGAGGAAGTGGATATCGGTTCTTGATGGTCAACTTGTTCAACTCTCGGTAGTCGATGCACATTCTGAACGAACCGTCTTTCTTTTTGACAAATAGGACCGGAGCTCCCCAAGGTGAAGAACTCGGTCTGCTGAATCCTCTTTCCAGGAGTTCCTGTAATTGGGTGGACAACTCCTGAAGTTCGGATGGCGCTAAGCGGTATGGTGCCCGGGCCACAGGTGCAGCACCTGGCACCAGATCGATTGAGAACTCAACCTGTCGTGGTGGTGGTAGACCAGGTAGTTCTTCGGGAAAGACTTCCGGGAAGTCTCGAACGATTGGCACTGATGTGACGTAAAAAGTCATGTTTTTAGAAGCTTTATTCCTCACATTTTGAACCTTTCTTTAGTGAAAACATTTCAAAACATTGATTATTTACTAAAATACACTAAAGTGGTTCAAAAGTAGACGTTGTGATAAAAATCACTGAAAACACTCTAAAAATGCACAAAACACAGCATTTTAATACAGGCCGATTCCTTCGATCTCATTTTCCTGTCAAGGCACACCTCCTAACTTCTACCATCTGTTGTACAGGTAAAATCGAGACGGAAAAATCTGAAATCAAGTGAAACGGCCAAAGGACGGAGAAACCACTACGCTTTCAGAGCCATTAAAAGTCATTTCGGCTACGCCTAAGCTCTACATATCCAATTTCTGTGAGATTGGCATCATTAGAAGCGTAACGGAATTACGAAACCACAGGCGAAAGAATCGAGTCAAACGGACGCATAACGAAGGAGATACGGACGTTTTAAGCAACGAACGAAATTAGACGGAGACCGTATACGGCCTCAGGCACCGTATACGGCCCATATAAGACCATATACAGCCTATACTACACCGTATACGGCCCCTGCAAGGCCGTATACGGCCCCCTACCCCATATCGTGCTCCGTTTGCTTGAACGTGCTGCTTCGTGAGTTGTACGTGCGATTTGGTGGTTTGCCTATAAATAGTGGACATCCCCAACACCTCATTCATACCAATTTTCTCATTTCATTTCTTCCTTACACTTTCTCTCTCACACACATCACTCTCTCTCTAGTTTCTCTCTCTAGAGGATTTCCTCTCTCTAGAATTGAGCTAGTTAGAGAGATAGTTAGGTAGAGGTAGCTTTCAGCTTTTGTACGGAGTCACTCCAAGACATTGTATTTGCGAAGATCTGTCTGTAATAAATTCGTATCAAGTTCTATTTATATATCTCTTACTTTCCAATTTTAAACATGTGTTGCTTTGTTTATGCTTGTTTAGGATTGTATGCTAGATATATGATGTTAGGCTAGACATTTCTTTGTGTTTACTATGATGTAGTTATGTTAGATTAGTCAATATGTTTATGCCATGCTGTTACTCTGCCCGTGTTACTTTAAACTGTGTATGAACTCGTAAACTGAATCTCGAATGTTTATCTATCCAACTTATGCTGTGGTTAGAAGCTTCCTGCTAGAACTTGGCCAATTACTAGTGGTACGTTCTCTACCTATTCTATACTTGATTATCAATGAACTTGGTATGGCTGTGTTCTCTAGGTTGAAACAAATCATAAGAGACACGGAGCGTAGGAATAGAGATAGGTTAGATTCATGTTTACCTGTTATATATCTTTGAGAGAACTTTCGGGATATCTATGATCTAATTATTGGTTATCTGCTATGCTTAGGTTTATGGTGTTCTGTTATGTGTCACCCTATTGCATGTTCTTGTTTGATTGTTGCCTTAGGAATGATGCATGCTAGAGTTATCCCCTTGGTTCATATCAGTAACTGTATAATTAGGTTTTCAGACACAGAATATTGGTTTACACAGTAGATTAACATGCATGGAATAGTTGTGATGATTTATATCTGTAATGCTGAACAATTTAACTGATCGTTAGCCCGATTATCCCAACTTGGTCCGCGGGATTATCCCCGTTCGTGTTCTTGTTCAATCAACAATTCACGCTACGATACAGACGTCTCTGATGACTGTGACTGGGGACCAGGATTCGAGGATAGTCGTCGGTTAAATTGGTCTGTACATTTGGGAGAACTTCCGGTGTATTTGACTTCTATAACTGCTATCCACGTGACATGTTATTTATCTGATTGCGGACAACTCTACATTAGATATTTAATAGGCTCGTAGTTGTAGCTCATTAGGATATAGGAAATCTGCGGGAGTAATGTGGAACCCTAATTAATGTAACGGAAAAACCGTAAAACGCCCTATTACTCGGTATAGTGCTGGAAACACCAATTGGTGGAGTACAAACGTATGGAAGCCGCAGAACGGTCGTAGGTACAATACTTTGCATTAATTATGTTTCTATCCTCTCCGGATTAGTCATTACATCTAGTAGCCTTACCCTTGACTATTCATCAATAACATTTAACGAAATCATAGTAAACACTCGCTTATCCTCTGTTGACTGAGTCTCCGTACAAATCTCTTTAGTTCTGTTTTCTTTAGTTAAATTAGTATTTAGTTATAAAAACCAAACCTATCCAAAAACTTTTAAAATCCCCTAGCTGAATCTCCAAAGATAATAAAACTTCCTAGATTCCCATGCCCGTTGTAGTTTGAAGAACGACACCTGAGTCATACATACCACTTGCTGCCCTTTTAGGTCTGTCAGTAGTATACAACTTAGGATTCCCCTGCTCTACAAATTTAAAACTCACTGTTCGCCGCTTCTATTGCTGTTGGATCAACGACCGGAATCAAATCCGTCCCACCGATAGAGGACGCGACAAGTTTTTGGCGCCGCTGCCGGGGACTACAACGACCGATTTTAGGAATTTTGTTATCTTAGTTATTTAGCGATCCTTACGGAAGATCAATATCATCCGGAAGTTACAGTTTTATCCCTAGGTTAGTTTGTGACACCCGTCAAATTAGGACTAGTAATTAGTGCCTAATCAAGTTTTAATACATGTAATTAGTTCTGTGTTAGGCTAATTGATGTACCAATTAATATATATTGTTGAATATATACAAGTATGCGATTTGATTAAATCGTACAAGTTTCAAATCGAATGTAATTCGATTCAATTAATACGGACGTTGGTGAACAATTTAGTTAAATAATATAAACAATATTTAATAACACAGTTATATCCAAAATATTATTTTTATAATATTTGGTATTCATTTCGAATCATACAATCAATGGATACGCGATTAAGATAATAAACGCGCAAACAAATAAAACAAGTTAACGTTATAATTTATAACGCAATTATTAAGTATTTGGTAAAATACTTCAAGTTAAATACCGAATAATTATTCGTATTCTTAAACGTATATTTTCAACGTATTAAATCAATTAAACGATTAAACGACCGAGAAAACGAACACCACACGGAGCGCAAACGCGAGGAACAAGTTTGGGACACACCCACATGGGGTGGGCCCCACGAAAATCTGCCAAAAGGGGTGAGGTCACCACCTCCCCACCCCATTTTCACTTATTCACGCTCTCTCTCTTTCTCCATTTTCTCTCAAACTCAACTACATCAACATCATCAAAAATCCTAAAATAACACCCTAAAACAAACTCAAATCACCAAGATTTTTAGAGAATCGGAACCACCACGCTACGATCTACATTTCCATCTTTCCGGATTTCCATTTCGGCACTTTGTAAGTTTCCGACAAAATCCCGAAATCTTTCGATTCTTAGTATTTTTCACTTGTTAATGTTTATATAACTTATATATGTCCATTACAAAGTGTAGAACATGATTTTATAGCTTAAAAACGGGTTTGAAATGGGTTTTTGGCCGGAAAAATCTTGACAGCCGGACTTTCTGGGCTGGTGTTCTTCAATGCGACACAAGCCTTGTGTCGCATGTTGTGTCGTATTTTGCCTGTTATGTCGCACCTAGTGTCGTTTAAATCCTTTTGTGTCGTACCCTTTACGACACAACGTTGTGTCGCGTCTTATGTCGTATTTTTCATACGACACAATCACTATGTCGCTGTTGAATCAGCATCTCGCATCTATGCGACACAACCCTTGTGTCGTATAGATCTTGGTCGCATTTCTATGCGACACAACCCTTGTGTCGCATGACAAACTTTTGTGTCGCATATTGTGTCGCAAAACACAGAAAACTCAGATTTTTACTAAGTGTCGAGACTTGAAATTTATCACTCGATTTTACCCGAATTCAGATCCCAGATGCGTTTTTCACCAAAGCAATATAGTAGAAATAAAATTTTTTCGAGCTGACCTGGCATCTCGACCCCAGCCAGGGGCCAGCCCCTTGGACCCCGCCAGGGGCGCTGCCCCCGGACCCCCGTACTTAGATTCCGTAAGCACATTTCTCACCAAGTGTCAAACTTGTACAACTTCAAAACGCTTATGCGATACAACTTTTCAAACATAATGGAAATTACTTTTCAAGTATAACACTTAGAAATCAATGTGATAACATCAAGACTATTATTACAATTAATCACCAACGGGCCGTACACGTTTTCAAACATACAATTCAATCAACCAAATCATAGTAATTTGGACAAGTCAACCAACCAAATCGGGGTAATTTGGATAAACAACTATAAAGGTAGTCTTTCGAGATGCCTAAACAATTAATAACCATCGCGTGTCATGGACACCTTCAGGTTACAAGTCTTCGGACCACACTTCAAGGCAAATCAATTCAAGTTATTAATTCAAACTTTCAAGACTCAGGTGAGTTTCATGGCCCCGTTTTCACTACTTTTCAACTAGGGGTGTGATATTACTGCTCTGTTTTGTTTTACAAGTAGAACGCAAGTACAACTATCAAATACTACATGAGTTTCAAGCTAATCAATTTTAAGTCCTTCTAAGCATAGTCTGTTAATATTTATAGCGTGAATGTTAGTATATGATATCATATAGGATTGACAATCCTCATCCGGGTTAGCACGCACTAACAGGTCAAACGGATGTATTATCATTTGGGAAGACGAGTGTGGATTAGACACTCGTAGGAGGCATTTCAAGTTAGGTTTCCTTAAGTGGGCCTGACAACTCAAGTTAAGCTCAGACTATGTGCTCATGGCTGTATAACTTTTATTTTGCTTAATTGCATTTTAAATTCAATTATTAAATCTTGCGGTTCATACAAATATATGTGTTGACATACAAACCTGTGAGCTCACCAGCGTTTCGCTGACCAATTTTAGCATGTATCACAGGTGACCAGCAGTAGGTTGGACTGCTCAAGTAAGGATCAATTAGCTCGAGTCATCATGCAAACAATCAGAGATTTAGCTGCATTATTATATTTTGTATAGATTAATTATGTACTTAAATCTCTCAATTTCAACCGAGCTTATGTAAACACTATTTTTGATGTAAACTTTTGGTTTTATCAATACAAATGTAAAACGACGCATATAGTGGTCGTTCATTATATATCTTTGTGCTGTGATTATTGATTCGTAACACCCAAATCGTGCTTCCGCTAAACAATAAATTTGGGGGTGTTACAGATTGGTATCAGAGCCTAAGGTTATAGTGAACTAGGTTGCATTTAGTGGACCTAGACTATGACCGTTAGGCAGTATTTCCTCATTATGCATGACTGGTTCAGAAATTACAGCATACGACTTTAATTTAACATAGCCTGATCAACTATGTACAATTAAGGAAAGATGATGTAAGGTCTGAAACGATCATGTTGAACAGGAATACACTAGTTGACTCTGACCTCGAGAGAACCGGGACTCAAACAAGTCTGTGCTAGACACCCAATAGGCTATTATGTGATACTAAGTATACATAGATAGGCCTCGTTACAATCTTAGGCTATATTATATAAGTTATTATATGGATATAGGCCTCATTCTTCCTAACGCTTTGTCTCAGAATGGCAAACACACCACCAAGTTCATCACGCTCTTATCCACATGAATCACGAAACTCAAGGGTAGCTAGGAGGGACACCAGGTTGCCTCGAGCTAGCCCATATCCAACTCACCCACTCTACCGGGCTTAACCGCTAGAGTACATCACCACGAACAACGACTTAACGCTATGGATATCGAACTCCAAGAAACTCGTGAAATCTGGAGACTCACAGCTATGGAACGAATCGAACAAGTCTCCGAAGATCACGAGCACGCCGTCAACACTGTGAACACTCTTCAAAATCAAGTGGAAGAAACAATCGAAACCATGGAGGTTGTCCACAACCAAGTGATTGGCAACCGAAATGAAATCTCTGTCCTACAATCAAGGCTACATCAGTGCGAGACACGTCTAAGGGAAACCGAGGACGCCCTCCGAACTGCCAACAGACTCGCAGAGTCTGTGAATCATCTCACTACACTGCTGCCACAACTCAACTTACGTCAGAATTAGCTTAGGCTGAATCTGTATCCTAATATGCTTTTGTAGGACCTATGTAATTCAACCGGATGTAACAATTCCCAGTACTTTTGTAAAACATCAAATCCTGTAACTTTTGGAACTCGTAACTTGGAATTGTTTATCACCTTTTGAACTCGTAATATAAATTGACAATTCCCCCCGATTATTCTATCTTATTGATTTAACATTGTGATGTCATATGTTACCGCTTTTACATATATGCATCTATTGTAATTTTCATTCTAGTACAATTTCTTATTTACCTTTTGTTTCTTTCTTTCTTGAAGAATCATGCCGCCCAAGAAGAAAAGTTACAGTGATGCGGAAATCAATGCTATTGTTTCTCGAGCTGTGGCCGATGCCTTGGCTGCACGGGACTCGCCTGGAAATTCCTGAAATACTGGTGAAGCTCCCAGTAATACCCTAGTCATCAAGCCTTGTTCTTACAAGGATTTTCTCAGCTGCAAACCACTCTACTTCAAGGGCACGGATGGTGCCATTGGTCTGATCCGTTGGATAGAACGGATGGAATCCGTCTTCAACCTCTGCAACTGTACAGAGGAAAACAAGGTCAAATTCTCTGCTTACACCTTTCAAGAAGGTGCACTCACGTGGTGGAACACCCACGCAAATTCTTTGGGGATTGAGGTAGCAAATCGACTACCTTGGGCCGAGCTGAAGAAGAAGCTAACAGAGAAATACTGTCCCGAGGAAGAACTGCACAGGTTAGAGGAAGAGTTCTGGCACCTGAATGTACAGGGAACTGATATTGCTGGATACACTACAAGATTTCAGCAATTTGCATTGTTATGTCCGGGATTGGTGGAACCGGAATCAAAAGGCATCAAGAAGTACATCCGCGGCCTTCCTGAGAGCATTCAGGGGAACGTCGCATCCTCCAAACCAACCACAACTGAAAGTGCTATCCGGCTAGCACACGAACTCATGGCGCTAGTTGTCAGCCGAGAGACATCAACCACTCTTTCCAACAAGCGTAAGTCCATCGAATACCACAGCAACCACCAGCCAAAGAAACCCAACACCATCCAAATCTACAACACCCAATCTGAAACCAAACGCAGCTACACTGGGGACAGACCATACTGTTCCAAGTGTAACTACCACCATGACGGTCCATGCAGTACTCCCTGCAACAACTGCAGGAGGTACGGGCATTTGACCAAAGACTGTCGAGCCCCCAAATCCAATAACAGTAACCAACAACCCAAATCCTGCTATGGATGCGGAGAAACGGGACATTTCAGAGATGCATGTCCCAAACGAAAGAACAAGGGCAACAACAACAACAACAACAATGCCAAAGGAAGAGCATTCGTTCTCAACTCCAGGGATGCCCGTCAGGACCCGAATGTGGTCACGGGTATGTTCCTCCTCAACAACTTAACTGCTTCTGTTCTTTTTGATACTGGTGCTGATAGAAGCTTTATATCTGATGAGTTTTGCCCACTACTTGACATCACTCCCGTTGCCTTAGATGTTAAGTACACCGTAGAACTTGCAAATGGTAAACTCATAGAAACCGATAGTGTGATACCTAATTGCACTTTAAACCTAGCCGACGAAACCTTCTCCATTGATCTTATGCCAGTTGAAATAGGAAGTTTCGACGTCATCATTGGTATGGACTGGTTGTCCAAACATCGTGCTGAAATCGTTTGCTACGACAAGGTCGTTCGAATCCCTTTCGCCGCCGGTAGAACTTTGATCATACATGGGGAGACCGGTGGGACGAGACTCAATATCATATCTTGTTTGAAAACCCGAAAATTTCTGAGAAAGGGTTATCCAGCAATCCTCGCGCACATCATGGAGAAAAAGTCGGAGGAGAAGCGACTTGAGGATGTGCCAATTGTCCAAGACTTTCCAGAAGTCTTTCCCGAAGAACTACCTGGTCTGCCACCACTAAGACAGGTTGAGTTCTCAATCGATCTCGTGCCAGGTGCTGCACCTGTGGCCCGAGCACCATACCGTTTAGCACCATCTGAACTTCAGGAGTTGTCCACGCAATTACAGGAACTCCTGGAAAGGGGATTCATTAGGCCGAGTTCCTCACCTTGGGGTGCTCCGGTCCTATTCGTCAAAAAGAAAGATGGTTCTTTCAGAATGTGCATCGACTATCGAGAGTTAAACAAATTGACCGTCAAGAACCGTTATCCACTTCCGCGAATCGATGACCTGTTCGACCAACTTCAAGGATCGAGTTGTTATTCAAAGATTGATCTTCGGTCAGGTTATCATCAATTGCGTGTTCGCGACGCCGACATTCCGAAAACTGCTTTCAGGACTCGTTATGGGCATTATGAATTCCAAGTGATGCCCTTTGGATTAACCAACGCACCGGCTGTATTCATGGACCTTATGAATCGGGTGTGCAAGCCTTATCTCGACAAGTTCGTCATTGTGTTCATTGACGACATCCTCATATACTCGCGAAACGAACAAGAACACGCACATCATCTCAAAACCATCATAGAGCTACTTAGACACGAAGAGCTGTATGCTAAATTTTCTAAGTATGAGTTCTGGATACAAACAGTTCAATTCCTTGGTCATGTTATCGACAGTCAAGGAATCCATGTCGATCCATCAAAAATCGAGGCTATCAAAAATTGGCAATCGCCGACAAATCCAACAGAAGTACGGCAGTTTTTAGGACTGGCTGGGTACTATCGATGATTCATCGAAAATTTCTCAAAAATAGCTTTGCCACTCACCATGCTAACTCAGAAAGACAAAAAGTTCGATTGGACTGATAAACAAGGGTCAGCATTCCAACTACTCAAACAAAAGCTTTGCAGTGCTCCAATCTTATCACTACCCGAAGGAACCGATGACTTCGTGGTATACTGCGATGCTTCTCATCAAGGTCTCGGTTGCGTGTTGATGCAACGAGACAAGGTCATTGCTTACGCCTCACGACAACTCAAAATCCACGAAAAGAACTACACTATGCATGACCTGGAACTTGGAGCAGTCGTTTTCGCTCTCAAAATCTGGAGACATTACCTCTATGGCACTAAGTGCACAATCTTCACCGACCACAAAAGTCTCCAACACATATTCGATCAAAAGGATCTCAACATGAGGCAACGTCGCTGGGTCGAGTTGCTTACCGATTACGACTGCGAAATCAAATACCATCCAGGGAAGGCAAATGTTGTTGCCGACGCCCTCAGTCGAAAGGAACGATCGAAACCACTTCGAGTCTGAGCCCTCAGCATGACAATTCATAACGATCTGAACATTCAGATTCTCACTGCTCAACTCGAAGCCTTGAAACCCGATAACATCAAAAACGAAGCCTTGCGTGGCATGGATAAACAATTTGAAATCAAACCTAACGGAATTAGGTGCTTCTCAAACCGAATCTGGTTGCCTAGTTTTGGGAACCTGCGAGACTTGGTGATGGATGAAGCTCACAAGTCTAAATATTCCATCCATCCGGGATCCGACAAAATGTATCACGGCATCAAGGATTTTTATTGGTGGCAGAACATGAAAGCCGAAATCGCCACGTATGTCAGCAAGTGTCTCACTTGCTCGAAAGTCAAAGCCGAATATCAAAAACCTTCTGGTTTACTTCAACAACCCGACATTCCTGAATGGAAATGGGAACAAATTGCCATGGATTTCATAACCAAACTACCAAAGTCATCGAGCGGTTGCGATACCATTTAGGTGATCGTCGATCGTCTCACCAAATCTGCTCACTTCCTGGCAATCAAAGAAACCGACAAAATGGAACGCCTCACATGAATTTACATCAAGGAAATCATTTCTCGACACGGTGTTCCAACCTCAATTATCTCTGATAGGGACAGTCGTTTCACATCTCACTTCTGGCAATCACTTCAAAAATCACTGGGTACCCGTCTTGACATGAGTACCGCATACCATCCTCAAACCGACGACCAAAGTGAACGAACAATTCAAACACTTGAAGACATGCTACGTGCCTGCGTAGTTGACTTCGGTGTAAACTGGGAACAACATCTACCGTTGTGCGAGTTCTCGTACAACAACAGTTATCACTCTAGCATCAAGGCTGCACCATTCGAGGCACTGTACGGTCGTAAGTGCCGGTCACCTATCTGTTGGACCGAAGTTGGGGATAGTCAACTCACGGGTCCGGAAATCATTCACGAAACAACCGAGAAAATCTTCGAGATTCAAAACAAACTCAAAGCCCCACGTGATCGTCAGAAAAGCTATGCTGACGTGAGACGCAAACCACTCGAGTTCCAGGTTGGGGATCGAGTACTACTCAAAGTATCGCCTTGGAAAGGCGTAATTCGATTTGGAAAATGAGGGAAGTTAAATCCCAGATACATTGGACCATTTGAGATCCTCGAGAGGATAGGTCCAGTGGCATATCGATTGCAACTGCCAACCGAGCTTAGCAGTGTGCATCCCACTTTTCACATTTCAAATTTGAAGAAGTGTCTGTCTGATGAGACACTTATCATTCCACTCGATGAGATTCGAGTTGACGACAAGCTTCACTTCGTTGAAGAACCCGCCGAAATCATGGACCGTGAGGTCAAACAACTCAAACAAAGTCGTATTCCCATTGTCAAAGTCAGGTGGAATTCGCGGCGTGGTCCGGAATTCACCTGGGAACGGGAGGACCAAATGCGACTCAAGTATCCTCAACTCTTCACTGATTCAACAACAAACACGACTTCGACTTAAATTTTGGGACGAAATTCTTCTAACAGGGGGAGAATGTGACACCCGTCAAATTAGGACTAGTAATTAGTGCCTAATCAAGTTTTAATACATGTAATTAGTTCTGTGTTAGGCTAATTGATGTACCAATTAATATATATTGTTGAATATATACAAGTATGCGATTTGATTAAATCGTACAAGTTTCAAATCGAATGTAATTCGATTCAATTAATACGGACGTTGGTGAACAATTTAGTTAAATAATATAAACATTATTTAATAACACAGTTATATCCAAAATATTATTTTTATAATATTTGGTATTCATTTCGAATCATACAATCAATGGATACGCGATTAAGATAATAAACGCGCAAACAAACAAAACAAGTTAACGTTATAATTTATAACGCAATTATTAAGTATTTGGTAAAATACTTCAAGTTAAATACCGAATAATTATTCGTATTCTTAAACGTATATTTTCAACGTATTAAATCAATTAAACAATTAAACGACCGAGAAAACGAACACCACACGGAGCGTAAACGCGAGGAACAAGTTTGGGACACACCCACATGGGGTGGGCCCCACAAAAATCTGCCAAAAGGGGTGAGGTCACCACCTCCCCACCCCATTTTCACTTATTCACTCTCTCTCTCTCTCTTTCTCCATTTTCTCTCAAACTCAACTACATCAACATCATCAAAAATCCTAAAATAACACCCTAAAACAAACTCAAATCACCAAGATTTTTAGAGAATCGGAACCACCATGCTACGATCTACATTTCCATCTTTCCGGATTTCCATTTCGGCACTTTGTAAGTTTCCGACAAAATCCCGAAATCTTTCGATTCTTAGTATTTTTCACTTGTTAGTGTTTATATAACTTATATATGTCCATTACAAAGTGTAGAACATGATTTTATAGCTTAAAAACGGGTTTGAAATGGGTTTTTGGCCGGAAAAATCTTGACAGCCGGACTTTCTGGGCTGGTGTTCTTCAATGCGACACAAGCCTTGTGTCGCATGTTGTGTCGTATTTTGCCTGTTATGTCGCACCTAGTGTCGTATAAATCCTTTTGTGTCGTACCCTTTACGACACAACGTTGTGTCGCATCTTATGTCGTATTTTTCATACGACACAATCACTATGTCGCTGTTGAATCAGCATCTCGCATCTATGCGACACAACCTGACGTCGCCCGATAAGTCAGGTTCGTTTTAGCTCACGCGAGTGAACCGTCCTCGTCGTCAAAGGACTCGTCCGGACAAATCAGGCGGGCGTCGTGGGTAAGTTTTAAAATTTGTAATATGCGGGGCTCAACTTATAGGTACTACCTACTACACTGGGTGAGTAAGCAGCAAGTATAACTCGAGGTCGTTCTTTAATCGGAGCGAATTGAAACGAAGCTTAGGCCAAAGATAAGGTTTACTAATAGGATGGGTTGTGTAGATAGGTAGATTTTGTTTGTTTGGTTTTCTAGTAATTTAATTTAACTAAATGCAGAAAAGTAAAATAGAGATGAGAATCGGTAATTAGCTAGATAGATAGAGAATGCGGCTGTTGAAGTTTCAATAATCAGTTGTTGGGATGATGTTCATTATAAAGGTGATTAGGGACTTGATTAATTAACAGACAGATGCACTACAGGTGTAAACGCAAGGACCCTACTTGTTTCGGTCAGACCTACATAAGTATGTCACTGAGTACCTACGTTATCGTGATTCTGATCAGAACAGACTATCCGACCCCCCACACATGTCTTTGTAGAGACAGCGACCCTTGAAGGGTGCAGGAATAAGGTGACAGGCTGCCCATTGGGTTATTCCGACCTTTCTTAACACCTAACTACAACTGCTATTTATTTAACCATGTACTAATTATAAACCTATTATTTCAAACTATCAGTTTTGTAGAGTCTAGGGGTTTTAAGAATCTTGAACCACTGCTGGGCTTGACTTTCATCTCTAGACTCATGCCTTAGGTTTTATAAGCTTAATTACTTCTGTCATGATCTAGAACTCTCCTTTGCGATCAGTCATTCATCCCTAGACATACTTAACGGTGTATAGTGCACTTTTCCACAGCGGTTGCTAACCCTGAGTACTATTACGGTGTACAGTACTGTTACCATTTTCCACAATGCCGTATAATCGGAGATCAGTCTACCGTGTACTCCAACAGTCCCGCGGTTAAACCAATTCTAGATACTATTACAGTGTACACTGCTTACAGCATTTCCACGGCTTTATAACCAGAATTGATCTCACCGCGTATAACTATTTTTCCACAGGTTAACCAATTCTAACTATAGACACGGTGTACTTTAGTTACTGTATTTCCACAGTGTGTTCGTAACCAGAGGTAGGCCTACGGTGTACTTGGCATTTCCACAGCTTTATGATGTCTAGACCATATTCTAGGGTTTCTAGGTAGTCCACAGTGATGGTACCAACGGCTTTTCTCAGGCTTCCACGGTTGTACTCCACCAGTGGTGTTTCCATCTCTATACCCAGTACTTTAGCCGAATTACAGTAACAGACACAGCTTCGTACGATAACACAGATAACAAACTACCGTATCTAGAGGTGATCAGTTTCTAAACCTAAGTAGCAGTCACGCGAAGGACTGGAAAGGGTCATCCATAACTAAGTCTAGATGCATGATAAGTTTGAACATAATAAAGTTTAATAATTCCCAATCACATATTTAAATAAAGATTAATTTAACATCATCCCTACATCTAATTATCTACATTTCAACAACCGCAATAGTACACTACTCAGTAATCATGGCAATACACATAGCACACATCATACAAATAAGCAGAAATAATTCAGACATAATATAAGTATGAGAGGATAGATATCACCATAAATTCGAGCAGAGTAATATTGAGAAATGCGTAGTTTTGCACCAAGAATGCTTTTACACCGTGATTACAACGCCTTGCTTTTCTCTTCTCTACCTCTAACTAACTAACTATCTACTTCTCTCTAGAGAGAGAAACCAAAACTACAAGCTAAAAATAAAAACCGAAAAATAAAATAAAAGAGAAGTGTGAAAGTGAGAAGAGAATTGGATGAATGATGAATGAAGTGTGTCAAATGAGGAGGTGAAGGTTGGTATTTATAGATTTGGCTCAACCGTATTCCTCAACCGTATTTCCACCTCCAAAATCTCAGCCGTATTTCCCTCCCGTATCAAGATTGCACCTTGGATGACCAAAACACACGATACGGTTGAATTTGGCCGTATACGGGAGAGATTGGCCGTATCGGGGGAGGGACAAGGCCGGATACGGGGGAGATTGCCCGTATACGGCTGGGAAGTGACCGTATACGATCAAGATAGGCCGTATACGGCTTGGTCTTGGCCGTATACGGCTGGGCTAGGCCGTATCCGGCTTGTCTCTCCCGTATCGTGATCCGTCGGTTGCTTGTGATCTTCGTTCGGGCGTATCTTCTTCATCGTGCGTCCGTTTTCAACGTTCTTTATATCCACGCGATCGTCTTTTCCTAACGAACATAATGACATAAATTAGAGGTCATAATTCTTAGTTTTGCTCAAAAAGTGTTGAAACGCGTGAACTAAAGATTCGTTGACCGTTTATGCTCCTTTTTTCACGTTTTTCGTATCATTTTCAATGGTTTTATAAATATCACTTCCGTTTTGACTTAGTTAACAAAATATCATAATATTTGACATTATTGGTGTGGTTTTGCTAACTTTGAGTCTAAAATGCGGGAAATAACATAAGTAAAAACATGACTTTTTACGGGTTATCAAATATCCCACACTTAGAACTTTGCTTGTCCTCAAGCAAACTTGAAAATTCTCACCTGCTAAGAGTTTTTGAAAATAATATTTTTAGGCTTTTGACATAAAATACTTTGAGATTAGTCATTTGTCAGCCATTGGATAAATCTTTTCAGAAAGCAAGCATCATTAGAACAGTCACCCCTTAGATTTGAAATGTTAGCCCTGGCATACTTTCACAATTCTCGATGGATATTGTACATGACTAGGCGATCTCACTAGGTGGTCACTCAATTCACTCAGAAGTGTTTCGGGTTACCTATCATTCTAAACAAACGAAATCGCTCATAAAGCCAGTCATGCATTTGCTTCTCGTCATAGGCTTGATCGAGAATCGGATCTCCACCACTTCGATGAGAACGGTGCTAATCATCTCAGGACATCCAAATGGGTTGTAATGTTTGGTGAGGTTTAAAGGGAATGGTATAGAAGGGGAATTGGTTTTAAATAAAAAGGGTTTTGCTTATCTTAGGCATTCTTAAACTTATGAAAAATTTTATTTAGATAAACTTTTCAATGAAAATGGAAACGGATAACGATAAGGGAGCGAGATAGCTATTTTGACTTCTATCTCTTGGAAACACACGGAAGATTTTTGAAATTTTAAGAGAGCAGAGTTTCGGGAGAATTCGAAGCACTTAGCTTTATTATATATATATATATATATATATATATATTTTCGTTTCTTTTCTTTTCTACTTTTCTATATTTTTGGCTTAGAATTTCTTTGCCAAGGAATTTCTAAGGAATTTTCAAATTTATTCACCGTCCCTTTTTTGAGATTTTTTCTGACTTTCATTTTTCACACTTTTGACAATTTCGAATTTACCTGGTGCCAATTTTTCGCACCACAAGACTCTCGATTTTTGAGTATTGATCATAGAAACGCACACGGGGAGTTTTGAGTAAACACGATTTTTGTGAATTTTGAGTGAAAGCAAAAAGAATATCTAAATAGCGTTTTTCAAAGATTTAAAAATCTCTAAGATAAGATTTGGTGGGTGTGGAAGTGAATAGGTTGAAAATTTGGGTTTTAATGAAACGAAAAGGCTAAGGCTCAACAGGGTTTTCTAGGCGGATCATCAACACTTAAAATGAGTGTTGGAAGGGTTTTGGGCTGGAAAAAATGGTTTTAAAGAAAAAGGGGTAATCCTAGGGAATGTCAAGGTCATCTGATTGCACCTACACCGCGTACGACGCTCATCGGTGTGGTCTCGAAACGTATACCAAGAGCAAGTTCTAATTCAAAGCAAAAGCATCGGCACACACATCAATCGAAAGTGAAGCATTAAAGATGAATGCTTAATGGGCTCAAGTACCTCACTGCAAAAAGGGTGTATGTGCCTAGCCGTGCGATGCTCATGGATTAACATTTCATTTCTAAGGAATTCGTATTCTAACTTATCTTACTTTCCAAAGCAATTTATTTAATTTCTGACAAATAACCTTTCGCAAAAAATATTTTAAGTCAAAAAATTTTAAAATTTTAGCAGAAATGAGGTTTTGATGAAAATTTTAAGCTTTAAGCTTATTTTTATTTGTAGCTTACTTTGGACAAGCAATCAAAGCCAAAATACGGTATATCATACCGTGTATCCCACACTTAGAAGAACATTGTCCCTAATGTTCACAAACTAAGCATAAAATTCTTCTTTGGAGAAGAATCCCACACTTAAAGCTTGATTATATTTTGGAACTTTGTTTCTAAGTTGTTTTTGATTTAAGGGATTTATAATCCCACACTTAAAAATTTAAGCATAAAGGACAACGGTATAGATATATTATGATATTTAATAACCACTAGGAAAAAGAATGAAAAACTCCCCTAAGATAGAATGAGACGGTTGTTTGATAGATTTGGGTGTGTAGACAGCAGTTGGAGAATCTAGCGTCGTTCAACTTGAATCTTGCGTGATTTGCGCATCGTCTTATATATCCTCGGAGAACTTCAATTTTATTCGCATTTTTTCTTTATTCAAAAGCAAAATAAACACAACATTAGTAAATAAACTAAGATAATATGATAAATAAAAGCAGATAAATCCAACCAAATCATTGGTTGGTCCCAAAATATATCCGCCGAATCACAATACTGATACAGTCATCCAAAATATCAAGTAATAGTACAGTCATCCAACATAAGTAATAATAAGATAAAGAGTGATAGATAAGTGGAATCAAGGAAGAGGAGGGTCCTGATCCGGTGGTGACTCATGGAGAGTAGGAAGAGAGCTGCCTGCTGCCTGCTGGGTGACGGAGTGCTGTCCACTCGACGCCATGCGGGATACTGACCCCGATGATGCGGCCTGCTGCTGCTCTGGATGTAGTGGATACAAATGGAAGTTCGAATCAAGGCCCATATCTCCTATGTCAGCTGATCCGAGAGGGAAGTCACGCAGAACCTGTGCCAAGTGAACCGGTGGCAAATCTGAGGATGGAACAGGGGTGGTGTCAAGTAATCCTGTCAATCCAGAATCTGTAGGTCCAGTAGTGAAGGCTGGCACATAGTCTGTCTGCATCTGCTCCTGTATCTGCTCATCCTCATGCTCATGTACTGGCTCCATCTGAATATCCAAACCCTGCCCTGACTGCGGTGAATCTGTCTCTGAAGATGTATCTGTATCTGATGCAGCCGACTCGGCTGGTCACGAACGGGTGACAACCTGTGAAGATGGCTGTAGGATAATCTGTGGATCATGCGGCTCACGTGTGGTGGTGGTGTGAACAGAGAATACCGGCTCAGGTGTGGGTATACATGAAGATCGACGAGCCCTAGGTGGAATCCCTGTGGTGGTAGTAAGTGTGATAGTGGTACTGGGGTGAGATGATGTGATGGTAGGTGTGGTGGTGGTGAACGGAGTCATGGTGAATGTATGGAGTGGTGATGTGGTGAAGTCGGGTGGTAGTGGACCGCAGATCCAAGTCGGTGGAGCTGGTGTAGGAAATCCAAACTCATGAGCTAGGTATGTATCCATAGTGTGTCTCTGCTGAAGCATGTGTAGCATACCATAGAAAAGCTCAGATGATGGTGGATCTCCCCAGTGAAACACTCTGGGCTGAGGAGCAGGTGTACTCTGAACCTCCACATCAGGAACTGACGTCTCTCCTGTCTCAGGTTCATGATGGACCTCATTCCTTTGCTCCCTATGCACCGTGCTATCATCAAACTCAATCCTAGCTCTCTTACTCTTCGGAGGTCTCATAGAAACTCCCGGAATCAGCTGACCATCTTTCTAGCGGATATCACCATTCAGATCTTTTTCCAATATCCAAACTTTTATCATGTAGTTCATATCATATGGCTGCGACTCCTTGCCCTCCATCTCAGTCAATCTGCTAATCACATCACTAGTCAAAAGCCCCATCTTTCTAACTAGCTTTGTAATGATAGCTCCCATGTAAACAGTCTCAGACTCAGAATAAGCAGACTCAGTGAGAAGACGATCAGCAACCAAGTAGGCAACATTCACATGCTCATTCTCAATGATACTCTTGATGATCAACAAGTCTTTTTGGCCAACAACTCCTTTTGTCTTCCTTTTACCTCGAATACAACAAGCAAGAAGATTATGAAGCACATTGTGATATCTATCCTGAAAAACTTGAGCTTTGACATTTGAATGAAACCGTCCTGATCCGTACTGAGACCAAATAGCCGTGTGATCTCTCTGTTTTGGACTGCACTCTGAGTTGAGGAAGAACTTGGTGGTCACTTGATATTCACTATAAAGCTCTAAATGAACCGCAAAAGTGGCTAAGGACATGCTGTAACTTTTTCCCTGAAAGTTAAACTTGATCATCGAAGCATCGTCTAATTTAGATACCGATTTATCAAACTTGAAGGTAACCATGAATTCTGCCACAAGTTCTTGATAAACTTTCTCTTTTAAGTCAAACAAACTAGTCCATGCTCGAAGATGTCGTTTTCCCACTTTAAATTCAATCAACTCCCTAAATCCTGTCGCTAACCCAATCTTAGCTAAATCCTCCCATACTACGTATCTGTTAACTCCTAACTCATGGGATAGCCATTTCCTATAAAGCTTCCTTTTCTCATCATCTTTAATTGAGCCTTTAATGTATGAAGGAAGTGAAGTCTTGGCCATCTGAAATAAGAGAAAAACAAACATCATAGTAGGTTATATTAAATCAATTACAAGGACACAGATTATATTAAATCCTAGAATTTTTGGAAAAAAAATTCGAAATGAGGGCTTTAAAAAGTGGATAATCCATAAACCTGAAATGACCAATAATAATCAAAATCTCACTTTTCAACCATCTAAACAAACTTTGATTCATGTAAGAAGCTATCACGAACTATTTGCAACAAATTCCCACGTGGACTTTATCAAATTAAAGTAACTCGAAAATTTGAGACTAGTTCCAATTCCAACCACATAAGCATTTAAGCATTAGATATTCACAAGTTACTACTTATAAGTTCATTCTAAGCTTACTAGTTACCTTAAAGTGGCGAAAGTAATATCAACTTACAAATTGCAAACTAGCATGGTATTTAAAGTAAGTATTCATAAGCAAGCAATCAAAGTTCAAGTTAACTCATTATTTCCGTTTTATGATTTAAGAATGTTCTTTAAAGTAAGTGTGGCAATTTTGGTGCAAGCATCGCGTTGGTTTTAAAAAGTGGTAAATTAAAGTTGCGATGCATTGGAACAAAATAGACCATACTCACTTCTAAGTTCAAACCTTCATCACAAATCAAATTGTATCACATTGAAATGGTTACTTGAATGTCGGAACAAATCATAACTTATAAGCTTCACTAACTTTGTTTTTTCAAAGTAGTACCACTTACAAATCTTGATCCATTCGTTAATTCATTTTAAATGCTTTCAAGAATCAAAGTAAGCTTATAACATTCAATTAAGCTCAAGCATCATTTTTAAGTAAAGATTTTGTTTCAAAATGTGATACTTAACAACAACAAAAAATCGTCTTTTAAGCTTACTTGAATTCTCAAAGTGCAACCATAATCATGTTTGATTACGAACAAAGCAAATGCACAAGTTACTTATACTATTCTAAGCATATAATAATCACTAGTAACTTCATATAAGCAATTTAATCATCACTTAACCAAATATGAACAATTAGGGCAAAATAACTAACTTTAAAAACTCAAACTCATAATTCTCCATCAAATTCATGAAATGCAAGCTCCTTCATCATCTTATATCACTACTAAGCAAGAATCAATGCTCAAATTCGCAACTTTTACTAGCAATAATCACCTAATAGTTTGAAACCCTAGGTTTTTTAAAGTTAGAGAATTTTGATAATTAGAGCTTGAAAATTACCTTAATGGAGATGCAAATGGTGTAGAAGGTTACATAATCATGTAGTGGATGAAGATTTTAAGCTTGATTTGGTTGAAAATGGTGAAAAAATGGAGATGGTGGAGGGTTGGGGTGAGGCCGGCCCAAGGAAGGAGAAGAGAGGGGGAGAGAATTTTGAATTTTTGATTTTTTTGTTATTATCTTAAACCCAAAATATTTAAATACCCCTCCTTTCTTTTTTTATTTTAATTACTTATGTCTTAAATAATTTTGGATAAACAATTTTAAAAACTTAAGCTAATTAATTTTAGCAAAAATTTTAAAATTCTGCGTAGTACTGTGAGCGGACAAAAAGTTGTTTAAAATGCGAAAGATTAATGCTAAAAATAAAGCGAACTTATTTTTGGTCTAAAAAATATTTGAGTTTTTTTTGAAATCTTAACAATTTAAAAATTTAAAGTTTTTAAATTTTAGAAACTGCGCAGATTTTGCGAAAACCAAAGTTTTTTAGAAGCTTTTGTATTTTAAGGAAACTAACTAATTTAAAACTTTATTAAATTGGGTTGCCTCCCAATAAGCGCTTGGTTTAAAGTCTTTAGCCTGACTTTCCAAAACAGTTTTAATTAATCAAGATCAAATGCTTAAAAGCATTCGGTGCTCTTGGATGCAGTCGAATATGGCGAGGAATGAATTTAATCATAAAGGTTTTAATGACAGAGTCGACTAGATCTGCAGGATTTAGAAAAAATATTTCGAATTCACTGAGAAACTTACGTTCCTTTTTGCCTAAGTCTAGAAGATTGCCAATAAACTTATAAAATTCTTTCCTAACTCTCTTCGGACTTGAAATTCCTACTCGTGTTCCTTTGTCTATATGATTAAGGTCGTGGAGAAGTTTATCTAGAGTATCTTGAAATTTCCGTTCTTCCTCTGAATCAGGATCTCCGGTTGTAGTGTGAACTGCTTCGGTGACATCCATCATCAACGATCTTTGAGACAAAGTGAAAGGATATTTAGACTGATCGAAAAGTAAAGTGAGTTCAATGTGAATATTCTTTCTTTTAGCGAAGAAAGTGGCTTCTCTCTTATCGTTAGCAGCTCCAGGAAATATCTCTAACAACGTTTTGATCATATAGGTGGCAGGGTCAACGAAGAAAGGAATTTTTCCAGAAATGTTTAGAGGGATTGCGGGATCTTTTGAGATCCAGAACTCAAGCTCATATATCATAGCCGCAACATAACGATCAATCAGGGTTTGTGACTCCGAGTGATAATTAGTGCTAGCGAATAGGTCCATTAGTAGGTCTATTATGGATATAAGCTTTCGTTCTTCCACCCTATATCATGTGAAGATACCATCTTCCTTTTGGTTTGGAAGACGGTAGAGAGTACTGATCTGATTATCAATCCTACTGATGACTACTCTCTGTTCGACTGAGAAAGGAAAGTCTGATGTTTTGAGATGTCTGACAAATGCCTTACAAACAGTTAACCTCCTGTCAGGATCAAGAGAGTACCCAACATAGCGGACTTCTTCATCAGTCTGGTCAAGTATATCTCTATCAATGACACGGTATATGGTGTACGCAGGCTCTGGTACGAGGTTTATAAAAATTGGTGATTTTGGAGGATATTCATAAGCGTCTTCATTCCTTATGGGGATGCGTTCTTCAGCGGGTGGAAAACGGAAGGTTTGAAGATTCTAAGAAGTTCCAGCAAAATCAGGGAATTGCGAGAAATTTTCTAAGGGAAATGAGATCTCAGGTTCAGGTTTGACCTGATAGCTTGGAATGCTAGCGACAGAAGTTGAAATCTTCTGCTGAGATTCATTGGGTCCTAAGTCAAGATCTAAGAATTGCCCTATGGTTCTAGAATCGTCATCTGGACTAACGGAGATTTCTTCGGATGTAGTTGAAGATGAAGAGTAGAATTCGGATTCAAACTCTTGTTCTAGGTAGTCGAAGAACTCAGCGTCGTCCGTGGCCGTCATTTCTTCGGTCGTCTTGTGGGCGATTGGAGAAACGGGGCTTGAAGGCGGTGAATCGTAGAAAGATATTTTTGAATTTTTCATTTTATATTACTAATTTATTCTAAGGCAGGTAAGTAACTTTCGGATAAGTCTAAGTGAACCTAAACGAAAAGGATCTCCTAACAGCTAATTTATCTAGGGCGGCTTCAGAATCGTAACGCTCTACGATCCCCGGCAGCGGCGCCAAAAACTTGACGTCGCCCGATAAGTCAGGTTCGTTTTAGCTCACGCGAGTGAACCGTCCTCGTCGTCAAAGGACTCGTCCGGACAAATCAGGCGGGCGTCGTGGGTAAGTTTTAAAATTTGTAATATGCGGGGCTCAACTTATAGGTACTACCTACTACACTGGGTGAGTAAGCAGCAAGTATAACTCGAGGTCGTTCTTTAATCGGAGCGAATTGAAACGAAGCTTAGGCCAAAGATAAGGTTTACTAATAGGATGGGTTGTGTAGATAGGTAGATTTTGTTTGTTTGGTTTTCTAGTAATTTAATTTAACTAAATGCAGAAAAGTAAAATAGAGATGAGAATCGGTAATTAGCTAGATAGATAGAGAATGCGGCTGTTGAAGTTTCAATAATCAGTTGTTGGGATGATGTTCATTATAAAGGTGATTAGGGACTTGATTAATTAACAGACAGATGCACTACAGGTGTAAACGCAAGGACCCTACTTGTTTCGGTCAGACCTACATAAGTATGTCACTGAGTACCTACGTTATCGTGATTCTGATCAGAACAGACTATCCGACCCCCCACACATGTCTTTGTAGAGACAGCGACCCTTGAAGGGTGCAGGAATAAGGTGACAGGCTGCCCATTGGGTTATTCCGACCTTTCTTAACACCTAACTACAACTGCTATTTATTTAACCATGTACTAATTATAAACCTATTATTTCAAACTATCAGTTTTGTAGAGTCTAGGGGTTTTAAGAATCTTGAACCACTGCTGGGCTTGACTTTCATCTCTAGACTCATGCCTTAGGTTTTATAAGCTTAATTACTTCTGTCATGATCTAGAACTCTCCTTTGCGATCAGTCATTCGTCCCTAGACATACTTAACGGTGTACAGTGCACTTTTCCACAGCGGTTGCTAACCCTGAGTACTATTACGGTGTACAGTACTGTTACCATTTTCCACAATGCCGTATAATCGGAGATCAGTCTACCGTGTACTCCAACAGTCCCACGGTTCAAGCAATTCTAGATACTATTACAGTGTACACTGCTTACAGCATTTCCACGGCTTTATAACCAGAATTGATCTCACCGCGTATAACTATTTTCCCACAGGTTAACCAATTCTAACTATAGACACGGTGTACTTTAGTTACTGTATTTCCACAGTGTGTTCGTAACCAGAGGTAGGCCTACGGTGTACTTGGCATTTCCACAGCTTTATGATGTCTAGACCATATTCTAGGGTTTCTAGGTAGTCCACAGTGATGGTACCAACGGCTTTTCTCAGGCTTCCACGGTTGTACTCCACTAGTGGTGTTTCCATCGCTATACCCAGTACTTTAGCCGAATTACAGTAACAGACACGGCTTCGTACGATAACACAGATAACAAACTACCGTATCTAGAGGTGATCAGTTTCTAAACCTAAGTAGCAGTCACGCAAAGGACTGGAAAGGGTCATCCATAACTAAGTCTAGATGCATGATAAGTTTGAACATAATAAAGTTTAATAATTCCCAATCACATATTTAAATAAAGATTAATTTAACATCATCCCTACATCTAATTATCTACATTTCAACAACCGCAATAGTACACTACTCAGTAATCATGGCAATACACATAGCACACATCATACAAATAAGCAGAAATAATTCAGACATAATATAAGTATGAGAGGATAGATATCACCATAAATTCGAGCAGAGTAGTATTGAGAAATGCGTAGTTTTGCACCAAGAATGCTTTTACACCGTGATTACAACGCCTTGCTTTTCTCTTCTCTACCTCTAACTAACTAACTATCTACTTCTCTCTAGAGAGAGAAAACTCTAGAGAGAGAAACCAAAACTACAAGCTAAAAATAAAAACCGAAAAATAAAATAAAAGAGAAGTGTGAAAGTGAGAAGAGAATTGGATGAATGATGAATGAAGTGTGTCAAATGAGGTGGTGAAGGTTGGTATTTATAGATTTGGCTCAACCGTATTCCTCAACCGTATTTCCACCTCCAAAATCTCAGCCGTATTTCCCTCCCGTATCAAGATTGCACCTTGGATGACCAAAACACACGATACAGTTGAATTTGGCCGTATACGGGAGAGATTGGCCGTATCGGGGGAGGGACAAGGCCGGATACGGGGGAGATTGCCCGTATACGGCTGGGAAGTGACCGTATACGGTCAAGATAGGTCGTATACGGCTTGGTCTTGGCCGTATACGGCTGGGCTAGGCCGTATCCGGCTTGTCTCTCCCGTATCGTGATCCGTCGGTTGCTTGTGATCTTCGTTCGGGCGTATCTTCTTCATCGTGCGTCCGTTTTCAACGTTCTTTATATCCACGCGATCGTCTTTTCCTAACGAACATAATGACATAAATTAGAGGTCATAATTCTTAGTTTTGCTCAAAAAGTGTTGAAACGCGTGAACTAAAGATTCGTTGACCGTTTATGCTCCTTTTTTCACGTTTTTCGTATCATTTTCAATGGTTTTATAAATATCACTTCCGTTTTGACTTAGTTAACAAAATATCATAATATTTGACATTATTGGTGTGGTTTTGCTAACTTTGAGTCTAAAATGCGGGAAATAACATAAGTAAAAACATGACTTTTTACGGGTTATCACAACCCTTGTGTCGTATAGATCTTGTGTCGCATTTCTATGCGACACAACCCTTGTGTCGCATGACAAACTTTTGTGTCGCATATTGTGTCGCAAAACACAGAAAACTCAGATTTTTACTAAGTGTCGAGACTTGAAATTTATCACTCGATTTTACCCGAATTCATCCGGAAGTTACAGTTTTATCCCTAGGTTAGTTTGTGACACCCGTCAAATTAGGACTAGTAATTAGTGCCTAATCAAGTTTTAATATATGTAATTAGTTCTGTGTTAGGCTAATTGATGTACCAATTAATATATATTGTTGAATATATACAAGTATGCGATTTGATTAAATCGTACAAGTTTCAAATCGAATGTAATTCGATTCAATTAATACGGACGTTGGTGAACAATTTAGTTAAATAATATAAACATTATTTAATAACACAGTTATATCCAAAATATTATTTTTATAATATTTGGTATTCATTTCGAATCATACAATCAATGGATACGCGATTAAGATAATAAACGCGCAAACAAACAAAACAAGTTAACGTTATAATTTATAACGCAATTATTAAGTATTTGGTAAAATACTTCAAGTTAAATACCGAATAATTATTCGTATTCTTAAACGTATATTTTCAACGTATTAAATCAATTAAACGATTAAACGACCGAGAAAACGAACACCACACGGAGCGCAAACGCGAGGAACAAGTTTGGGACACACCCACATGGGGTGGGCCCCCTGAAAATCTGCCAAAAGGCGTGAGGTCACCACCTCCCCACCCCATTTTCACTTATTCACTCTCTCTCTCTTTCTCCATTTTCTCTCAAACTCAACTACATCAACATCATCAAAAATCCTAAAATAACACCCTAAAACAAACTCAAATCACCAAGATTTTTAGAGAATCAGAACCACCACACTACGATCTACATTTCCATCTTTCCGGATTTCCATTTCGGCACTTTGTAAGTTTCCGACAAAATCCCGAAATCTTTCGATTCTTAGTATTTTTCACTTGTTAGTGTTTATATAACTTATATATGTCCATTACAAAGTGTAGAACATGATTTTATAGCTTAAAAACGGGTTTGAAATGGGTTTTTGGCCGGAAAAATCTTGACAGCCGGACTTTCTGGGCTGGTGTTCTTCAATGCGACACAAGCCTTGTGTCGCATGTTGTGTCGTATTTTGCCTGTTATGTCGCACCTAGTGTGTCACACCCCGCCAAACGGTAATTACAATTACATAGAGTGGTTTGCGGAAGCTTAGTGACGTGGCGGGGCTGCGAGCAGTAAAAACAACCAACAGATACATACATACTCAGAGCATATGATTATCGCAGAACGAATATAGATTAAGATGCCATTAGTTAAAGTTTTACAAAAGGTTACCACTTGAAAAGTAGTAACAGTAATAGTAGTGGTTGAAATCAGTATTTCATAAAATACATAATATCAAAAGTAGATTTCATAGGTATGACTGCAGTAGTTGCAGTTATACAGAGGAAATCCAAGTGTCCCAAAAGTAGTGGCATCCTAACAAGTCCAGGGTAGTCCGTCCTGATATGTATGCAGATCTTACTTACGCTGCTAATTCCCTGAAAAACATAGAGTAAAACGTCAACGAAATTGTTGAGTGAATTCACAAGTTTATTTGTTATGTAGGAAACACAAGTTAATCATTTAAGAATAACATTTCCAAACAAGTGTTGTTTGTCAAGTGAGAAACACAAGTTATAAACAAATAACATTTCTCAAATCAGTTGTAGTTGTAATAGGAAACACAAGTTATTAATCAAATAACATTTCCCAAATCAGTTTATCAGTAGGAAACACAAGTTAACCTAAATAAAGATTAACATTTCCAAATCAGTGTACGTAGGAAATCCTTTCCTAATCAATAGTTTAGTGCGTGGGAAAATATTTAGACGGTGATCCCTCGAAAGGTGAGCTAAACCTGTCGAGTAAGGTAACCCGATCTAACCCTATAACCAAACCACAACCCTAATCTGTTGTTGTTTGCCATGCTGGACAATTAAGTATACGCTCCCAAATCCGTAGGAGGGTCGTCACGGCGATAGTACTATCCGTATACTCAGTGGCTAGAGTCACCTAGCTAATGGTTATAGTCTGTAGCCATAAGGTCTTTTATGCACTACATCGTTCAGCCTAGATCTGTACCAAGATTCGTTGTCTAAATTCCCAAAATAGTATGAAAACATTTCATAAATCATAGTTCAAGTAGTTGTGTGAAATACCCTTTCACAAACAGTCACGTATGAAATACCCTTTCATAAACAATCAAGTAAATACATACAGTATTTAAAGCAGTTGTCGCATGCAGTTATACATACGATTTCTATGTTTTCCACCCCGAGTTTTAAAAGCATTAAAACAGTGAAAAGGGGTTTGTGAACTCACGGTGAGTGCTCGGATGTGAATGCTAGCGAGATAAGATAGCGTAGCCCAAACGTAGTCAACCTATACACAATAATGTATTAACTATAAGTACTATATTTTACTTACGTTAATAATTCGTTTGTTTGAAGAAATTATCAATTTCTTAAGTTTGTGTATGTCGTTGATGATTGTTGTTTGAAAATAAATAATATTTTCCCAAGTTATGTTTGTTTGTCGAATCGTCCAAAATGTGTAAGCATATATACATATATACTTATATAGTTGCATATGTATATGTTCTCGCATATATATATATTATTGTCCGTTGTCTCGTTCATATATATATATATAGATATATATAAAAGTTTGTCGTTTAAGTTTCCAAAAACACAAGTCTCAATGTATGTATATATCGGTGAATATATAATTATTAAGTGTCGTATGTATACATGTCATATATCGTTTGTTCGTATGAATTAAATAAGTCCAATGTCCGTAATCATAGTTTGTCTCGTTTTGATAACGTCGTATGTTTTGTAGTTTGTTAGGCTCGGCCCGATTTGTTGGCCCATTAGCCATAATGTACTTATTTGTTCAAACCTTGGTCCAAGCCCAACGTCTCAGCCCAAGAAACGTCCGGCCCAGTTCGCGACTTAGGCCCAATCTGCAGCCCAGTAGGTGAATCCGCCGGATTCTATTTGAATCCGCCGGATTCTCGTTAGTGGATAAGGTGTTGCCGGATCTTCGGGTCAAACAGCCGGGTCGGGTCAATATTAAGTGAATCCGCCGGATTTAGTTGAATCCGCCGGATTCTTTTGTGTTCACAAAACGTTCATATTAAGCTTGGGAATCCGCCGGATTCAGGTGAATCCGCCGGATTCGACCGTGTCTTTTACTCGTTCACAGATGTTTAAACCGTTTACGGGGTGTGCGAGTTTCATAGGGGAATCCGCCGGATTCTACATGAATCCGCCGGATTCATGTCAGTTCCAGGCCCTGTTCGAGCAGGGCAAGACACAATCCGATTTTCTTGGTTCCAAATCGTTTATACATCAACACCAAATGTTTATATCATCATAGTACAACATTTTAACAACTTAATATCACGTTTTTAACAAGTTTTCGTGGTTAGATTTTTGGATTCAAAGTTTGGTTTCAAAAACCAATTTCAAGATCAAAGCTTCAAATCTCAAGTTTTGTATGTTATATAGCTAGATTATGATGTATATACAAGTAATATGTCGAAATTTAAACAAAGAGATCAAAGATTATAGGTTTTCTTACAAAGATGAAAATGGTGAGAAATGGTGAACGATGATGATGATGATGATGATGATGCCCTGGCTTTGTTGTTCTACTTCCACTTCCTGCTGATTCCTTGTTCCTGATCTTGTTAAATTTTTTGTGAGAGAAAGAAAAATGGAATTAATTGGGTGTGTGTGTTTTTACCGAGAGATCACAGAGAGGGAGGGAGTATGGGTTTAAAATGAATCGGTCCCCTGCATTATTGTAGGTTGGTGGGATTTTTGTCCCACCAATCTCGAGTACGGGTATAATTATAGCAATATAAAATTTAACATTTTATATTTTTATTTTGTAGATGCTCTCCTGGTTCGTAATTTGTTTTCAGAATAATGAGATTATCATTATTTTAAATAGTTGTACAGTTTTGTACGTTTTACTGCGCGCAGTTAATTGAGCGCCAATTTTCAGTAAATTTAGGATTTCATATTTTGAAGTAATGTTCTAACTTCTTCCAAATGAACGAGAAAATTTGTATTTTTATGATTCGACGTCGTATGCGCGTTTTAGAATTGTTTCTGTTCGTGATATAATACGTTTTATGTTAAACATAGAATTAGACCTTTATATCTATGTGTTATAGATATATAAATACTCGTAATTAATAATTATATTATTAATTATTTTTGTATCACGAAACTTTTGTCATTTATTTGTCGGCTTCGTTCCGATACGTTCGTACGTAATTTATAAATACTACGTATAATGCAATACTTTTTGTATTATTGTTTAGGGCTCGCTAGACTGACATCACATCATCGGTTTAGTTTAAAACAAATGCAGGGAATTAGCGTAAGAAATGCATGTAATTAAGTATAATTATATACCTAATTTGGAGGAGTGTCACATTCTCCCCCCGTTAGTGAAATCTCGTCCCGAGATTTAAGTCGAGCCGTGAGTCTCGGTCACGCTCTCAAATAGGTTGGGGTATTTCTTTCGCATTTCATCCTCTCGTTCCCAGGTAAACTCCGGGCCATGTTTCGAGTTCCAACGAACTTTAACCAGTTTGATTCGTTTGTGTCGAAGTTTCTGCGTTTTAGAATCCATAACTTCAACCGGTTCCTCCACAAAGTTAAGTTTTGAGTCAATGAAGACTTCGTCAGGAGGAAGGATAAGTGTTTCATCAGAAAGACACTTTTTGAGATTGCTAACGTGGAAAGTATCGTGTATGCTACTAAGCTCTTGCGGTAGTTTGAGCTTGTAAGCGACAGGACCAATCCTAGCAAGGATTTCAAACGGTCCGATGTATCGTGGGTTCAGCTTTCCTCGTTTGCCAAATCGTGCTACTCCTTTCCAGGGAGATACTTTGAGTAGGACCTTGTCTCCTACTTGAAACTCAAGAGGTTTACGGCGGTTATCAGCGTAACTCTTTTGTCGATCTCGTGCCGCTTTCAGTCGGCTCAATACTTGAATTATTTTGTCAGTGGTTTCCTGGACAAGTTCGGGTCCAGATAGTTGTCTGTCGTCCAACTCTGCCCAATAGAGTGGTGATCGGCACTTGCGTCCATATAACGCCTCAAATGGTGCCATCTGTATACTCGTGTGATAACTATTGTTGTACGAGAATTCAGCTAGAGGTAGGTGAGTATCCCAGTTACCTCCATAGTCTATCACACATGCTCGCAACAAGTCTTCGAGCGTCTGTATAGTTCGCTCACTTTGGCCGTCAGTCTGCGGGTGATAGGCAGTACTCATATCAAGTCGAGTACCCATTGCCTGTTGTAATGTTTGCCAAAAGCGAGAAGTGAATCGTGCATCTCTATCAGAGATGATGGATAGTGGCACACCATGCCGAGAAACAATCTCTTTAATATAGATCTTAGCTAGTTTCTCCATTCCATCCGTTTCCTTAATAGCGAGGAAGTGGGCTGATTTCGTCAATCGATCGACAATCACCCATATGGCATTTGCTCCCGATGCCGTTCTAGGTAACTTCGTAATGAAGTCCATTGTTATTTGCTCCCATTTCCATTTGGGCAACTCAGGCTGTTGCAAAAGCCCAGACGGCTTTTGGTATTCCACCTTTACCTTCGAGCAAGTTAAGCATTTGCTAACGTAGGTGGCAATGTCACGTTTCATTCCAGGCCACCAGTAGAAGCCTTTCAAGTCCTGGTACATCTTGTCCGCACCAGGATGTATCGAGTAATTGGACTTGTGTGCCTCGTCCAGAATCAGCTTGCGTAACTCATCTACGCATGGTACCCAAATTCGGTTCATGAAGTACAACACCCCGTTGTCCTTTTTCTCGAGTTGTTTTTCCATCCCTTTTAAGGATTCCTCCTTAAGGCGTTCGGAAGTGAAAGCAGTTTCTTGTGCATCCCGAATTTGAGTAATGAGATTCGAGTGGATTGTCAATCCCAAGGCTCGAACTCTTCGAGGTTTGATCCGTTCCTTACGACTCAGGGCATCTGCTACAACGTTAGCCTTACCCGGGTGATACTTTATTTCACAGTCGTAATCGTTAAGTAATTCGACCCAACGTCGTTGTCTCATGTTAAGTTCTTTCTGGTCGAATATATGTTGCAGGCTCTTATGATCAGTGAAGATCGTACACTTTGTACCGTATAGGTAGTGTCTCCAGATCTTCAGTGCAAAAACAACGGCTCCTAATTCCAAATCATGAGTCGTATAGTTTTTCTCATGCACTTTTAGTTGTCGTGATGCATAAGCAATGACCTTTTCGTTTTGCATCAGTACGCAACCCAATCCCTGATGCGAAGCATCACAGTAAACAACAAAGTTATCTACTCCTTCGGGTAGTGATAGTATGGGTGCGCTGCTCAGTTTATGTTTCAATAGTTGGAATGCATTTTCTTGCTTCTCATTCCACTCAAACTTCTTGTCTTTTTGAGTTAATGAAGTAAGTGGCTGGGCTATCTTTGAAAAGTTTGCGATGAATCGCCTGTAATAGCCAGCTAGACCAAGAAATTGTCGTACTTCAGTTGGGGTTTTCGGTGCTTCCCAGTTGTTGATTGCCTCAATTTTGGATGGGTCTACGTGAATTCCCTTGTCATTTATCACATGACCAAGGAATTGAACCTCTCGTATCCAAAATTCGCATTTAGAGAACTTTGCATAAAGCTTCTCTTTTTGTAGTAGTTCGAGAACAAGCTTCAGATGTTGCTCGTGATCCTCTTTCGATCGTGAGTATACCAAGATGTCGTCAATAAACACAATGACGAATTTATCCAAATAGGGTTTGCACACTCTGTTCATCAAATCCATGAATATTGCTGGTGCGTTGGTCAGCCCAAAAGGCATGACTAGAAACTCGTAGTGACCGTAACGAGTCCTAAACGCAGTTTTCGGTACATCTTCTTCTCGTACCTTAAGTTGATGGTAACCAGATCGTAGGTCAATTTTTGAATAATAACTTGACCCTTGCAGTTGATCAAACAGATCGTCAATGCGTGGTAACGGGTATCGGTTCTTGATAGTTACCTTGTTCAGTTCTCGGTAATCGATGCACATCCGCATAGATCCATCCTTTTTCTTAACAAACAAAACCGGAGCTCCCCAAGGGGAAAAGCTCGGTCGGATGAATCCCAAGTCTAGAAGTTCTTGCAGTTGCGTAGACAGCTCTTGCATTTCCGAGGGAGCTAGACGATAAGGTGCTCGTGCGATAGGTGCGGCTCCTGGCACCAGGTCAATGTGAAACTCAACTTGCCGTGGAGGTGGCAACCCTGGCAACTCATCAGGGAACACTCCTGGATAGTCGCGTACAATGGGCACATCGTCTATACATCGCTCCTCAGTTTTCTTTTCTACAATGTGTGCCAAAAATGCTTGGTACCCCTTTCGGAGATACTTACTGGCCTTCAAGCACGAAATCATTTTAGTGGCACTCTTTCGTTTCTCACCTTGAATCATTAAAGTTTCTCCTGTCGTTAACGGTAAGCGAACCATCTTATCATGACATATGATCTCAGCGCGGTTCTTAGATAACCAATCCATACCGACTACAACGTCAAAACTTCCCAACTTAACCGGTAGTAAGTCTATTTCGAAGAGATGACCTTCTAACTCCAAGGTACATCCCGGTACTATTTCTCCTGATTCGATCAACTCACCATCGGCTAATTCTATGGTATACTTGTTTTCTAATTTACGGGATTCAAGTTCTAATAGTGGTCTAAACTCAGTAGACACAAAACTTAAATCAGCACCCGAATCAAATAACACAGAGGCATAATGATTGTTTACAAGAAACGTACCAGTGACGGTGTTAGGGTCCTGGCGTGCCTCTTGTGCCCCGATCACGAATGCCCTTCCTTGAGCCGGTTGGTTGTTGATGTTGTTGGCTCGGTTATTGTTGTTACCGCGGTTGTTGTTGTTGTTGTTGCGGTTTTGGTAGTTGTTATTGAGCTTAGGGCATCGGTTACGGTAGTGTCCTTGCTCACCACATTCAAAACATCCCTGGTTTTGACGCTCAGTGTTTGTCCGTGGGGGAGGGTTAGTTTTGCATTCTCGGGTTTTATGTCCCCATGCCTTACAGTTTCCACAATACCCACACCCGCCTTCGTGGTGTCGGTTGCACTTATCACATTTGGGTTTGTTACCCAGGTATGGTTTCGAGTCGGTAGTAGTGGCAACATATGCTTTCGCATTTCTAGAATGTTTCTTGTTTTGCTGACCTTGGCGATCAGCCCCACTACCGTTCCACTTTCGCTTTGCACCACCAGAACTACTAACATCAGTACTGTTCGGTTCACCTTTTCCCGACACAGTTTTCTTAGTCAGATTTCCCATCCTGACTGCCTCATCGGTCAAACTTTGTGCTAGAGTAACAGCACTCCTGAAAGTGTCCGGTTTAGATGATGTCACCAGACTGCGGATTTGTGGTACTAGACCAAATATGTAGCGCTCAATACGCTTATACTCGGGTGTCACCATATGTGGCACTAGACGTGCAAGTTCCTGAAACTTAGTGGTGTACCCAGTAATATCAGCACCAATCATGGTGATGTTCCACAACTCCGTTTCTATTTTCTGCATCTCACTGCGAGGACAGAATTCCTCCAACATCAAATTTTTAAATGTTCCCCATGACATTGAATAAGCAGCTGGTCGACCAAGTGATTGGATCTGACTGTTCCACCAAGTGAGCGCTTTGTCAGCCAAAGTGCAAGCAGCATACTTCACCATACAGTCAGGTGAACAGTCACTAATATCCAATACCGACTCAGTTTTCTCTATCCAGTGAATCATACCAATTGCACCCTCGGTGCCACGGAAGGAAATCGGCTTACAAGCCTGAAATGTTTTGTATGAACACCCTCGGCTAGCATTCACGATTGTCTCAGTATTAACAGGGGTAGATCCACTGTTGTTAACCACGGGTTCGCGATTACGGCTTGCCTCATATTCAGCAATACCTTCAGCTATTCTTCGTGCGATCATTTGTTCAGTGGTGTCAGTAGGTGGTGGTGGTGGAGGCGTAGTCGTCTTTTGACTGTTTCTAGTAACTCGTCGTTTGGGAGGCATGATTCAGCTCTGCGATGAATAAAATGCAGAGTGTTAATGTTGAGATATTGAATGTGAATAGATCAAAGATTCACATTTGATAGAAATGAATGACATGAAAAGATGAATGAATAGAATTTTACAACACGTGCCATACAACTTTGAAACACCCACATGTATCTAGCATAATATAATCACGTTGGCCAGGCGTCATTATATAATGTCCAATACATATTTCTTTTCATTGTCGTTTAACACTGTAAATTTTAGAGGTTCTCAAGAATAATCAATCATCAAGCTGTAAAATGTTTCAGGGTTTACAAGAGTTGATCACAAAGTTGTCGATAAAGTATAGGTTTAATCACAAGTCGACAGTTGTAAGAGGAAGTAATATGGTTGATAATAAGCATAATGAACACGAGATGTAAACCAAACATACATTATATATTAAAGGTCATAACGCTGTTACATGAGTTTAGTACAAAATGAGATGGAATTTTTTTTAATATATCCATCGATGGTTAGCGTTATACAAAAGATGATGGGTTTCCTATACATATACCCATTCTACTAACAAAGTTTCATCCAACATACAGCTAGTCCATAACTAATATATACATATATTTCCCCAAAAGTAATAGTCTAATATGGTGTAGGCACAACCGCCATACACAGTCCTAACGGAACCATGGGAAATACATCCTAACCGCAACCATCACTGCTGCTGTCATCACACAAACACTAGCTACAATCTCTGACACCCTAGCACGCCTCTCTAAAGCTGCAACGCGTGCACGGGTGGATGCTAGACTCTGCCAGTCTGTCAGACGGTGAGTCTCCACAAAATCCATCCTCTGATGGAGCATAGCCATATCCATATCAGTACGGGAGGCATCGCTCAGTAACTCCATCACATCTCTGCTCCTGCTAGATGATATCCTAAACATGGTGTGAACCACAGCCACAAGGGTAGGCACAGTGAGCTCCAGAGGCTCACCAGTGAGATATGCAGATGGTGGTGAGTGGGAGGACTCTCCAAACTCAAAGGTCGAGGGAATGCCCTCTAGTGATCTCCACTCTCTCAATACTCGAGGCATCCAGTCCAGATGAGAAGGTCGGAGCCTCTTCTGTGGCGGCTCGACAACTGGAACCTCAGTCTCAGTCTCTGGCGCCTTATCGCGTGGCGCGAGTGGTCCCCTGGGAAAATCCCGAACACAGATCCTAGCTGTCATCCTAGGTACAGGCACACGAGAAGTACTCGCAACAGGTGGTGTAGAGGTATGAGTGACCTCAGGTGCGGTCGGAGGTGGTACTAAGTAAGCATCACTAGTGTCATCAGACATAGCTCTCACATGAACTGATGACTCATCCCCTACTGTAATCGCGGGGCCCTCAAAAGTAGCCTCGGTCGGCTCTTCATCCGAAGCGTAAACATGGTAATGTGATTGACTAGACATACTGTGACAAAAGAAATTGAGTGTGGCGTGTCAGTCATATGTTAGTTGTATGCAAAGTATGTATGCATGAATGCACAAATGTTCTAGCCAAGGCTATAGTCTAGGTCTCTAAGGTTTTCAGTCACCTAAAGACTTCTAGTTCGCTATAACCAATGGCTCTGATACCAAGTCTGTCACACCCCGCCAAACGGTAATTACAATTACATAGAGTGGTTTGCGGAAGCTTAGTGACGTGGCGGGGCTGCGAGCAGTAAAAACAACCAACAGATACATACATACTCAGAGCATATGATTATCGCAGAACGAATATAGATTAAGATGCCATTAGTTAAAGTTTTACAAAAGGTTACCACTTGAAAAGTAGTAACAGTAATAGTAGTGGTTGAAATCAGTATTTCATAAAATACATAATATCAAAAGTAGATTTCATAGGTATGACTGCAGTAGTTGCAGTTATACAGAGGAAATCCAAGTGTCCCAAAAGTAGTGGCATCCTAACAAGTCCAGGGTAGTCCGTCCTGATATGTATGCAGATCTTACTTACGCTGCTAATTCCCTGAAAAACATAGAGTAAAACGTCAACGAAATTGTTGAGTGAATTCACAAGTTTATTTGTTATGTAGGAAACACAAGTTAATCATTTAAGAATAACATTTCCAAACAAGTGTTGTTTGTCAAGTGAGAAACACAAGTTATAAACAAATAACATTTCTCAAATCAGTTGTAGTTGTAATAGGAAACACAAGTTATTAATCAAATAACATTTCCCAAATCAGTTTATCAGTAGGAAACACAAGTTAACCTAAATAAAGATTAACATTTCCAAATCAGTGTACGTAGGAAATCCTTTCCTAATCAATAGTTTAGTGCGTGGGAAAATATTTAGACGGTGATCCCTCGAAAGGTGAGCTAAACCTGTCGAGTAAGGTAACCCGATCTAACCCTATAACCAAACCACAACCCTAATCTGTTGTTGTTTGCCATGCTGGACAATTAAGTATACGCTCCCAAATCCGTAGGAGGGTCGTCACGGCGATAGTACTATCCGTATACTCAGTGGCTAGAGTCACCTAGCTAATGGTTATAGTCTGTAGCCATAAGGTCTTTTATGCACTACATCGTTCAGCCTAGATCTGTACCAAGATTCGTTGTCTAAATTCCCAAAATAGTATGAAAACATTTCATAAATCATAGTTCAAGTAGTTGTGTGAAATACCCTTTCACAAACAGTCACGTATGAAATACCCTTTCATAAACAATCAAGTAAATACATACAGTATTTAAAGCAGTTGTCGCATGCAGTTATACATACGATTTCTATGTTTTCCACCCCGAGTTTTAAAAGCATTAAAACAGTGAAAAGGGGTTTGTGAACTCACGGTGAGTGCTCGGATGTGAATGCTAGCGAGATAAGATAGCGTAGCCCAAACGTAGTCAACCTATACACAATAATGTATTAACTATAAGTACTATATTTTACTTACGTTAATAATTCGTTTGTTTGAAGAAATTATCAATTTCTTAAGTTTGTGTATGTCGTTGATGATTGTTGTTTGAAAATAAATAATATTTTCCCAAGTTATGTTTGTTTGTCGAATCGTCCAAAATGTGTAAGCATATATACATATATACTTATATAGTTGCATATGTATATGTTCTCGCATATATATATATTATTGTCCGTTGTCTCGTTCATATATATATATATAGATATATATAAAAGTTTGTCGTTTAAGTTTCCAAAAACACAAGTCTCAATGTATGTATATATCGGTGAATATATAATTATTAAGTGTCGTATGTATACATGTCATATATCGTTTGTTCGTATGAATTAAATAAGTCCAATGTCCGTAATCATAGTTTGTCTCGTTTTGATAACGTCGTATGTTTTGTAGTTTGTTAGGCTCGGCCCGATTTGTTGGCCCATTAGCCATAATGTACTTATTTGTTCAAACCTTGGTCCAAGCCCAACGTCTCAGCCCAAGAAACGTCCGGCCCAGTTCGCGACTTAGGCCCAATCTGCAGCCCAGTAGGTGAATCCGCCGGATTCTATTTGAATCCGCCGGATTCTCGTTAGTGGATAAGGTGTTGCCGGATCTTCGGGTCAAACAGCCGGGTCGGGTCAATATTAAGTGAATCCGCCGGATTTAGTTGAATCCGCCGGATTCTTTTGTGTTCACAAAACGTTCATATTAAGCTTGGGAATCCGCCGGATTCAGGTGAATCCGCCGGATTCGACCGTGTCTTTTACTCGTTCACAGATGTTTAAACCGTTTACGGGGTGTGCGAGTTTCATAGGGGAATCCGCCGGATTCTACATGAATCCGCCGGATTCATGTCAGTTCCAGGCCCTGTTCGAGCAGGGCAAGACACAATCCGATTTTCTTGGTTCCAAATTGTTTATACATCAACACCAAATGTTTATATCATCATAGTACAACATTTTAACAACTTAATATCACGTTTTTAACAAGTTTTCGTGGTTAGATTTTTGGATTCAAAGTTTGGTTTCAAAAACCAATTTCAAGATCAAAGCTTCAAATCTCAAGTTTTGTATGTTATATAGCTAGATTATGATGTATATACAAGTAATATGTCGAAATTTAAACAAAGAGATCAAAGATTATAGGTTTTCTTACAAAGATGAAAATGGTGAGAAATGGTGAACGATGATGATGATGATGATGATGATGCCCTGGCTTTGTTGTTCTACTTCCACTTCCTGCTGATTCCTTGTTCCTGATCTTGTTAAATTTTTTGTGAGAGAAAGAAAAATGGAATTAATTGGGTGTGTGTGTTTTTACCGAGAGATCACAGAGAGGGAGGGAGTATGGGTTTAAAATGAATCGGTCCCCTGCATTATTGTAGGTTGGTGGGATTTTTGTCCCACCAATCTCGAGTACGGGTATAATTATAGCAATATAAAATTTAACATTTTATATTTTTATTTTGTAGATGCTCTCCTGGTTCGTAATTTGTTTTCAGAATAATGAGATTATCATTATTTTAAATAGTTGTACAGTTTTGTACGTTTTACTGCGCGCAGTTAATTGAGCGCCAATTTTCAGTAAATTTAGGATTTCATATTTTGAAGTAATGTTCTAACTTCTTCCAAATGAACGAGAAAATTTGTATTTTTATGATTCGACGTCGTATGCGCGTTTTAGAATTGTTTCTGTTCGTGATATAATACGTTTTATGTTAAACATAGAATTAGACCTTTATATCTATGTGTTATAGATATATAAATACTCGTAATTAATAATTATATTATTAATTATTTTTGTATCACGAAACTTTTGTCATTTATTTGTCGGCTTCGTTCCGATACGTTCGTACGTAATTTATAAATACTACGTATAATGCAATACTTTTTGTATTATTGTTTAGGGCTCGCTAGACTGACATCACATCATCGGTTTAGTTTAAAACAAATGCAGGGAATTAGCGTAAGAAATGCATGTAATTAAGTATAATTATATACCTAATTTGGAGGAGTGTCACATAGTGTCGTATAAATCCTTTTGTGTCGTACCCTTTACGACACAACGTTGTGTCGCATCTTATGTCGTATTTTTCATACGACACAATCACTATGTCACTGTTGAATCAGCATCTCGCATCTATGCGACACAACCCTTGTGTCGTATAGATCTTGTGTCGCATTTCTATGCGACACAACCCTTGTGTCGCATGACAAACTTTTGTGTCGCATATTGTGTTGCAAAACACAGAAAACTCAGATTTTTACTAAGTGTCGAGACTTGAAATTTATCACTCGATTTTACCCGAATTCAGATCCCAGATGCGTTTTTCACCAAAGCAATATAGTAGAAATAAAATTTTTTCGAGCTGACCTGGCATCTCGACCCCAGCCAGGGGCCAGCCCCTTGGACCCCGCCAGGGGCGCTGCCCCCGGACCCCCGTACTTAGATTCCGTAAGCACATTTCTCACCAAGTGTCAAACTTGTACAACTTCAAAACGCTTATGCGATACAACTTTTCAAACATAATGGAAATTACTTTTCAAGTATAACACTTAGAAATCAATGTGATAACATCACGACTATTATTACAATTAATCACCAACGGGCCGTACACGTTTTCAAACATACAATTCAATCAACCAAATCGTAGTAATTTGGACAAGTCAACCAACCAAATCGGGGTAATTTGGATAAACAACTATAAAGGTAGTCTTTCGAGATGCCTAAACAATTAATAACCATCGCGTGTCATGGACACCTTCAGGTTACAAGTCTTCGGACCACACTTCAAGGCAAATCAATTCAAGTTATTAATTCAAACTTTCAAGACTCAGGTGAGTTTCATGGCTCCGTTTTCACTACTTTTCAACTAGGGGTGTGATATTACTGCTCTGTTTTGTTTTACAAGTAGAACGCAAGTACAACTATCAAATACTACATGAGTTTCAAGCTAATCAATTTTAAGTCCTTCTAAGCATAGTCTGTTAATATTTATAGCGTGAATGTTAGTATATGATATCATATAGGATTGACAATCCTCATCCGGGTTAGCACGCACTAACAGGTCAAACGGATGTATTATCATTTGGGAAGACGAGTGTGGATTAGACACTCGTAGGAGGCATTTCAAGTTAGGTTTCCTTAAGTGGGCCTGACAACTCAAGTTAAGCTCAGACTATGTGCTCATGGCTGTATAACTTTTATTTTGCTTAATTGCATTTTAAATTCAATTATTAAATCTTGCGGTTCATACAAATATATGTGTTGACATACAAACCTGTGAGCTCACCAGCGTTTCGCTGACCAATTTTAGCATGTATCACAGGTGACCAGCAGTAGGTTGGACTGCTCAAGTAAGGATCAATTAGCTCGAGTCATCATGCAAACAATCAGAGATTTAGCTGCATTATTATATTTTGTATAGATTAATTATGTACTTAAATCTCTCAATTTCAACCGAGCTTATGTAAACACTATTTTTGATGTAAACTTTTGGTTTTATCAATACAAATGTAAAACGACGCATAAGTGGTCGTTCATTATATATCTTTGTGCTGTGATTATTGATTCGTAACACCCAAATCGTGCTTCCGCTAAACAATAAATTTGGGGGTGTTACATAGTTAATTTTTAATTTTCAGTCCTTAGTTAAACCTATCCTATTTTCTTCTAAAAACAAGTTATGGCAAATCGTATCACTCTCTCCTCGTCAACCCAACCACTGCTAGAGGGACGAGGAGGACCAATCGTATCACCAACCGACGAAGCCATTAAAATCAGACCACACTTCATTAAATTACTTAAATCTCAGTGTCAGTTTCATGGTCTTTCGGTTGAAAATCCAAACGCCCATCTTAACAAGTTCATCAACCTTTCCGACTCTTTCGAACAAACGGATCCAGTGTCAAAGTCACCCGACTTCACCTGTTTCCTTATTCTTTAGCTTTCCGAGCTCAGACATGGTTTTATGAACTCGAACCCAATTCGATTCATACATGGGAGGAGATGGCCACTAAGTTCTTAGCTAAATTTTTCCCTCCGTCCCTACAAACCAAGCTCAAAAATGAAATCATTAACTTTCGTCAAGGAACTACTGAATCATTAAGCTCAGCTTGGCAACGCTTTAAGAATCTGCTTGGAAGATGTCCGAATCACTAGTTGGCTGAAACGAATCTGGTCTGCACATTCTACAACAGTCTGAATCCTCATCACCAACAAACCCTCGATGCTGCTTCATCTGGAAATTTCATGCTACATACTTCAGAAGAAGCCTGGAAGTTGATTGAGACGATAACGATGCACCAACATGACTTGGAGTTTGATGAATCCACCTCGGAAGACAAAGACACTTCTACTCAAGCATTCGACACTTTAAAAGCTCAACTCGAATCCATCTCTAAAGTTGTTAAGGATATGCAAGACTCTTCCAAATCTAAGAAGCAACCTCAACGGCTCTTCTCACACTCGAAGCCCAAGGAAGATGTTCTCGCCACATCAGGAGCCACTGATCAAATCATTCATTCAAAATCTTTCACTCAGCGGTTATCCAAACAACCTATCTCTCATTTTTTAGTTCTCTCTACACCCTCTACTTCCTCTCAAATGTCTTCTCGTCTAAACAATACGATTTTCAATAACTTCATGGTTGAGCAAAATAATAAAAACAAACAAATTGTTGATTTTCAAAACTAAATTGATTATTTGCTCAGAATTTCAAACGATTTAATTAAAAACATGGAGGATAATGTTAAAAGGTTGTTTTTAAAAGTTGAGGAGAAGAAAAGAGAAGAAGCGATTAGCAAAGCTATTCATCATTCATCTTATGATTATGATGATATCCTTGTTGTCACTAGAGGCGGAAAAGAGACTAAGAATGAGAAATCAGAAGATATTCCTTCAAACAAACCTTCTAGTTCTTCTCTACCCACTGATTCAGTACCTGTTGACACTCCTGTCACCTCTCCTGAACCAGAATCTTCCAAAGCCCCAGAAATAGTTAAACCAACACGTATACCTTTCCCTGGTAGGCTTAAGAAAGAGAAACAAGAAGCCCAGTTTGGAAAATATCTAGAGATGTTCAAAAGCCTACACTTAAATGTTCGATTATTAGATGCTTTAGTTGAAATGCCTAGTTGTGCCAAATTCTTTAAAGAACTTATATCCAACAAAGAAAAACTCAGACAAATAGTTAACTTGCCCTTAGACGCAGAATGCTCTTTAATTATGCAACAAGGACTGCCCCCAAAGTTAGGAGACACTGGTCATTTCACTATTCCTTGTTACCTTCAGGATGTTCAAATAAGTAACGCCTTAGCTGACTTAGGAGCTAGTGTAAACCTTATGCCATACTCGCTTTATAGGAAACTAGGATTAAACGAACTTTTACCAACCCGTATGACCATCCAATTAGCTGATAGATCAGTTAAACTCCCTCGAGGAATTGCTGAAGATATTATGGTGCGTGTTGATAAATTCGTCTTTCCTGTTGATTTTTTTGTTATGGATATTGAGGAAGACACTCAGGTACCACTCATCCTTGGTAGACCTTTCCTAAATACTGCCAAGGCCGTCATTGACGTGAATGAAAAATCTTTAAAACTTAGAGTGGGAACTCAGGAAGTCACCTTCAATGTCGATAAACTAATGAAACTTCCTATGGGAGAAGACCTTGGTCTTGTAGATTCTATGCAGGAAATAATTGAAGAACACTTGGAAGAAATCCTCGCAGTAAGCAGCATTAATCCCCTTCCAAACACTGTCATCACAACAAGGAAAATCTGTGAAGAAGGTGCGGGTCTATGCTCAGCTATCTCGGATCCATCCATTGCATCAAAGGAAGTGCTATTACCTTTAAAGAATTCCAACTTACAACCCAACAGATTTATCACTGCTGTACCACTTGGGCAAGGCACTCCGGTCACTCTCTTGAGAAGAAGCCCTACTTCTGAAGTTCCTGATTCATCTCTCTCAAAAGAAGAAATTCTGAAGACTCTCAAGGAAATGGAGTCAATGCTTAAACCATCCGATCCGCAACTTTCTGAAAGTTGTAAAAACTTGAAACCAGAGATTACTTTTACCACATCTTCTTCAGCTCAGTTTCAGAAATTTGCATTCACAAAGGACAACAAAGAAATAATCACTGAAGATAATGCAATCTCTCGATCTTCCCAAGTAAAATATGAGCTGAGAAAAAATGAGCTTTACAACAATACAGAATGGGTTGAAATAGCATCAGCCGACATTCCAGAGGCACCTGCAGTTGAGTCAGATTATCAGACAACATACGATGAGCTTAAGAGAGACGAGATTGCTAGGATGAAGCCTTCCACTGAAGAACCACCCGAATTGGAGCTAAAGGAACTTCCCTCACACCTTGAATATGCTTTTCTCGAAGGAACTTCGCACTTACCAGTTATCATATCCAAAGATCTGAAGCCTGAAGAGAAAGCACTACTCATTAAGGTTCTAAAGTCACATAAGAAAGCGATTGCATGGAAAATCTCTGACATACAAGGGATCAGCCCAAATTACTGCACTCACAAGATCTTAATGGAAAATGACTTCAGGCCTTCCATTCAAAGGCAAAGGAGAGTTAACCCGAAGATTCAAGACGTGATGAAAAAGGAGGTTATCAAACTCTTGGATGCTGGTTTAATTTACCCTATTTCAGATTCCCCATGGGTCAGTCCAGTTCAAGTCATCCCAAAGAAAGGAGGCATGACGGTCATCGCTAACGAAGACAACGAGTTGATTCCAACACGAACCGTCACCGGTTGGAGGGTATGTATCGACTATCGGAAACTAAATGAAGCTACATGCAAAGATCACTTCCCTCTACCGTTCATTGATCAGATGCTTGAAAGATTGTCAGGAAACGAATTCTATTGCTTCCTCGATGGTTTCTCCGGCTATTTTCAGATACCTCTCGATCCAAAGAATCAAGAAAAGACAACGTTCACCTGTCCATACGGAACCTTTGCCTACCGACGTATGCCATTTGGCTTATGTAATGCATCGGCGACATTTCAAAGATGCATGGTAGCAATTTTCCATGACATGATTGAACAATGCATGAAAGTGTTCATGGATGATTTTTCGGTTTTCGGAGATTCGTTCACCACTTGTCTTTCTAACTTGAACAAGATGCTCACCCGATGTGAAGAATCGAACCTAGTTCTGAATTGGGAAAAATGCCATTTCATGGTAAAAGAAGGCATAGTTTTAGGACACCGTATATCCAAAGCTGGAATTGAAGTTGACAAAGCAAAAGTCGAGACTATCTCAAAGCTTCCACCACCCACTTCTGTCAAAGCCATCCGCAGTTTTCTAGGACACGTCGGGTTCTACCGTCGCTTTATCAAAGATTTCTCTAAGATATCCCGACCAATGACTCATCTCCTCGAAAAGGATACTCCGTTTGTCTTTACAGACGAATGTCTCAAGGCCTTCGATCATCTGAAAGATCTGCTTGTTCATGCACCGATCATGGTTGCTCCAGACTGGAGTCTCCCATTTGAAATCATGTGCGACGCCAGTGATTTCGCTGTCGGAGCAGTTCTGGGACAGCGGAAGGAGAAACAGTTTCAACCAATATACTACGCCAGCAAAACGCTCACTGATGCCCAAGAAAACTATACAACTACAGAAAAAGAGCTGCTAGCGGTAGTATTTGCTTTTGATAAATTTCGTTCTTATCTAATCTTGTCCAAAACTATTGTCTATACAGATCACTCAGCTCTGAAATATCTTTTTAAGAAGCGAGATGCTAAACCTCGCCTTCTACGATGGATTTTACTTCTTCAAGAATTCGACATCGAGATCAAAGACAAAAAAGGAGTAGAAAACGTCGCGGCGGACCATCTCAGCCGATTAGAGAATCCTTCAATGGATAAGTTGCACGAAAAAGACATTCAAGACCAATTTCCAGAAGAACAACTCATGAATATTGGTAAATACCATCAAGGGTCACGATCTACCAATGATCCCTGGTATGCTGACTATGCCAATTATTTGGTGGGAAAAGTTGTACCTAAAGGAATGCCAACCTCTCGAAGACAAAAATTCTTCCGCGATATAAAATACTACTATTGGGACAACCATTTCCTCTTTAAGGTTTGCCCTGATCAGATCATTAGAAGATGCGTTGACGGGAAAGAGGCAGAACACATCTTACACCAAAGCCACCATGGACCTACTGGAGGACATCACGGTACCAACATGACCGCAAGAAAAGTGTACGATGCTGGTTTTTTCTGGCCAACCATATTTCAAGATGCGTACGATCTGGTGAGACGCTGCGATATCTGCCAAAGACAAGGCAATATAACAGCCCGGAATGAAATGCCACTCACAAACATCCAGGCCGTGGAAATCTTCGATATCTGGGGGTTAGATTTCATGGGACCATTCCCTAAGTCCAACGGTAAAGAGTACATCTTGGTTGCAGTCGACTACGTCTCCAGGTGGGCCGAGGCCCAAGCTCTCCCAACAAATGACGCCAAAGTGGTAACCAAATTTCTCAAAAAGCTATTTAGTCGATTTGGAACTCCAAAAGCAATAATCAGTGATCGTGGTACACACTTTTGCAACGTTCAATTCATGAAAGTTCTGCAACAGTGTGGTGTCACTCACAAGACATCAACAGCTTATCACCCCCAGACAAATGGGCAAGCTGAGGCAACAAATCGAGCTTTGAAGAGAATCTTGGAAAGAACTGTTGGTAATAATGGGTACAAATGGGCTGAAAATTAGATGATGCATTGTGGGCATTCAGAACCGCCTATAAAACACCATTAGGAACCACACCATATCATCTAGTTTATGGCAAGGCTTGTCACTTACCAATTGAGCTGGAATATAAAGCATACTGGGCTTTAAAGAACTGCAACTTAGATATTTCTACAGCTGGAGCAAATAGACGAATGCAGTTGAAAGAGTTAGCCGAACTAAGGGATCAGGCATATGACAGTTCATTAAACTTCAAAGAACGAACTAAGAAAATTCACGATGCTAAGCTGAGGCCCTCACGATTCAAAACAGGAGATAAAGTGCTGCTTTTCAATTCGCGATTCAAGAAATTCCCTGGCAAGTTTAAGATCAGGTGGAGCGGACCATTCACAGTATCAAAGGTATTTCCTTACGGTGCAGTCGAACTCGAGGCACCAGAAGGTAATTTTAAGGTTAATGGTCACCGCTTAAAACATTACTTCGAAGACTTTCCCATTAGGGAAGATGTCTTTATCTTTGAACCACCGTGAGTCGACAGAAAGGTACAAAGAGTCAAGCTAGAGACTCGTAAAACAAGCGCTCTTGGGAGGCACCCCAAGCCTATCCTTATTTCTGTCATTTTATTTTTTGTTTATTTTTATTAAGTATGGTTGTCTCTGAACTAATAAAATTGCAGGCTTGCCACTTATCTGACTTCGAATTGCAAAATCTGAGATAAGTGTTATTCATTTACTATCATTATTAGCATTACCTGTTTATTTTATTTTGTTTCAGGATGGACGCTGTTGACGCTGATCAGGTAGCTGTGAGACCACGCAGACGACACAGACCCTGTAGACGCAGAGCACAGAGAGCGGCTATGCTGACTATCACTGAGGAGGACCTGACTGATGTCCCAATCACTCACGACGAATTGCCCGATGAGGGGCCCTCATCACCTTTGCCAGCCCCCGTACCCACTTTCGAGTACGGTATCACTACGGCTGACCCAACTGCTTCGTGGGCCCTCTTTCGGACACTCTCCATCCAGCATGACATCTGTTGGTGCATTTTGTGTGTCAGTCAGTTGGTCAAACGTTTGTAATTGTCAAAGTCAATTAGTCTACGTATGTATAATGTTTAGTGTGTATATGCGAGTCTGTAAACGAATAGTGAAATAGAATATATACACAGAATTAGTGTTTATGCGACACTTAGCTAGTGTCGCACGGGTCGGTTCATGCGACACTTAGCTAGTGTCGCATGTAGGTCAGATTACACTATAAATAGAAGTGTTAAACTCAAAATTAGGGTTAGACATTTGAGAAAGTGGAGAGCCGTTTTTGTGTGTGAGGAAGAGAGAAAACGAGTTTGTGAGTTTGTATCTTGTAATCTTGATTATTCAATTGTGAATATATACAAAGATTATAGAGAATTGCGTGTTTGATTCGATTAATACGTTCATATATTCAATCAAACGATCCGATCAGATCCAAGGCAAGCAAACGGGACTTTCAACTGGTATCAGAGCCAAGAATCGAGGATTCGTCGGTTTCGGATCGTTATTTTGAGTGTTTTCGGTTGATTCGCGAAGGTATTAATTGATTATAATTAGTTTCTGGGTTATTTGTGTTGATTATATCGTGTTTTGGGTTGATTTTTGAGCCCTGTTCATCGTTCGTTCGTCAATTTTCATTAGGGTTTCGAAAAAATTCGTTTTTGGGGTTTTTGGGGCTGCTGGCCGCGACATAGCGTCACTTACCAGCGTCACTTCCTTACTAGCGTCACTTCCATAGCGACACTTCCTTAAGTGTCGCCAATTAGGGTTTCAGCGACACTTGATAGCGACACTTGTCTTTTAGCGACACTACATAGCGACACTTAATCGAGTGTCGCCATTTGACTTTCTGCGGTACTTAATGCGTCACTTCATGAGTCACTTCAGTGAGTCACTTCAGTGCGTCACTTCAGTGCGTCACTTACCAAGTGTCTCAGCAAGTATCTCATACCGTCACTTCAGTGCGTCACTTCCGTGCGTCACTATAGTGCGTCACTTCAGTGCGACACTTCTTAGCGACACTAACCTAGTGTCGCGCTAGATTCGGAAAAAAAAAAAAAAAAAAAAAAAGTTTCACTGAAGAATTTTGCATTTCCAAAATTTTTCCTTAGCCTTACAACTGTTCAATTTTAGGCTGGAAAAAGTTTCATTTTACCCGGCCAATTTTTGACGTTTTCGGACGAAATTTTGGCGGGAAATTCGCGAAAATTTTGGTAGTACCAAATTTTGTTTTTGAACTTAAAAGTACCTAATTTTAGTGTCCGAAAAGTTTCGCTACACTCTGTCGGTTTTAGGATATGGCTTTTGGTGCGAAAATGCCTCCTTCTACATCTTTGTTCTATAGTGATTTTGCGAGTTGGAAGATTAAGTTATGCAATTTCATTGAATACAATGATCCAAATCTGTGGAATTGGTTTAACACCATCGATCGATATGAGCAACCAAGACTCGATGGGGTGCTTAAGTCAAGAGCACAAATGTCAGTCAAAGAACGAGAAGAGTTTGATAAAGACAATAGAGCGTATGAGATGATTACCAAGTGCTTGCCAGAAGTTGTGATTAATAAATTTAAAGATCAAGCAACTTCTATAGGGTTATGGGATGCTCTTATAGCGGCTTACGATCAAAAAGAAAAGAAGTCAGAGGCTAATATTCAAATTCCTAGTCTAAATGATACTTCGAGATCTACTTCCAACTCAGCAGCATCTACTTCTACTAGCACTTCATATGCTTCTTATATCTCTCATACAGCTCCTTCAAAGGCTACTGAGGATCATGCTACAATCTTTGCAGCTTTCCTCAACTCTTATGAGACTTTCCTTTCCAAGAAGGCTAGTACTCTACAGCTTACTGAGGAAGACTTTGAACAGATCGATTCTGACGATCTCGAGCAGATGGACATCAAATGGAGTATGGCCATGATAACCCAAAGAACCAAGAAGTTTCTTCAAAGAACGGGTAGAAAAGACCTGGATGATGACGGTGATACAGGTCTTGGTTTTAATAAAAGCAAGGTGAAATGCAAAATCTGTCAGACTCATGGACACTTTGCTAAGGAATGTCTGAAGGAAAAGTGTCCTCCATCTGGATTCACTACACCTTCAGCACCAACGACTCCAGAGAAGAACACAACACCACAGGCGATGTCGGTGTTTAATCCAGGAACGTTTGATTTTAGTGCACTTCAAGGAGAGGTTCAACATAGTGCACTTTTGGCAAAGATACATGAGGTAGAAACAGAATCTGAAAAACCTTTTACTTGCATATCCTGTATTAAATTGGAAGCTTCTTTAAAATGTTTTCAAATAGACTATGTAGACTTGAGAGAAAAGGTTGAGAAACTTACTGAATCAAATAAGTTTCTAAAAGCTAATGAAAAACTTTATGATAAGCAGATTGAAGCTTATAAGTTAGATACTCAAACCTTTAAAGCAAAAGTCTTTAGTCAACAAGATGCAATTAAAAGCTATTTAACAGAAATTGATTTGTTGAATAAAGAACTTTCTGAGCTAAAGTCTGAGTCTGACTCTTTTAAAAAGGGAATCACAAGTTTCTCAAACTCTCATAAAATCTTCGATGAAATTGTTGACAAGCAGAGGACAAATACAAGTAGTAAGGCCGGAATAGGGTATAACTCAGTTCCACCTCCTACTAATCACTATCCTCTGCCTGTTAAGGAAGGCACCGAAGAACTTGTGGCTGACTACTCATCATGGCCAGCTACAAAGTCTAAAGAAGCTACATCCAATCCTAAAAGGCAGGCAAAGGAGAAAACTAAACGGACAGAGTATCCCTTGCCTACTTTTGTTAAGTCTGATAGTACACCTCCAGTTAGTGTAGAGGAGGGTGTTGAGATAGAGGATCTACCGGAAGAGGCTGAAATCAAAGTTGAAAAAGTTAATGTAAAGCCAGAAAATCATATACTTACCAATGAAACTGTAAAGGTTTCAAATACAAAGGGTAAAAACAAGGTTGAAAATGAATCCAAAAGGGTTCAACATCAAATGAAGGATTCAAATGTAAAATCTAAAAGTGAACAACCTTCAACATCAACTTGTTCAACTTCTGAGGCTTCTACATCAACGTGTACACATAAGTGTTCACGTCCTGTAAATGCCTCATCTTCTAAGCTTCCAACAGTTCATTCTCCACCTCAACCTTTTGTGGGTAATCATTGGAATAGGTCGTACATTGAACGACGTTCTTGTTTCCATTGTGGACAACAAGGACATATAATTAGGGATTGTCGGTTATTATCCCTAGATAGGTTTGGTAGAGGGATGCCAAGAACTTCCTCTTTCAGGAATTCTTTTTCAAAATCTTTTTCAAGGCGTCGTTCGTATTCGCCTGTATCTAGTTGTGCATCAAACTCTCCAAAATCAATGGCAAGAGTAAACAAAGTTGTGCCTAGTAGACCTCAAGTTCAACAGTACAACATTGTTGAAAACAAATCATCTGAACCTAAACAGGTTTGGACACCCAAATCCACAAACAACGCATCAATGAAATCTTCTGAGTTTTTAAAATATCATAAACTCATTGATGTGATGATTATGGATGACCATGGACAACCCAAGTCAATTAAGGCTTGGGTGTCCCATAAGTACTAACGTTTAATTGTTTGTGGTGGTGCAGTCAGGTTTTTGATAGCTAATATTTTTAGTGACTGCAAGATTGTGTTTGTGTTGGCAAAGAAGATAGTCTTTCAAGGTGGTTATGTGTGATGATCTGTGATTGGATGGATGAGATTATCGAAGTTTCTAGGTGGTAAAAGTGCTAAAAGGCATTTGACTTGACTTGATATGTGATTTTGAAACTTTTATTTAAATTTTATCTATTTTTATTTGTTAGTAATGCAACAGCCATTCTTTGTACTTTTTAGTATCAAAGAAATGCAATGTTGCGAAATTTGTTAAAATTAAAAAATACAAAAATATATGTTTTAAGGTTTAAGGGGATTACCTTTGAATTGAAGTTGCGATAAGAATTTGATGTTCAGGGGGAGTAATTTTAAAAGTTAAAAATGTGAACATCAAGATTCTTAACTCTTGAAAAGTTGTTGGATTGTGTCTGTAAACAACTTGGGATATGATAGTACATCGGTTGACATGCATAAAATTTGAAATTTTAAGGTTTATGTTTGATGTGTCAGTAGGTTTATCTGGCATATTTAAAATAGCTTCTATAAACATTGGCTTCATCATATGATGTATCGGTAGGCATGGTACACACCGGTTTGTGAGTGAGTAAGAAGTAATAATTAAAACTTGTCTATTACTTTGTGAAAAATGTTATATGATGTATGACATAAGTCTTAATTGATAAATGAAGGTACTACCATACGCTGTCATAATCATTATGTAAATGCAAAATTGGCATATAGTATTAATATGATTATTAGTCTAACTAATGGTGACTATTGTTGTACTCTCGTACAGACCTGAATCCATTAGTTATGCAAATAGTCTCAAACTTGTTATGTTCATACTAAGGGACCCTCTGTTGTACTAAGTACAGATCTGGGGCCACTAGTATCTTTATAATCGGTTTGATGTATGCCTAAATTTAAATATCAAGTGTATGTTACAAGAAAGCCGAGATAAACTTGGTCTTGTAATCTCTACCTTGTTTAATATGCAGTGTTTTGTGTTTTACTAAAGATTATCAGTATATCATATAATGGGTTTCACAAAATTAATATTCATACCAACAATAAAGGTTAGCTCACAGATACGGATGTAATATGTTTAAGTGGACAAACAATACCGATAATCGTCTTGAACTAATTTTTATAAAAGGTGCTTTAAATATGTCAAGTAAATTTAAAGTGGACAAATATACTGGTGATCGAAATAACACTTACTATTTCCTAATAGTTGCATGTTGGCCTGATATGATCCCTAAGCAGACCTAAAACAATCCTATCCCCAATTTATTTTAATCTTTATCCTTTACTTTTTATTTATAAAGAAAAATACAAAAAGATTTTATTTCTATGTTATTTTCTTCAAATATCACATATCTTGTTAAAGTCAAATATTGAAGATGTAAAGGATGTCGGTTATTCTCCAAAGACTGTGAAGACAAATTCTATTGGAGATACTACTGATGATTGAGAGATGGTCACTAAGTTTGAAGATCTTATTGTTTGATAAGTTTGTGTCAGTCACATGAATTTGGACATCAAGATTTTATTTGAAGACCATGCTATCTCAATGGGGGAGCTTGTGATAGTTGAAGACAGGAAAGAGTTTGTTGATGAAGACTAATTGAAGACTTATTTGACCAAGCTGCTGACATGGGGGAGTTTGTTGGTGCATTTTGTGTGTCAGTCAGTTGGTCAAACGTTTGTAATTGTCAAAGTCAATTAGTCTACGTATGTATAATGTTTAGTGTGTATATGCGAGTCTGTAAACGAATAGTGAAATAGAATATATACACAGAATTAGTGTTTATGCGACACTTAGCTAGTGTCGCACGGGTCGGTTCATGCGACACTTAGCTAGTGTCGCATGTAGGTCAGATTACACTATAAATAGAAGTGTTAAACTCAAAATTAGGGTTAGACATTTGAGAAAGTGGAGAGCCGTTTTTGTGTGTGAGGAAGAGAGAAAACGAGTTTGTGAGTTTGTATCTTGTAATCTTGATTATTCAATTGTGAATATATACAAAGATTATAGAGAATTGCGTGTTTGATTCGATTAATACGTTCATATATTCAATCAAATGATCCGATCAGATCCAAGGCAAGCAAACGGGACTTTCAACATCATGTCCTCTATCTGTGAGCAGCTTGAGATTCCGAGACCGGATGCCATTCCCTACAGGCTGGGCCCAGATCCAGGACCATCTCGACTTCCATGGTTGTTCTGTCCTCCTGCTGATCCACCTGTGCTCTCTACTGCTGGACCTTCCACTGGCCCCACTACTGCAGCTGCTGATCCTGATCCAGCATTGCCCACAGGATTTGCATCACCAGATCACAGCCTCACAGAGCCGCTTCTGGCTAGTTTTGATGCTCACACTTCTGTCACTTCCTCTGACGAGATCGTGAGTCAGGCCATGGCTGCTATGGATTTCTCCATTCCATCCCCGACTTCTGTTTTCGACAGGGATGTTGAGGCAGAGTTTGATCCTGACACTGACGACCTACTTGATGATTACTAGATTTTATCTTTATTATTTACTTTCTGTATTATGACTCTGTACTTACGCTTTAGACCTGCTACCTAGATGAGATACTGTGATATGTGTGTCGTGTTTTATTGCAGAATTCAGCTTTGTGTGGAATGGATGAAGTTAAACGAGCCTGGTCCTTAAAATCCAGCAATTCACTAGCACCACTCCTGCACAAACCTGGTCTATTCCAGTAAACACAAATGGGGAGTCTCTCTGTTCCTTTCTCCCCGCTTCAATTATGTTTATTATGCCTATGTTAGTACATTTAATTTTTGTACCTCATCCTAAACTTATCACTAAGTGTGGGATTCCAACCCAAATTGAACACTTGAGAAACATCTAATTACATGTTCAAACTCTAAGTGTGGGATTTTACTAAGTAAAATCTCTACTCAAGAGAACATTAGGGACAATGTTCCTCTAAGTGTGGGATGGTAGGTACAGAATACCTTAAATAGGCGATTTTTATGTCCAATAGCAATCTTTCTCTCAAAATTTTTCAAAAATAAGGTCAATTTTTTCAAAAATAATGAGTCTAACTCAGTTTTTGAGTCTCAGATACTACTGAGAGAAACCATTTTCAAAATATAAATATGATATTTCTAAAAGCCTAAAGGAAATAAGGTAGAAATTGCTTAAGCAAGAAGTAATAATCAAAGGAACATGACTAGACACATACAACCCTTTGCAGTGAGGTATCTTGAGCCTAAAAAGCATTCATCTTTAATGCTTCACTTTCATTTCTTGTGTGTGTGCCGATGTCTGTATCTCTGAATTAGAACTTGCTCTTGACATACGCTTCAAGACCATATTGGTGTGTACCGTACGCGGTATAGGTGCAATTAAATGACCTTGACATTCCTTAGGACTTAACCCATTTCTTACATATCTTTTCAAGCCCAAAACCCTTTCCGATGCTCAAATTTTAGTATCGAAGATCCGCCTAGTATACCCTGTTGAGCCTAAACCTTTCGTTTCTTCAAAACCCTAATTTTCACCCACTTCCCAAAATTACCCCCAAACTTATCTTGGATTTTCTGAGATTATGAAGAACAACCTTTTAGAATATCTGTTTCAAATATCCTACTCATTCGCATTCTCCAAAATCAAGCTTCTAAACAAATGGTGCGGGAAAATTAGCACACAAGAGAACTGGAAGGACGATGGTGCGGGAAAAATTAGCACCTGGAAAAGAATCAAAATGATCAAGATAGAGGAAAAGAGTTCTAAAGGATTCAAAATATAAATTCCTTGGAAATTCTCTAAAAGAAATTCTAAAGAAAAGGAAAAGACAAAAGAAGAAAAAGAAAAGAAAATAAAAGAAAATAGCTCCGCAAATAAAGCTGAAAGTTTCAAAAGCATAGCTCTTCATGAAAAATCTGACAAAAGCTAAAACAGCTACCAACTCTCCGTTCCCCTCCGTTCTAAATAAAGTTGTTCATGATCTCAGTGATTTTAGGATAAGCTAAACACCCTCACAAACCACTATCCATACCCTTCACCCTCACCAAACATTACAACCCTCTGAATGTCTTGAGATAATTAGCACCGTCCTCACCTAAGTGGAGGAGATCCGATTCTCGATCAAGCCTATGACGATGAGTGCAGCATGACTGGCTATTTTGAGCGATTTCGTTTGAGCTAGATTGATAGGAAACCTGATACACTTTGAGTGAATTGAGTGACCACCTATAGTGAGATCGCCTAGTCATGTGTACTCCAAGATCATGAGATTTGGATGTACGCCTAAGAGAATCTCTTCTTGTTTATGGAAGGATCATCTTATCCTCCTCCACACTTTTAGAAGTAACTTGCTTATATGAGGAAATGCTAATCTCGGAACATACTCTCTGACTCGCCCCTAAAAACATGACCTAAAAATATTTTTCAGAGAGTTGTTGCTTGAGGACAAGCAACGTCTAAGTGTGGGATAACTTGATGTGACGTAAAAAGTCATGTTTTTAGAAGCTTTATTCCTCACATTTTGAACCTTTCTTTAGTGAAAACATTCCAAAACATTGATTATTTACTAAAATACACTAAAGTGGTTCAAAAGTAGACGTTGTGATAAAAATCACTGAAAACACTCTAAAAATGCACAAAACACAGCATTTTAATACAGGCCGATTCCTCCGATCTCATTTTCCTGTCAAGGCACACCTCCTAACTTCTACCATATGTTGTATAGGTAAAATCGAGACGGAAAAATCTGGAATCAAGTGAAACGGCCAAAGGACGGAGAAACCACTACGCTTTCAGAGCCATTAAAAGTCATTTCGGCTACGCCTAAGCTCTACATATCCAATTTCTGTGAGATTGGTATCATTAGAAGCGTAACAGAATTACGAAACCACAGGCGAAAGAATCGAGTCAAACGGACGCATAACGAAGGAGATACAGACGTTTTAAGCAATGAACGAAATCAGACGGAGACCGTATACGGCCTCAGGCACCGTATACGGCCCATGTAAGACCGTATACGACCTATACTACACCGTATACGGCCCCTGCAAGGCCGTATACGGCCCCCTACCCCATATCGTGCTCCGTTTGCTTGAACGTGCTGCTTCGTGAGTTGTACGTGCGATTTGGTGGTTTGCCTATAAATAGTGGACATCCCCAACATCTCATTCATACCAATTTTCTCATTTCATTTCTTCCTTACACTTTCTCTCTCACACACATCACTCTCTCTCTAGTTTCTCTCTCTAGAGGATTTCCTCTCTCTAGAATTGAGCTAGTTAGAGAGATAGTTAGGTAGAGGTAGCTTTCAGCTTTTGTACGGAGTCACTCCAAGACATTGTATTTGCGAAGATCTGTCTGTAATAAATTCGTATCAGGTTCTATTTATATATCTCTTACTTTCCAATTTTAAACATGTGTTGCTTTGTTTATGCTTGTTTAGGATTGTATGCTAGATATATGATGTTAGGCTAGACATTTCTTTGTGTTTACTATGATGTAGTTATGTTAGATTAGTCAATATGTTTATGCCATGCTGTTACTCTGCCCGTGTTACTTTAAACTGTGTATGAACTCGTAAACTGAATCTCGAATGTTTATCTATCCAACTTATGCTGTGGTTAGAAGCTTCCTGCTAGAACTTGGCCAATTACTAGTGGTACGTTCTCTACCTATTCTATACTTGATTATCAATGAACTTGGTATGGCTGTGTTCTCTAGGTTGAAACAAATCATAAGAGACACGGAGCGTAGGAATAGAGATAGGTTAGATTCATGTTTACCTGTTATATATCTTTGAGAGAACTTTCGGGATATCTATGATCTAATTATTGGTTATCTGCTATGCTTAGGTTTATGGTGTTCTGTTATGTGTCACCCTATTGCATGTTCTTGTTTGATTGTTGCCTTAGGAATGATGCATGCTAGAGTTATCCCCTTGGTTCATATCAGTAACTGTATAATTAGGTTTTCAGACACAGAATATTGGTTTACACAGTAGATTAACATGAATGGAATAGTTGTGATGATTTATATCTGTAATGCTGAACAATTTAACTGATCGTTAGCCCGATTATCCCAACTTGGTCCGCGGGATTATCCCCGTTCGTGTTCTTGTTCAATCAACAATTCACGCTATGATACAGACGTCTCTGATGACTGTGACTGGGGACCAGGATTTGAAGATAGTCGTCGGTTAAATTGGTCTGTACATTTGGGAGAACTTCCGGTGTATTTGACTTCTATAACTGCTATCCACGTGACATGTTATTTATCTGATTGCGGACAACTCTACGTTAGATATTTAATAGGCTCGTAGTTGTAGCTCATTAGGATATAGGAAATCTGCGGGAGTAATGTGGAACCCTAATTAATGTAACGGAAAAACCGTAAAACGCCCTATTACTCGGTATAGTGCTGGAAACACCAATTGGTGGAGTACAAACGTATGGAAGCCGCGGAACGGTCGTAGGTACAATACTTTGCATTAATTATGTTTCTATCCTCTCCGGATTAGTCATCACATCTAGTAGCCTTACCCTTGATTATTCATCAATAACATTTAACGAAATCATAGTAAACACTCGCTTATCCTCTGTTGACCGAGTCTCCGTACAAACCTCTTTAGTTCTGTTTTCTTTAGTTAAATTAGTATTTAGTTATAAAAACCAAACCTATCCAAAAACTTTTAAAATCCCCTAGCTGAATCTCCAAAGATAATAAAACTTCCTAGACTCCCATGCCCGTTGTAGTTTGAAGAACGATACCTGAGTCATACATACCACTTGTTGCCCTTTTAGGTCTGTCAGTAGTATACAACTTAGGATTCCCCTGCTCTACAAATTTAAAACTCACTGTTCGCCGCTTCTATTGCTGTTGGATCTACGACCGGAATCAAATCCGTCCGACTGATAGAGGACGCGACAGGCACATCCTCAAGTCGCTTCTCCTCCGACTTTTTCTCCATGATGTGCGCGAGAATTGCTGGGTAACCCTTTCTCAGAAATTTCCGGGTTTTTAAACATGAGATGATGTTGAGTCTCGTCCCACCGCTCTCCCCTTGTATGACCAATGTTCTACCGACGGCGAGAGGAATACGAACGACCTTGTCGTAGCAGACGATTTCAGCGCGGTGTTTGGACAACCAGTCCATACCAATAATGACGTCGAAACTTCCTATTTCAACAGGCATAAGATCGATTGAGAAGGTTTCGTCAGCTAGGTTTAAAGTGCAATTAGGTATCACACTATCGGTTTCTTATGAGTTTACCATTTGCAAGTTCTACGGTGTACTTAACATCTAAGGCAACAGGGGTGATGTCAAGTAGTGGACAAAACTCATCGGAAATAAAGCTTCTATCAGCACCAATATCAAATAGAACAGAAGCAGTTAAGTTGTTGAGGAGGAACATACCCGTGACCACATTCGGGTCCTGGTGGGCATCTCCAGCATTGAGAACAAAAGCCCTTCCTTTTGCGTTGTTGTTGTTCTTCCGTTTAGGACACGCATCTCTGAAGTGTCCAGTCTCTCCACATCCATAACAGGATTTGGGTTGTTGGGTGTTGTTGTTGGGTTTGGGAGCTCTGCAATCCTTAGAGGAATGCCCGTACTTCCTGCAGTTGTTGCAGGGAGACTTGCATGGACCATGGTGGTGGTTGTTGCATTTGGAACAGTATGGTCTATCCCCAGTGTAGGCGCGTTTGGGTTCAGAATTGGTGTTGTACACTTGGATGGTATTGGGCTTTTTGTTTTGGTTGTTGTGGGGTTCAGATGATTTGCGTTTGTTGTTGTTGGAAGAGTTGTTGGATGTCTCACGGTTGACAACTAGTGCCATTAGTTCATGTGCTAGCCGGATAATACTTTCAGTGGTGGTTGGTTTGGCCGAGGCGACATTCCCCTGAATGCTCTCAGGAAGGCCGCGGATGTACCTTTTGATGCCTTTTGCCTCCGGTTCAACCAATCCCGGGCATAGTAAGGCGAACTGTTGGAACTTGGTGGTATAACCCTCAATATCGGTACCCTGCACCGCCAAGTGCCAAAACTCTTCCTCCAGAAGGTGTAAGGCTTCTTCGGGATAGTACTTCTCCGTTAGCTTCTTCTTCAGTTCAGCCCAAGGGAGCTGGTTTGCTATTTCGATGCCCACAGAGTTGGCGTGGGTGTTCCACCATGTAAGAGCACCTTCCTGAAAGGTGTATGCAGCGAACTTGACTTTGTTATCCTTCGCATAGTTGCAGAGGTTGAAAACAGATTCCATCCGTTCTATCCAACGGATCAGCCCAATGGCACATTCCGTGCCCTTGAAGTATAGTGGTTTGCAGCTGAGAAAGTCCTTGTAAGAACAAGGCTTGATGACAGGGGTATTACTGGGAGCTTCACCAGTATTTCGGGAGTTTCGAGGCGAGTCCCGAGCAGCCAAGGCATCGGCCACAGCTCGAGAAACGATAGCATTGATTTCCGCATCACTGTAACTTTTCTTCTTGGGCGGCATGATTCTTCAAGAAAGAAAGAAACAAAAGGTACATAAGAAATTGTACCATAATGAAAATTACAATAGATGCATATATGTAAAAGCGGTAATATACGACATCATCATGTAAAATCAATAATATAGAATAATCGAGGGGAATTGTCAATTGATATTACGAGTTCAAAAGATGATAGACAATTCCAAATTACGAGTTCCAAAAGTTACAGGATTAGATGTTTTACAAAAGTACCGGGAATTGTTACATCCGGTCGAAATTACATAGGTCCTACGAAGGCATAATATAGTACAGATTTCAGCCTAAGCTAATTCTGACGTAGATTGAGTTGTGGTAGCAGTGCAGTGAGATGGTTCACAGTCTTTGCAAGTCTGTTGGCAGTTCGGAGGGCATCTTCGGTTTCCCTTAGACGTGTCTCGCACTGATGTAGCCTTGATTGTAGGGCAGAGATTTCATTTCGGTTGCCAATCACTTGGTTGTGGACAACCTCCATGGTTTCGACTGTTTCTTCCACTTGATTTTGAAGAGTGTTCATGGTGTTGACAATGTGCTCGTGATCTTCAGAGACTTGCTCGATTCGTTCCATGGCTGTGAGTCTCCAGTTTTCGCGAGTTTCTTGGAGTTCGATATCCATAGCGTTAAGTCGTTGCTCGTGATGGTGTAGCCTAGCGGCTAAAACTGGTGGAGTAAGGTGAGTGGAATATGGGCTAGCTCGAGGCAACCTGGTGTCCCTCCTAGCTACCCTTGAGGTTTATGATTCGTACGGATAAGAGCGCGACGAGTTGGAGTTGGGTGGCGTGTTTGCCATTCTGAGACAGAGCGTTAGAAAGAATGAGGCCTATATCCATATAATACAATATAGCCTAGGGTGTCTAACACAGACATTTTTGAGTCTCGGTTCTCTCGAGGTCAGAGTCAACTAGTGTATTACCGTTCAACATAACTACTACAGGCCTTACATCATCTTTCTTTAATTGTACATAGTTGATCAGGCTATGTTAAATTAAAGTCGTATGCTGTAATTCCTGAACCAGTCATGCCTAATAAGGAAATACTGCCTAACGGTCATAGTCTAGGCCCACTACATGCAACCTAGTTCACTATAACCTTAGGCTCTGATACCAATCTGTCGCACCCCTAAATTATGATGCGGAAGCGGTTCGGGTCGGGGCGCGACTAATTACATATCAAAGCACATAAGATATAATGAACGACTCTATATGCGTCGTTTTACAACTTGTATTGATAAAATCAAAGTTTACATCAAAAATATAGTTACATTAGCTCGGTTGAAATTGAGAGATTTAAGTACATAATTAATCTATACAAAATATAATAATGCAGCTAAATCTCTGATTGTTTGCGTGCTGACTCGAGCTAATTGATCCTGATTGAGTAGTCCAACCTACTGCTGGTTACCTGTGATACATGCTAAAATGGGTCAGCGAAACGCTGGTGAGCTCACAGGTTTGTATGTCAACACATAATTGTATGAACCGCAAGATTTATAATTGAATTTAAAGGGCAATTAAGCAAAATAAAAGTTATACAGTCATGAGCACATAGTCTGAGCTTAACTTGAGTTGTCAGGTCCAATTAAGGAAACCCAACTGAGGTTGCCTCCTACGAATGCCTAATCAACACTCGTCTTCCCAAATACTAATACATCCGTTTGACCAGTTAGTGCGTGCTAACCCGGATGAGGATTGTCAATCCTATATGATATCATATACTAACATTCACGCTACTACGTATTACCAGACTATGCTATGGAGGGCTTTAAATTGATTAGCTTGAAACTCATGTAGTATTTGATTTTATTTGTACTTGCGTTCAACTTGTAAAACAAAACGAGCAATAATATCACACCCCTGATTGAAAAGCAGTAAAATAGGGGCCATGAGACTCACCTGAGCCTTGTTTGTGTATTTAAATAAACTTGAATTGATTAGCCTTGAATTGAAGTATGAAACTTGTAACCTGAGGGCGTCCAATACGCGCGATAGTTATTAATTGAATAGGTATCTTAAAAGACTACCTTTGTAGTTGTTCGTTCAACTATAATGTCCAAATTATCCCCATTTGGTTGATTGACTTGTCCAAATTACTACGATTTGGTTGATTAACTTGAGTTTTAGAAAGTGTGTACGGCCCGTTGGTGATTGTTTGTAATAATAATTTTCAATATTATTATTTTGATTTTTGAAGTGTTGTACTTAAAAATGTTTATAAACTTTTAGGTGACGGGGGTCCGGGGGCAGCGCCCCTGGTTAGCGGGGTTCCAAGGGTGGCAACCCCTGGCGGGGTTCAAGGGGCTGGCCCCTGGTTGGGGTCGAGATGCCAAGTCAGCTCGAAAAAAATTTATTTCTACTAAATTGCTTTGGTGAAAAACGCATCTGGACTTGAATTTGGGTGAAATCAAGTGATAAAATTTAGGTCTCGACACTTAGTAAAAATGAGTTGTAAACATTCTGTTTTCAGCGTCACTTATAGCGACACTCAAGGGTTTAGGCGACACTTAGGAAGTGTCGCATGAAATGACGGATTCTGATATAATGGCGTCACTTGTGCAAGTGACGCATAGAGGGCGACACTTAAGGAATGTCGGTTGTAAGTGTCGGTATAAAGGTCATGAGTCACTAAGGCTAGTGACGGGTGAAATCAGGTTTTGATTGTAGGCGTCACTTAGGCAAGTGACGCTATAAGTGTCGGTCATTAGTGACGGGTATTGAAAATACGTCACTTAGGTAGTGACGGAAAAAGAGGGTTTTATGCGGTACTTAGGCAAGTGACGCAAAATTAGGGCTTTTAGCGACACTCAATGCGTCACTTAAGTGATGCACGAAGTGACGCTATACTGCAGTCGTCGTTGCGTCACTTCGAGCTGTTAACGGATTTTTGAGCCAAAAACGATTTTTCCGGCGACCACTTGGTCCGATTCTTTTACCCAACCCATATTAGGACATTTTGAACATAAACAAACCACTTTCATGTAAAAATAAACGAAATCGAAGAGTTTCGAGTTTTTGTCGGAAACTTACGCGGTGTCGAAATGAAATTCCGAAAAGATAGAGTTGTAGATCGTGTCGAGGTGGTTCCTTTTCTCCAAAAGCTTTGAGATTTCGGCGGCATTTGGTGGTGTAATTTGGCGATTTTCGATAATGGTGGTGATGGAGGTTTTGAGAGAAAATGAAAGAGAGAGAAGAGTGAGGTAGATGATGATGATTGAAATGAGAACGGGGAAAGGGGTTTTCCCCTTTTTTGGGCAGATTTTGGTGGGGTCCACGGTTGTGGGCTTCACCAATTTTTGTTCCCTGCGTTCGCTCTCCGTGCGGTGTTCGTTTTCTCGGTCGTTTAAACGTTAAATAATTATTTATGTACGTCTAATTATAAGTTTTAAATTACGAAAAATCACTAAATGTTTTAGTTGAAGTATTTTATCAAATACCTTATAATTGGATTATAAAATATAACTTAAACTTGTTTTGTTTGTTCGCGCGTTTAATATTTTCATCGCGTGGGCTTTGTTTGTATGATACGAAATTGAATTGAAATATTATATTATTGAAATAATATTTTGGATATGATAGCGTTATCAAATAGTGTTATATTATTTAATTAAATTGTTCACCAACGTCCGTATTTATTGGAACCGAATTATGTTCGATTTGAAACTTGTACGATTTAATCAAATCGCATAATTGTATATATATTAAACAATATATATTATTTGATACACAAATTAGCCTAACACAGAACTAATTACATGTATTAAAACTTGATTAGGCACTAATTACTAGTCCTAATTTGACGGGTGTCACATATAGTATCGATTTATGAATATTTGATCCAAATCCGTTAAGATGCATCGCGGTGCATATTAGTTAATCTGCATTGTGATGCATCTTAACAATAAAAATATTTTTCAAATAATGTGAAGTTTTATGATGCATCGCGATGCATCTTAGTTAATATGCATCACACTGCATCTTAACAATTAATTAAATAAATATTCATCAATTAATGTTATGACTTAAAAATGAAATTCATTCGTTAAAATATTCTTTATAACATCGATTTTGATTACTATTTACCGATAAAAATAATTTTTTGTTGACGTTTTGATTGATAATTGTAATATGCTTCCTGATGCGTACTAACGCTTCCCCCTTCCCCCCAAAAAGACACTTCCCTCTTGATCACTACCCTATATATATATATATATATATATATATATATATATATATCATGAAATATTTTTAGGAAAATGCTATTTGTAGCATTTAGGGATATGAATAACAACCACCTTCTATTAAAATAACCGCCAACTTCCTTCAACCACCATAAAATCGTTAACCACATGTAGTTATATAGCCAAAATTAACAACATTTGTTAGTTTTTTAACTATAATATACTAACCACCCATGAAAAATTGGTTGTTATCTGTAGCCGTAAGGGCTATGTTTAGCAAAATCCTTATTTTTATAAAAATTTCATTCAACATATAAATAATCCAAAAATGTTATATACAAGTCATCTCATGATGTAGGGGTGTTAATTGGATAATTTATTCGGGTTTCGGGTCGGGTTATTTAGTTTTTCAAGTTTATAATCTAACCCGAAACCCGATTCAAATAAGGTCGGGTTATTCGGGTTCGGGTTATTTGAATTCGGGTTGAGTTCGGGTTATCCATTTAAACTCGAATAAGATGATGTTCTAAATTTTCGTATTTTGAACAAAACTTGAACTTTACAAAATGACACTAATAGTTTATATAAATCATAATGAGTAACTTATATATGTATATTATACATGGATGTATTCATATAAACCATAAATAACTTATATATATAGTTATAATTGTATATTAAATAATTTATTAGATTATTCGGGTTATTCGGGTTACCCGAATTGTAAAATATTTATCCGAAACCCGACTCAAATAAAATGCGGGTTATTCGAATTCGGGTTATTTGGATTCGGGTGGCCGAATAAGTTTCGAATTCGGGTTATTCGGGTTCGGGTTCGGGTTAACTGTTCGGGTTCGGTTATTTGTGACACCCCTATCATGATGTCTCATGTACCCCCATAATACCACATGATCATCACCACTTTATCCCGACACACTCATCATCCACCCTAAAATAAACAAATTAAAAAATCTCACTTTACATTTTTACACTCCATCTTTTTTCTTCCATCCTCTCAATTTTCTCCAGTCTAATCTCAATAAATCCACCATCAGCAAGTTCAAGCCAACAATTCTCACCATCAATCATGGCCTCAACTTGCATGTCAACATGCATAGCCGACGACGCCCGTGTCCCGGTTCGGGCAACATATGTAAACCTCTACAAATGGCCTGATTCTGACCGTGAATTCGTTCGGTCAGTTAGTAGAAATAGCCAAGGAGAAAGCCAAGGACACCCTCGTGTGGTCGATAGTATTTCGTGTAGGCAACTTTACCTTAGAAGCTACACTTTTTCGAGAAAAGAGAGTTTGAATGAAAGAACTATGAATTGTATTGGACGAGTTAAAGAAAAAGCATCGGTTTGTGGGAAAGAAAGAAAGTCGACGAATAGTCGAAGGAGGAGAAGAAGGAAGAAGAAATGTACGATTGTTTTGAAGGCGAAAGAAGCTTCGTATAATGCATTGGCTTTGATCTTTCGCAGGTTGCTTTCTTGTACTACCAAGGTTGATGTTGTGGATTGAGTTTTTGATCAGATTTAGACTTTGGTAATTAATTTCTTGTTTTGTTTTGTTTTTGTTGAAGGTTTTGGATTTGTGTTGTTGCTTTATTTATGTTTATTGATGTTAATACCATAAATTTAAATATTACAGTACTACATTTCATATTGTGGAGTATTATTCCTACCATTTTAATATACGTATCCATACAACTAAATATACTTGTCGACTTTGAATAATTTATCGTCCTATGTTAAAACGAAATGACGATATGTGATCAAGTAACTCGATTTAGAAGCTTTTGAAGCTTATACAATTATTAAACGCGGTTAATTGTACGTGGTCCAAATGAGCAAAGTTGGATCCGAAACTAACCAAATTCATTTAACTAAGATTTTTTTTAATTAGATTTAATTATTCCGTCCGTCCTTATTTAACTGTCACAATTAAAAAAAACATAATCAATATTGCTTACTTTTTACAGAATGATAATATTAGCTAGCCCCACTAATTAATTAAAGAATTCCTTTCACTTTAATAAGGAGTAATTTTAATTCAAGTAATATAGAATACTGATAAACTTGATCAAATTTTCCTTTCTATATATGGTAGTGGAAACATGGATAAACAAATTGGGACTATTCTGATAGGAAAATGGATAAACAAATTGACACGGAGGGAGTAAATATTTAAAGGACGTCATTACTTATAAAACTACGGAGTATAATGTAGATCATCAACGAGCACTACAACAAAAATGTCCATTCTTCACACATATTTCTTCACATTTTTTAAAAATGTAAACTTTTTTATTATGACTAAAGTACCCTTCCTTTTTTTCATTTCGGATAGTCACGATTTAAACGGTCAAAGGGTCATTTAGTTATTTTAGGTAGCAAAATGTAAACTTATTGTACTGAAAAGATGAAAAAAGAAATGTAGGGATGGTTTTTGTAAATCGGTGTAAACCATATGGACCATTTATAGAATTTACTCTTTAGTTAATATCATTCTATAAGTATTTTTGTGTATTCCAACTTAATTAATCAATTCAAGCTGAAAGCTTGATTATGTGTAACATTATTTAGCTTGAATAGGATGATCATATGAAATAATGTGGTTTTAATTAAATGATTATAATAATAATGATAGTAGACATGAACAAAAGTTTTTATACATTGACTAAAAAAGTATATGATGAAAATTGTTATTTACTCTTGTATGATTTTGTATATGAGAGATTTAGTGGCCACTATGATGACTAAAAGAAGGATAAAGAAAAGAGAAAAAGAATACAAAATTAAAGGTTATCTCCAAATCAAGAAAAGGTCATATAATTATACATTACACAAAGTCAATAAAATGGTCCTTACAATGCAAGAATGGTTGTCTATGTCAACAATTAATAGTTTACACTATTTTTTATTAATATATTTGACATTCTAAACGATTTAAATGTTTGTTGGATTTAATCATTATCAAAATCCCTACGTAACTAAATTTAACTTGTTTGAAGTCAACCTAGCTAAGGTACGATGAACAAGCAAAGATCATATAGCCTAATTGAGTGCAAGTTGAATAATAAGCTATGACCCTCTTTAGAAGGTTCAGTAATATTCCAGTGGTTGCCGCAAGGATAGGAACTCATATTTGATTAGCCTTTCATAAAAGAATATTTTAACAACGATGAATAATAATAAATCAGATAAATGGAGAAGGTTTTCTTTTTAGGTTGCTTGAGGAGATGTACAAGACTTTTCCTTGACTTGAATGTATGTAGTCAAATCGTAGTATCTGCGTGACTATTTTCGACCATTTTCATGGCAACCCTATTCGAACCTGATAGCTATTGTGAGAAGACCATGACGCTTAAAACAACATTGAACAAGTTAGGAAGAACATTTATTTTTGTGGTAACAAAATGTTACACGTTCTTTCTCGATTGAACAATAAAACCCAACTGCGACCAATTTTTTTACGAGAAAACAATTTCATAACTCTTTTCACTTATCTTTTATCATTAAGCTTTGATACTACTTATGATAATTTGTGATGTAAACAATGGCTTGTTGTATTTTACGTCACCGTTTAAGGCTCCGATTTAGTTTGTATGTTTTTAATTAAAATAAGACATATCCATAGTTGTGTCCATCGGTTAAATAATGATGCTTTATAGTATAATGATGACTTGAAGGCATGCCATTAATTTAATCATAATAACAAGGCCATGCCAATAATATTAATCTTTATTTTCATCCCCCACCATATTTCTAATGATCTGTACCAATTAATAAAGTCTTAATCGATGGTGTTGATCATCATCATTTTAACATTGATGGCTGAACGTTAAATTAAATTACATAATATAAATCCGGTTAATATGTCGGTAATCAAATTTCTACACTCGTGTAGGGTCCATCAAATAAGCCCAATAGTTAAGCCCATTAAACAAGCCCGATTGATATAAAAGTTCCAGGATATCTTTGAATTGGATATATTGAAGCCCATTGATCATTGTTTCCACGGACCCAAATATCTTTCTCGTATCACCCTAACCCTTAATCCTTTTTATTTTTTTTTTAGTTTGTCTTTCTACAATTCTACATACGGAAATAGGATATAGTATAATTGTAATGTACAGTACCTTAAAACACAATTTGTGGTGTATATCCAAAAATAATGTGATAATGTACAGATCATCACCCTAATAATAACTTTGAAAATATGTCACTACGTATTTTACAATTTCTTCCTATTACCTGATCCCGGGTTCGAAATGCCATTAATGTCGTCACAAAAGCTAGCTTGTATCGTTCCCATTTTCAAATTTTTTTCTCTATAAAAATGGCAAGGAAGGCTACTAATAACTTTAAACTTGTACTCGATATTAGCTATATATCCAGTTACCCACTATATTTACATGAAATAGAAGGACGAACGTTCAATAGACATGATGCGAGGATGACTAAGAAAGATAACCAATGAAAACATGAAAGTTAATGACAATCTCCTCAAAAAGGACTAAGTTTTCGACGCCGTTTAGTGTAGGCTTTCAAATGTACATAAGAAATATCTTTCGAAATATATCTAGTTTTACATATTTTGTTTTTCAGGTCATGACATGAAGTTGGAGGTGATGGGACATATGGCTAGAGTACGTAATGTGAGTTTTGGTTACATGACAATCAATCCTAGTATATGCACATGCTCATAAGTTGCTTTATATAAATTTATTTATATATTAGTATACTCATATCATCAGGCTTTATTGTGTACGTATAAATTTAGCAGAAATAACATGGGTATGTGCAGTGGTCGATCATTCTATGCAAAGTACCCTTCTCTTTTAATTCCAGATCAATAACTAGCTACAAATCGTCGTAATAAGTTTAAACAACAATCTTGATTAGATATACGTTGACCACCGAGTAAGTGAGTTGCTTAGCTTAACCATCTATCACACGTGACATTTGGTCGAAAAGAGTCAAGAAATTTAATTATTTGTATCATGTGTTTTGTTGACCTTCTGATTGATAGATTAGCTTGATACCGTTGGGCTAAAGACACTTCAGTTGTCCATGGACTTTTAAACGTAATTATTACCTGGGGCGGAGCCAGGAAATTTGAATGGAGGGGGCGGAAATTTTTTTTCCTTATTTTTTCTATAGTTTCGTGGGGGTGGAAATTTTAAAATGTCATTAGTACCTTTAAAAATTTCATTTTTTATGTAATTTACAATATCTTGTGGGGGCGGCTGCCCCGCCCTGTCTCCGCCCCTGATTATTGCTATGGGTGATCACCAACCATTTAAAGTACTGGTTAGATTTCAGGATTTAGTTGAATCGGCCAAATCGTCTAAAATCGGACCAGCTACATAAAAGACTAATTTTGTGTCTCACGACGAACTGAAATAGTTCTACAATTTCTCATTCACAATATTCCAAGTTTTGTATGAACGTACGTGTTAGGCAAGTTTTAATGTGCCCACCGATTGATATATATCGGTTTGTGAATTGTGATACACTTAATGAAGTACAGTGAATGTTCTTCACATATTTAGCTATATATGTTAAAAGGGACCTCGTCCAACATTTACGTTTCTTTACGACATGTTTCCTTCAATCATGTGCGTATTTTGCTGTTGATTGCGTACATGAAGAAGGTATATATATAATATAAGGTCCATGCATACATCCAATATATAGACAGCATATATTTAGAAAAGCTAGAAACAACCTGTTCCTATATGGTCCTGACCTTAATAAATTGGTCGATATTAAGATAATTTATCTGCATCAATCGTCTTCAGCTCCTTAAAGGGCCGCTATCCGATTGTTTACAATATCATACCATTCATATATATATGAAAATGACAAAACAACCGAAATTGGTCACATTGTTTTTGTTGACGCAACAAACACATTGAATCCTCTCTTCAATCGTTATCGTGTGAGCTTTAATTTATAGGTATGATCACCCATCTTTTCGCCTTTTGATTATTACAGCGTTAAAAGTTTTTGTTAAGAGCTTTAGACATGCATTAGACATGTACTTTTAATAAACCACCTCTAAGTTGTTGGTGACTAATTGGTAGTTAACGGACAATAATATTATGCATGTACTAAAATTTTAAGGGCGCCTGTTGCTAACAGAAATCATTTATTATTATTATTTATTATCTTTCTACGAATTCAAACCGGTTAAAGAAGACACGTAGTTAGTTTGAAGCCACAATTGTACCCAAAATCATTGTCTGTCTGTTGACACCATAAACAATTAATTGAAATTTATTCACGTTGTTATGCAATCAATCTAGAATCACTAGTTCTCGCAATTTCGTGCAGTTAAGTTGGTAATGAGTAAGACATCTTTGTCAAAAATAACACAAGGTCATGGATTCGAACCCTCGCACCTCTATAACTACAATCGTCAGGATAGTTTGATACGCTTCTATATTGTAAATAAACAACCGACTGTGTTGCCAGTTATCAATCTTTTGTCGCAAATAATCATCACTAGTAATATAAACTTTATTAGTAAGGTTGGAAAAAAGATTGATAAGTTAATACAATGTTAATAAATAAAATTGATAAAATATAAAATTGTCATGAATGTTAAAGGACCCAAGATATGAATGACATATAAATGCATGTAACAAATCACATGAAAGGCTAAAGGATCTTACGTTAATGGCTACTATGCACTTTAAACTTTTATATGTTTTGGTAAATCCTTGGCTAGATAATTCAAGGCATTGAATAGTTGTACTTTGATATTCAATCACTTTGACACTTTTTGAGTATGGATCGTCAAAAGTCAAAATAAGTACAACACTATAAATTAAAGTTAGTTTTGTAGCAAAACAGGAATCGGAAATAAATGAATTGAATATAGCTGTGTCAACTTTTTTTTGAAAGACAGTTGTGGAATCACTGACGGACCTTATTTTGATCCACCCATTCATATCCCACAAGTGGTTACTCCCCGATATGAGTTATGTTAATACTTATTACTACTAGAACTACTTAATGCATCACTTAAGTAGTAATTCATCTTAGCATATGTTAGTACACAATCCAAATAAACTCGAGAAAAGTACGTATTACGTACAGCAAACTGCACGTAAAGCTAACAAGACAATTTATCTAATATCGTAAATAAATAAATGTAGAAAAGTTAAAGATAAAGAATTTTTTTTTAAAGTAATTAATTGCTTTTGATGCACATATAAGTTATGTGTAACCCATAAATTAAAGCACAGGTTATGATATGAAATACAGATGAAACCCAATGATAGCTACTTATATTACTTTTTATGATTATAATTATGCTATGATATACAGATGAACCTAACTGAATATCGACCTTTAACCAACCAACAAAGCAATTAAGTTTAGTTGAATTGAGGCTCATTATTCGGGTTCGATCGCTATGTTAGGAAAAAAAGATATCGGCATATAAGACTACTATAATAGTGTAATTTACAATTAGAATAATCATATTCAAATAGGAGTATTTGTCAATGTATTACACTATGTGACTATAACATTTTATTACTCTCTCGTCACAAAATAAATGTCCATATTCCTGTATATAAACATTGCTAGATCATTAAATTCTGTATTTTTCTCTCATTTATTACTATTAATCATGTACATGTATTTCTTAATCAAATTCAATCAAACTTACCTTGAATATAAGAGCAAAACTGACATTTACCAAACATATCTTAATTCACACAGACATTTTCGAGTAATAATTTTTGTAGGAGTGAAGGAGTATTTAATATTTAACTGAATAAGACTATTCAGATTCGAAGGGTTATAAACATATAAACAGTTATTGTAAATCAATTATATGCAAACTAGAGATATGATTTATATAAAAACAATTGGGTTAAGTGTTTGTAAATGTATATAACTATGCGTTGACCTCTTTAGTGTGTACGTAACTAAATTGACCTCCATTGTATGTACGAAACTATTTATTGTCGTACATTGTATGTACTTTGGTGACGTGTTATCAAATATAAGGTGACAAGTGGCATCTTTACCGGTTGACAAGTCACCAAAATTCATACAATGTATGACAATAAATAGTTTCGTGCATACAATGGAGGTCAATTTAGTTACGTACACACTAAAGAAGTCAACGCATAGTTACATACATTTACAAATACTTAACCCCAAACAATTTACAAAATTTGAGATACAAAATGAGGTGTCACGAATCAAATAAAGAGAGAGTAATATAAGAGAGAAAAAAGAAACCAGTATAATTATGCCACTTCTAATTGTAACTTTATTTTGTATAAATTGTTTGTAACCATAACATTCCTCTTTAAACTATAAAAATTTTAATTACACATATATATAGACAGGAAGTTGATAGTTGAAATTTTACAATTACAAGTACTCGATCTAAAAGTGAAATTAAGTGTGAATTTCATCAAACAACACATTTATAATACAAACCCGTACAATTAAATATACCTTTTCTTTTTCTATGTATAAGAAATAAGAAATATTGAATTGCCAAAATGAAAAGACCTTTTGTTCTTGTAAATTTAATTGTTTTTCACTCTGGTACCTTAAAGGTGTTAATGTCTTCGTCCTGGATCCAACCATATTTCTCCATGAATGGGTTGATTAGGGTTTGTGGTGGATAGTTTTCAAGATTACACTCTTTCCACACGTTTTCTACTCCTTCCAGATCACGTACAACTTCCCATAAACAACTATTGCACTTGAAACCTGCCCCGAAGCTTATCATAAACAATTTGTCACCTTTTTTTAATCTCTTTTTGGCCTCCATGTACCCTAAAACATACCAAACACTACTAGCTGAAGTGTTACCGAACCGGTGCAAAGTCATTCGTGCCGGTTCAATGTCATATTCGCTCAGATTAAGACTCTGAGCGACTGTGTCAATCACAGCTTTTCCACCGGTGTGGAGGCAAAAATGATCCACACCGGTCTTGAAGTTGATCACGGGTCTAGGTGACCCTGTTGACTTTTTTTGACCGTTGTTGAGAATTTTTAGGGTTATCGAATGGATACCAAACCGGAGAAGCTCCCGGATTGGTAATATCTTGGGAGCAAGTTCTTTCAAATTGTCGACGAATGCTCGAGTTGCTGCTTTGGGTAGATTTTTACCTAGATGAAACCCTACCCGACCCTGATCATCTTCCGTTTGTATGCAACACCCATAAGATTCATCTTTTGCGCCATGATGGGTTCGGACTAGGCAATTCAACTTTAACATGCATTTGTGAGCTAAACTTGGCTTGTTTGTAAGAATCATTGCACACCCTCCAGATCTAAACAAACAATTTGAAAGTATCATGGATTTATCATTACCAATATACCAATTCGGAGTCAAAGATTCAGATGTCACCACCATAGCCAATTGATTTTTCTTTGATTTGAAAATACTATCAACAAGATTAATAGAAACTAAACTTGCACTACACCCCATTCCACTCAAATTATAAGTTTTGATATCTTCCCTCATCTTGAATTTGTTCACAATTCGACTTGATAACGAAGGCATGCAAGCCAACATCGATATATTAACCACCAACACATCAATCTCTGATGGCGAAACACCCGTACGCCTTAGAAGTCTTTCAATAGTGTACTCAAAAAGCTCATCCACTTCTACAATTGCATCTTGGTAAGTAGGGCAATCTTCTCGGCCTTCAAACACCATTTTCGGAGCGTAGGTTTCTTCACCAATGCCAGAGCTCACAATGGCTTTGAGAAGAAACTTATACTCGTTTAGACCAAGATTCTTCGTTCTCTTGATGACTTCACCACAAAATTCCGTGGATAGTTTTCGGTCATCTAACGGTTTGTACAATTGGTAATCCAATAAGTAACATTTTTGATGCCTTTTTGTTTCAAGAAAGTTGTATAGAATGTAGACAAGGTATATTAGTGGGAAGAAAGACAAAATGGTGAGATAAAACACCATTTTGTAAAGAGAGGAGGAGAAATAAAGGATTTTTGGAACTTGGAAGCTTGAAGATGTATAAATATTTTATGATGTTTTTGTGATGAAATTTGGAAAACAAAAGTTGATGATTTGTATAAAAAGAGAGATCACAGCTTGCATGCCTGGCTACTAATTAGTTATATAGAAAACATATCTATCACTCAACTTCCACCAACTAATTAATAATAACACAATACTTAGGCTTGTATGCTATGTTGACTCGTACAAGTCAACCTTATCAACTTGTATGCTTCTTTGGCTTCAATTATTGGCAAATATTTAAGCACATATATATGGTGACTGGATGGTGATAAAAAGTAGATTTCTGTTTATACATACAAATCAATTTGATTCCGAAGATAAAAAGGCAGGTGAATTTTGATGTTTGAAATAAATAATAAACCGTGAATTCATAAATTATTTAATTCAGACAAGATGATTTCAGTCATATGTTCAGTAACATTAATATGTACCAATGTATGTGACCTAACTAGGAAAGTGCATGCTTTAATAATTGTATTTGAAGCCTAGGTCCGGGTCAAGGGGGAATCATGTAGTCAAAAATTTTAAGGGTAAGATGCCGTATTTGTAATTTTGTATCATACAGTGAATTTTAATTTGATCGTAGATAAAAAAAATAAAAGACCGAAATTGTCTATCTCTCATTCCCTTTCTGATCCGAACCTTAAAGTTTTAAGTACAAAAAACAAGAGTGCATGTATACTACTAGTACTTTGTCAATTTTTAAGAGCAAGAAAGTACAATAACTCCTTTTGGATTATTTGTCATAAAGTTAAATGTTACGAATTATGTGATTAATGATTCATGTTACATGTTCCACAAGAACACACATATGTAGTAGTACTCGGTATCTAGCTATTTTGTTGGCTTTTGAATATGCATGTACCTTACATGGAAACAGAAATAAATGGCAATGTCATATTTGTAAAAATATTAATCATGGCATGTGATTAATTATATCAAGTTAGCTAATTGGGCTATATCATCAACACATATATATATCGGTTAGAAACAAAAATAAATTCAGTGGCTTTATATTTTGCAAAACCAAAACAAAAGTGGAAATAAATTGTGTCAATTAATTACATATTTCTTCCATTAATTATCAATAATTAGTTGTTAATCAATTTATTTTACTAATATAATATATAATATGGTTTCACACAAAGAATGAAAATGACATAACATCTCTTCTTTAAATATATAAACACGTATAGATAGGACAAGAGAAGAAGAAAAAGGTATTAAATAAACATGCATATAAACCGTTGTATTTAATAGTGAACAAGAAAGTAGATGAGATGCATAGATGAAATTAATGGATTAGTAAAAACAAAGAGGTGGGGGACGAATGAAGCATGAAGCAACAATTGATAAAAGATGCAAATATAGGAGAAAAAGAATTAAACAATGAGACCACTTGGAACGTGCCCTGCATGGGGCATTATCAAGCTTTAGAATGCCCAGAATGCTCGCAATGAGGCGTTCTGAGTGGGGCGTTCTGGGTGGGGCATTCTAGAGCCCAACACGGGCACAAAACAAGCGTTTTGAGCTTTTTCTTTTCTTTCCAAGTTTTAAATAAAAAAAAACATTTTCAAAAATAAATAAATTAAATTGGTGGGGCCTAGGGAGCAAATTGGGGTTGCTGACGTAGCACCCAGAACGTCCATTTTTGCCCCGCACCATTGCAAACGCTCTCAAGCAATTTCCTAGCAAGAACCAACATATGTACCCTTTTGCCATCTTTTTCTAAAACCAACAAAAGATTTGTCTTTGAAAAATCAAAGTTTTGTTTTATGTTTGATGATATACATGATTTGGGAATTATTGGATAGTTCTTACATATATACAAAGGGAAATCTTCCATGCAGAAAACTGCATGTAAATTACTTATTTACATAAAATCGGTAAGTGTATTTTAAGGATCATCTATTTAAAACTATGAAACTTTAATGTCAATGACACATGAAAATGATCTCTATAAAAATGACACATATATCAATTGATTAATTTAAATTAATGAGATTGAGACCTTTTTGGCCCCAAACAATTCAATTAACGGAAGACGAATCCAAACGGGAAACAGTTTATTTCCTGTAATGAGATGTTAGTTGTACTACTAAAAAGAAATTGATCTGTATTTTTTGTTCTATACCCATCGATTTGTTGAGTTTAACTAACAAATAGGTACATATATTATTAGAGTTGAATGAATTAATGAACCATATACTTTATGATAATGGATAACAATACGTTAGTATCCTAGCTATATAGTTGTATTCAATCAAGAATCTATAGTACAACCAAACATATATACAGTTTTAGATCAAGACGACTCACATATTTATAGAAAAAAAAAAACATTCGAAAGGGATTTTTATTGACATAATGTGAAATCGAAGATGCAAACAAAGGAATACAAATAACTCATAATCATCGATCATGTACTCTCAACGAGTAGCTAATTATGTTTGACACATATATAATTGGAATGTCGTAGTCGACATGTGTAAACATGTATATATAATGACCCTCGGAACGATCGACATATATAGGCAGGGGCGGAACTAGAAAATCCCAATTGTGGGCAAAAAAAAAAAAGCTGCCTACGGTATCCTCGTCCTATCTCCGCCCCTGATGTAGGTGTATGGTTAAATATCTTATATTTGGTTAGCTTTGTTACCCTAATCACAGGGCCGTAGATGAGGGTGTGCCGTATAGGCGACCGCACAAGGCTCCCATTTCTATAGGGCCTCCAAATTTTACGTATAGTTCATATATGTAGGTTCATTTTCAAGCCCATATTTTATAACAATGCATATCTAAAAAGTTTTGGCCTATCATATTAGTTACTGTATTTTTTTAATTTGTTTGATCACATAAAAAAATACAAAATTAAAATATGAGCTTCAAATCTAACAAGTTGGATCTATCATCTTAGTAGTGATGAGCCTTTTTATGTCATTCATATATAAAAAATTATTTAAAGGGGCCTCTTTTTTGTTGTGGCACTAGGCCACCTAATTTCGAGCTACGAACCTGCCTAATCATCAAAGTTGATTTAACACCTTAATAAATGGTGTGGCCGGAGTCGTTCACCAAAAGTCTTTCATAACCAACTTTATATATGTGCACCACGTACACCTTTTGTTTTTAGTACTCATACTTATTAATTATGTTGATTAGTATTAGTATAGACAACTTCAATATAGTTTATATTATCTTATTAATTTATTATTATTATACGTATGTTCTGGTATGTATATCATTTAGTTTTCTTCTTATCTAGTTTCTCGATGTTTAGGATGGGTCTCATTCACCTTATTAATATATGGTACTTTGTTTTTTTTCTTTTCAAAATTGAATCTTTAATTTATCAACTTAACCAACTAGTGGTTATATATATTTAACACTATATCGACGTAAGAATAATAAATTGAAGGGAAGTGATCGATACAACATGCATTTTGATTCATATAACAAAATGTGCATCAACAAGTTGTACTCTATGTATTACTTGTGTAACATCGTGTTGTATGAATTAAAATTGTGTTGTATTTAGCATCACTCTAAGACCATCCGTAACGCGTACACATGGCGGCGTTCTCACCCTCCAGAACGCCAGAACGCTCTGGACGGCGTTCAGCTCGGCGTTCTCACTCGATTAACGCCTCCGTTTTCCGCGTTTTGGTGGGACCCACAACCTATTTAGTTTTCTTTTCTCTTTTTCTTTCGCGATAAATGCCGGAAATAAAAAAAAAACGGTTTTTTTTTTGAAATTCAAAAAGTTTCGAAAAAAACAAAAAATAAAAAAAAAAAAAAATAGGGGAGCGTGGGTAACGGATATAATTCAAAAAAAATTAATTTTTTTTTTTTTTTTCAAACCACCTAACCCATTTCTCTATATAAACTAACACATTCTAACTCATTTTTTAACCCACTTCTTTCCTTTCAACACCATTTCTCCATCTATTTTCTCCATCTATTTTCAATACTTTCAACACCATGTCCAACCCAAATTCCTACTACAGTCAAACCAACAACCCGGAAAATATGTCGTACACAAACCTTATGTTATTCGGAACCGGAAACACACCCGGTTCGAGCGGGTCTAACCCAAACGTACGTCCAACCCAACCACCATACGGGTATTATCCTAACCCGAATTTTCAACAACACTATGATCCAACCCAACCACCATACGGGTATTATCCTAACCCGAATTTTCAACAACTACCGTTCCCGCAACTTTACCCGCAACAACCGTTTCGGCAACCAACTTTCCCGCAACAACCGGCTATGCAACCCGAACATACGGATGAAGCACCAACCCAAAGATCCGGAAAACAAGTCGCGCCATCACCCAATAAAAGAAGCCATGCCAAAAAAATAGACGGGTCGAAAAAAACATGCAACAAACGGGCATGGTCGCCAACTGAAGAGGCGTGGTTAGCAACTAGTTATTGCGACGCATCCGAAGACTTTGAAGTCGGTAACTCACAAAAACGGGGTACTTTGTGGGGTACTATTGAAGAAAAGTTCAACGCCAACAATTATGGTTGGGTTCGCGGCGCCGACCAATTATCATCCAAGTGGCGTACACTTGACCGAAACTGCAAAAACTTCAACGGGTGTTATGAGTCGGTAAAACGAGCTTGGGGTAGCGGCCGAGACAACGGGATGATTTACGATCAAGCCGTAGCCGAATACTACGATACCTACAAGAAGACATTCACCTCAAGGGAGGCTTGGTGGTTCCTCAAAGATCATCCGAAATGGAAGGCACCAAATCCGGTAGGTGGAACCGGATTGCGCGACGAGGACGAAGATTTTTTTGATCAGTCCGTTGATCTCTCTGCCGACCGAGAGAACGAGTTATTTGGGCCCGACCCGATTCCACGGCCCATGGGCCGAAACAGAGCCCGAAAAGCGGCCCGAAGCTCTGGTTCTTCCGATGCGGCGACATCTTCCCGGACAGGAACCCCGACCGAAAAGGTTGATGACGCGATACAGGCTATGGCGAAACACAAGGCCGAATTGTTAGCCGCCCAAAAAGCATCGATTGAGGAGATCACCCGTCAGGAACGATTGAGAACTGCGTTTCAAGGTCTACAGTTTCTCAAATTCAACCCCGAAGAGATCCCAGATCCAGCTGACCGTGCAGCGTTCGCGAAGATGAAGAAACAGTTTCGAAATGAGTTTGCGGAGTTCTACGATGCCGACGAGGACAACGAGGATGACGACGAGTAGTTTTTAGTGTGTTTAGATTTTTATGATTGTAACGTTTAATTTCTTAGGATTGTAACGTTTTATTTTTTAGGATTTTTACGATTGTAACGTTTTATTTTTTAGGATTGTAACGTTTAGATTTTTAGGAATGTAACGTTTTAATTTTTAGGATCGTATTGTATTTTAAAATTATTGTGATGTATTTTATTTTTAAAAAGTAATGTAGTTCATTTTTATTTGAATTAATGTATGGTTTTTATTTTAATTATTGTGGTGTATTGTATTTTTAATTAAAATGTTTTGTATTGTATTTTAAATAAAATAAAATTAAATTTAGTAAGTTAGTGGTGGGTCCCAGAATGGAGGAAAAAAGTGGCGTTCTGGTGTTATGATTAGGGGCGTTCTGGTGTTATAGTTTGATGCTGATGTGGCGCTGATGTGGCAGCTGAAAAAGTGGCGTTCTGGTGTTACGGTTACGGATGGTCTAAATTAAAACAAAGATAAAGAGTAAATTACAAAAATGGTCCTTATGTTATGTCACTTTTTTAGTTGCAGTCCTTTGATCATGTCTTTTGCATGTTCAGTCCTTAGAAGTCATCTTTTGTTATACAATCAGTCCCTCTTAAGGACTAAGCATGCAACAAAATGTCATGAGTATCTAGTCATTTAGGAGTATTTGGGGGGAGCTTATTTGAGTCTTATAAGTAAATAAGTTAGAAATTTCTAGCTTATTTTAACTCCTCTCACAAATAAGCAAATAAGTTTCACACAATAGACTTATCCACACACTTATAGGTGAACTTATTAAGCAACTAAGCAATCAAAATAAGCCCTCCAAACACCCTATTATTGTGAATTAAGGACTGATTGTGTAACAATACATGTCTTATAGGGACCGACATGAAAAAATTGATATAACAAAAGGACATTTTTGTAACTTACTATATAAAATAGTGTTATCATTTGAATTTACCTTATATATAAGTGTTTTGAATAAGATAAAACATATAATTAGTAACTAGATCATAACCCGCAAAATTGCGGGCGAGATCATTGTATTTTGTTCATAGTATTTTTAGTTTAAAAATGCTACTTTGACTGTGATTATGTTTATGTTGTTGTAATGCAAGCGACTAAAACTGTATGAATGTAAATACGGAGACGAAAACATTAATAATACGCATCGGTTACCATTAAATAAAAGTTTTGTTTTTGTCTGTTATGAATATATACAAATCTAATATGAATGAGAACGTGCATCAATCATGTTGGCTGGGACTTTCGAGGCCTTGCAACTCATAAAGTACTTAGAGCATTTAGACGTGAATAGTAGTATGATATAGCCAGCCATGCTAAAGCAGATTGTCGTGTTGTCAATATCTCATGAAGTTATACTAAAGTAGTCTCCCGAAGTGAATCAGCTACAAATATGGGAGTAAAAAAAAGCTAGGATCAAGTAGAAATTTTGTATGTAGATGAGTTCAATTTGTTTGAATTGGTTGAGGACAAACATGTGTTCTGAATTGGTTGAGGGCTTTCGGGTACACATGGACTTGGACTAAAGTAGTCTCCCTAGTTATTATTTAAATATCAAAGTAAATCAGATTTAATGTGTTCTAAATTGGTTGAGGGCAAACATATGACTTATTATGAGCATTGGAGAGACATACATTCACATGGACTTAGACCCAACGTACCTCTCAATTCCAAAACCAATCTAACGTGCAAAACACTTGATAATGATCGAAATAGCATAAAGGAAAAGCACAGTTAAGTTTTAAAGTAACGTATAAAATAAAATTTGGGCATACATTTTAATGAATATGAAAAACTAAAACTTTCATGGGCTAGAATGCTGGGTATATGAAGATTTACTTTAGTGATTTTAAAGAGTAGACTCAAAAATTAATAAATGAGACGTTTAGTCGATCAGAACTCAGAAACAATTTTTGGGGGAAAAAATCCACCAAAATGATGTCTTTAAATCAGTGAACACATACAACCCAAAACCTATCTGATAGAATTTTAGATGCAATGTTGTTCAAGCTTTCCTTTCCTAGACCATGATTACAATCAACTTCCTAATTATATTAGCAATACCTAAGAAACCCTGTAACAGATTGGAGGTCGGTAACCATAAGGTATATATTACTAATAATAAATCAGGCAACACCAAGATAACAGGAAATGAAAATTAATATGCACTTTTTAAGCAACAATAATAACAGATGAGAAGCTTGCATAATTTAACCCTTTGATGAGTTAGGAAAAACAACTACTAATTAAATGGGATTAGACACCTTCATTATATTCTACCAGTACAAAAATTTACGTGAAAACATATAAAGAAATGAGCATGGTGAACACGCTTTAAAGGTTTCTTTAATGTCAAGTAAAAATGATGCAAACAAATCTTATACTATTTCCATTTTTCAAATCCTTACACAATGATCCTTCAATTTCAAGACAGACTTAGTTTGAATTTGCAGAGTGTTCCAGGTTTTTTACCCTTGAACCACTTGTATCCATCTTTTCCATACTTCAGACCATTATAACATAATTGAGTCAAACTGCTCAAAACTTGGATCATTCCAAATGACCATCATGACAAATTAAAGCCCCAAATTATGCCAGTTGACTTGCAATATAGGTGTCTTAAGCCTGATTTAACCATATTACCAGAAAATCCATCCATATAACTCAAATGCATAATGTATCTTTGACCTATAAAAGTCAAAGGATTGATCAGTATTTAGTAACCTCTTTTACTTGTGTGTGAATCACAAACAACCCAACCTAATAAAGTGTTCGATTCATTAACACAAGCTCTTGAGTAGTGGTGTTTACTCAATAGGGTCTCTAGAAAATGTGTTTATTCCATGCCAAAGCACTGACTATAGTCCGGAACCATGAACACATAAAATTACTCTATTGGCAATTAATATCACTACAGGTATAGTGATGGTACTAATTTAGGTTCAGTAGCATTAAAAAAAGCCAGTAAAAACATCATGGATAATTGACCAAATGCCAAACATAACAATTTTTATGGAAAAAAGTTTGGATATTTATCTCAATAAAGCATAGAACACAAATTAAAGACCTCCTTGTACCATGTTAACAGATTTTTTTTTGTAACATTCTCGATTTGGGCCTAGTAGAAATATGGTATTCTTCCTTACCTTATTTGTATTTAAATTGTATTTAGAAACAATTTGTTTTATTGAGAAATTGAAAATTAATAAGTTAAATGATCAAAAGACTTATAGTGATAAAAAAATTATTAATTGTTTTAAATTAATTTAGTTGTAGGTGTAATAAAACTTATTTTCTCGCAAATTGGTTTTAGGTTCCAGACAATAGATTTAGAAGGGGTATAATTTTATACTGCTTATGTCTTGAATAAAAATGTGTAGGTCGACCAAACTTGGTTTCATTTCCATTTCCTTTCACACCTCATGAACACACACATTACACTTAGAATTAAAGGAAAACTTCAAACAATTCATCTTGAAGCTGTGATTTAGTGCAACAATGATAGTCCCGTACACTTCGAAGATCTGATCGGATCGTTTAATCAATGAATAACAAATGATAATGATTCACGAACACACAAACGATTCTCTATAATCTTGTATATATTAACAATTGATAATATAACGATTACAGAATACAAACTCGTTTCTCTCTGTCTCTCTCACACACAAAAACGGCACACACACTCTTCACTATGTCCAACCCTAAATCTGACTTGTAACTCACTATTTATATCGACCTAATGGGCCCTGCGACGTTAGGCCCAATGTCGCAGGCCCAACCCAATGCGACGTAGCCCATGTCGTCGCTATGTATATTCTATATAATTACATTTTGTATACGCACTGAACACTATACATATGCAGACTAATTGACTTTAACAATTACAATAGTTTGACCAACTGACTGACACACTAAATGCACCAACAAACTCCCCCTTGTCAGCAGCTTGGTCAAATAAGTCTTCAATTAGTCTTCATCAACAAACTCTTTCATGTCTTTGACATTCAGAAACTCCCCCTCTGAGATAGCATGGTCTTCAAAGAAATCTTGGTGTCCAAATTCATGTGACTGACACAAATTTATCATACAATAAGATCTTCAAACTATGTGACCATCTCTCAATCATCAGCAGTTTCTCCGATAGAATTATCTTCACAATCTTTGGAGAATAGCTGACATCCTTTGCATCTTCAATATTTGACTTTAACGAGATATGTGATGTTTGAAGAAAATAACATAGAAATAAAATCTTTTTGTATTTTTCTTTATAAATGAAAAGTAAAGAACGAAGATTAAAATAACATTTGGGATAGGATTGTTTTAAGTCTGCTTAGGGATCATATCAGGCCAACATGCAATTATTAGGGAATAGTAAGTGTTATTTCGATCATCAGTATATTTGTCCACTTTAAATTTACGTGACATATTTAAAGCACCTTTTATAAAAATTAGTTCAAGACGATCATCGGTATTGTTTGTCCACTTAAACATATTACATCCGTATCTGTGAGCTAACCTTTATTGTTAGTATGAATATTAATTTTGAGAAACCTATTATATGATATACTGATAAACTTCAGTAAAACAAACACTGCATATTCACACAAGGTAGAGATTACAAGGCCAAGTTTATCTCGGTTTTCTCGTAACATACACTTGATATTTATATTTAGGCATACATCAAACCGACTATGAAGATACTAGTGGCCCCAGATCTGTACAAAGTACAACAGAGGGTCCCTTAGTATGAACATAACAAGTTTGAGACTATTTGCATAACTAATGGATTCAGGTCTGTACGTGAGTACAACAATAGTCACCATTAGTTAGGCAAATAATCATATTATCACTATATGCCCATTTTACATTTACATAATTATGACAGTGTATGATAGTACTTCCATTTATCAATTAAGACTTATGTCATACATCATATAACATTTTTCTCAAAGTAATAGACAAGTTTTATTATTACTTCTTACTCACTCACAAACCGGTGTGTACCATGCCTACCAATACATCATATGATGAAGCTAATGTTTATAAAAGATGTGTTAAATATACCAGATAAACCTACTGACACATCAAACATAAACCTTAAAATTTCCATTTTTATGCATGTCACCCGATGTACTATCATATCCCAAGTTGTTTTACAGACACACAATCCAACATCTTTTCAAGACTTAAGAATCTTGCTATTCACATTTCTGAATTAAATAATCAGAATTACTCCCCCTGAACAGCAAATTCTTATATCCAATCCAAAAATAATCCCCTTAAACATTAAACATATTTTTGTATTTTTTTTTAATTGAATAAATTTCGCAACATTGCATTTCTTTAATACTAAAAAGTATAAAGAATGGCTGTTGCATTTATAATAAAATTTAAAAGAAAAGTATCAAAATCACATATCAAGTCAAGTCAAATGACTTTTAGCACTTTTACCACCTCATAACATTGAAAATCTCATCCAATCACAATCATGAATAATCACACACAACCACCTTGAAAACAATCTTCCAACAAATATCCACATCCATGCAGTCACTAAAAATGTTAGCTTTCAATAATCTGACTGCACCACCACAAACAATTAAACGTTAGTACTTATGGGACACCCAAGCCTTGATAGACTTGGGTTGTCCATGGTCATCCATAACCATCACATCAATGAGTTTATGATATTTTAAAAACTCAGAAGATTTCATTGATGCGTTGTCTGTGGATTTGGGTTTCCAAACCTTTGTAGGTTCAGATGAGTTGTTTTCAACAATGTTGTGCTGTTGAACTTGAGGTTTACTAGGCACAACTTTGTTTACTCTAGCCACGGGTTTTGGAGAAGAGGATGCATATCTTGATATAGGCGAATACGAAGCACGCCTAGAAAACGATTTTGAATAAGAATTCCTAAAGGAGGAAGTTCTTGGCATCCCTCTACCAAACCTATCTAGGGATAATAACCGACAATCCCTAATTATATGTCCTTGTTGTCCACAATGGAAACAAGAACGTCGTTCCACAAAAGATTGATTCCAATGAGTTCCCTCAAATCGTTTTGGTGGAGGACAATACACAGAAGGTCTATGACCAGGAACATTTGTTGAACATGCACTCTTAGGAGAACATGTTGAAGTAGATGTTCCTGAGGTTGAGTTAGTTGATTTTGAAGGTTTATTCTTTTCAGATTTATCAACTACAACTTTTGAGGATTCATTGTCAACCTTAGCTTTGCCTTTGCATTTAAAATAATCATCATTTTCAGTTGTAATGATGAAATTTTCAGGTTTGACATTTATTTTCTCAACCTTAATGGTAGACTCTTCAGGTATATCTTCTACCTCAACGACCTCCTCAACACGAACTGGAGGTGAATTATCAGACTTAACAAAAGTGGGCAAAGGATACTCTGTCCGATTGGTTTTCTCCTTTCCCTGCCTCTTAGGCTTAGCTTCTTTATCTTTGGTAGCTGACCAAGACGAGTAGTCAGCTACTACCTCTTCGATCCCTTCCTTAACAGGCTTAGGGTAATAGTTAGTGGGAGGTGGATACCCAAGTCCCGCTTTACTTTTATCTGTCCTCATCTTGTCAACCATTTCATCGAAGAGTTTATGAGAATTTGAGAAATTCGTGATTCCCTTTTTAAAATTGTCAGACTCAGACTTTAGCTCAGAAAGTTCTTTATTCAAAAGTTCCATTTCTTTAAGATAGCTATTAATAGCATCCTGTTGGCTAAAAACTTTAGACTTGTATTTTTCAGTGTCTAACTTATAAGCCTCAATTTGTTTTTCATAAAGAAATTCATTAGCTTTCAAAAACTTGTTTGACTCGGTGAGTTTAACAACTTTTTCTCGCAACTCTAAATTGTCATATTGATAATTCTTAAGAGATTCAGTCAATGTTAAACAAGAAACACACTTTATGGGTACCTTAGGTTCATCATGTACCGCATGTATCTTTGCCAAAAGCGCACTGTGTTGAACCTCTCCTTGAAGTGCACTAAAATCAAACACTCCCTGAGAATACACCGTCATAGCCTGTGATGTTGTATTCTTCTCTAGAGTCGTTGGAGCTGTAGGAGTAGTGAATCCAGATGAAGGATATTTTACTTTCTCACACTCCTTAGCAAAGTGCCCATGAATCTGACAGTTCTTGCATTTCACTTTGCTTTTATTAAAACCAAGACCTGTATCACCATCGTCATCCAGGTCTTTTCTACCCGTTCTCTGAAGAAACTTCTTGGTTCTTTGGGTTATCATGGCCATGCTCCATTTGATGTCCATTTGCTCGAGATCATCAGAATCGATCTGTTCAAAGTCTTCCTCAGTAAGCTGTAGAGTACTAGCCTTCTTTGAAAGGAAAGTCTCATAAGAGTTGAGGAAAGCTGCAAAGATTGTAGCATGATCCTCAGTAGCCTTTGAAGGAGCTGTATGATCTGTATGAGAAGTATAGGAAGCATATGAAGTGCTAGTAGAAGTAGATGCTGCTGAGTTGGAAGTAGATCTGGAAGTATCATTTAGACTAGGAACTTGAATATTAGCCTCTGACTTCTTTTCCTTTTGATCGTAAGCCACTATAAGAGCATCCCATAAACTTATAGAAGTTGCTTGATTTTTAAATTCATTAATCACAACTTCTGGCAAGCACTTGGTAATCATCTCATACAGTCTATTGTCTTTATCAAACTCTGCTAGTTCCTTGACGGACATTTGTGCTCTTGATTTAAGCACCCCATCGAGTCTTGGTTGCTCATATCGATCAATGGTGTTAAACCAATTGAACAGATTTGGATCTTTGTATTCAATGAAATTGCATAACTGAATCTTCCAACTCGCAAAATCACTATAGAACAAAGATGTAGAAGGAAGCATTTTCGCACCAAAAGCCATATCCGAATTTTCCCTCCAAAATCGAATTCAAAAATTTCAAAAAATATCCGAGTACAGCGAAACTTTTCCGACACTAAAATGAAGCTATTCTAAGCCTAAAAACAAAATTTGAAATTACAAAAATTTTCGCGTTTTTCCCGCCAAAATTTCGTCCGAAAACGTCAAAATCTGGCCGGGTAAAATGAAACTTTTTCCAGGCTAAAATCAAACACTTTTAAGCAGATAGAAAAAATTTGAAAACGCAAAAAAATTTCGGAGTTTCCCGCCAAAAAACTCTTTTTTTTTTTTTACGAAACTAGAACGAGGTTAATGTCGGAAAAAAATAGCAACGTCGCAGAAGTCCGATGACTCAATTAAGAATCGAAAATGCGACGTAGTGTATAACGTCGCAGTCCAACGTCGCAGAGTCTAGCGACGTCGCAGAATCACACTATGCGACGTTGAGAGGTACGTCGCAGATGACGTCGCACAGACTAATTAAAGTCCAAATTACTACGTCGCACGCGACGTCGCAGCTGACGTCGCAGGTAACGTCGCAAAACTTAGCGACGTCGCAGGTGACGTCGCACAATCGGGCTGCAGCGGCCAAAACCCCAAAAAATCGAAAATTTTCGAAACCCTAACGAAATTTCGAAAACCAAACGTCGATCTAACCCAAAAACACTTCCAGAAATCGATTTCTTCAAGCAAACAAACTCAGAAACGAAGATTAATCAATTAAACCTTCGCGAATCAAACCAAAAAACGTTCAAAATACGATCCGAAACCGACGAATCCTTGATTCTACGGCTCTGATACCAGTTGATAGTCCCGTACACTTTGAAGATCTGATCGGATCGTTTAATCAATGAATAACAAATGATAATGATTCACGAACACACAAACGATTCTCTATAATCTTGTATATATTAACAATTGATAATATAACGATTACAGAATACAAACTCGTTTCTCTCTGTCTCTCTCACACACAAAAACGGCACACACACTCTTCACTATGTCCAACCCTAAATCTGACTTGTAACTCACTATTTATATCGACCTAATGGGCCCTGCGACGTTAGGCCCAACGTCGCAGGCCCAACCCAATGCGACGTAGCCCATGTCGTCGCTATGTATATTCTATATAATTACATTTTGTATACGCACTGAACACTATACATATGCAGACTAATTGACTTTAACAATTACAATAGTTTGACCAACTGACTGACACACTAAATGCACCAACAAACAATCTGAGTTACAACATCTCCTTCTTGTTATCATCTACCTTGTAAGTGTATTTTCCATTTTTATATATAATTTGGGTTTTGGTTGGAACTAGGTTAAATGTGGATGCATGAGTGGAATTAGGAGTTTGATGATGATGATTTGTTGTTATAACATGTTATAGGATGTTAGTTGAGGTTCTTTGTTGGTTAAAAACATGTATGGTATCCGAATTTGGTGAATTTAGATTTTTGGTTCGGGCTGGTGTTCTTGCTGATCTGGGTTTTTGTTGCTGAAAAAGTGACAAACGCGATCCAGCTAGCTAGCCCGGATCGCGTTGCTATGCGTTATTTTGTCTCAGTCCGGATTCCTTCTTCGAAACGTGATCCAGCTCGCTTGTGTCCGGATCGCGTTAGCTAGTGTTAATTGAGTCGGTTACATTTTGCTCTTAGGAACGCGATCCAGCTCATACACCCGGATCGCGTTTGCAAGTGTAATTTGGTAACAGAACATTTTGTGCTGGGGAACGCGATCCAGCCAACCTTTCCAGGATCGCGTTTGCTAGTTAAAATTTGATGAATTCAATAACTTGTGACTTGTGCATTCTTGTTAATCGCATTTTATTAATAGTATAGTAGATGTTCTTATCTGACACTATATACATGATTATATCGTAGTGAACTTGAATTTGAGACTAATTCGGGTTGGTTGTGTTTTCAGATAAAGCGAAGACTCTGTGAGACTAGATCTCTGAGTGGAGACTTTGTCAGTAAGGGTGAGTGGATCCTTGGCTTCAGTCTAAGTTGGTTGTAACAATCTGGTTACAACGGGTAACTTGGTGTAATTGTGTATTGTTTAATTAACATATTGCCATGATGATTATGGATTATGTGATTCTTTCAGAGGTCAATTGCGATTGGGTTTGGATATTAGTACTTGGATAACATTAGTACTTTGTACATGTGTTGCTCATTGAAATAATGTTGGAAGTAGTACTAGTACCAAGCCATCGGTTAGATCACTAAATTGGCCTTCAGTGGTCGTAAGTGTTGCTTGGGGGCCACCGCGGCTGTAGGGCGCCTCAAGGACCACCGATCCTCTTTGAAGTTAACTGTTTATGATGCTTTGCTGTAAACAATTGTGAATCTGAGTTAGGTTGATAGTTATCGATATATTCACTTAGCTTTGTGCTAATTCCCCTCATTACTTTTGCAGGTTATCTTGGGGTATGTGGGTTAGCAAGATAATGGGAATGGAATGTTTGAAGACGCATACTTTGTTTTGGATAATCATGTTACCGTTTATTAACATTTTGAATTTAATAACTCTAAGGCTTGTGTTTGAAAGTTGTATCAGATTAAGTATTTGGATGATACCAGGTGGATTGTACTTTCGATTTAATATGCAATCCATGGGGTATCATTTAATGTAATTTTGGTAAATGTTGGAGTACGCTTCCGAAGTATATATATATATATGTAAAAAAAATAGCCTTGCTAATTGGAGTGTGTTATATTTTTAAGCCATAAACATACCTTGAATCCATTAGAAGACGAACTTCCCTTGTGTTACTCGAGTAGGTAGAAAGCTTCTTTCACTTGCCACAGCCATTTAGATATAGTTACCTGAACAAAAGTGCAATAAAGGTAATAACAGAAGTAGTGATGATGTACTCCCCCCTGTGCATACTCTCTAAAGCGATGCTCAACATCATCAACATCTACAACTTTCCACAAGGTTCCTTCTACACTAATACCTTGAACGTTTAGGTTGTTTTTCATAATCAGTAACAACTCGAACACGCCTAACTTATCGTTAAAAAAAACCCAGACAAACATGTTCTAACATGTCGATATCAGCAGTGGAAAAGGCAATCTTTAAATAATCTAAATTTTAACATGTAATAAAGAGTACATAAAGTCGTAATCTCACTAAAGTCTTCTAATAAAGAAGGATTTTTCTAAGAAATATGGAGTTGCATCAATATCTTTTAATGAAAGTAGATCCGCCGACCAAGTACAGTTGACTTTTTTTGTAGTTGGTCTCTTGTTGTCAAATACAAAAAATGTTAAAAAAATAATAATTTCAAAACAGTTAAGTAAGTGAGTGTAAACATAGGTTTACTTTTCTCATATTAGCCAAAAGTGAAAACCGAATAAAGAGATCCGTACATTTCTTTGCCACTGGCTTTATCTTTAGCATCTATGAGATTACCATTAGTAATTTTGTATCGATGTTGAATTCTATTTCAACATGAGGCATGCCTATTGAAGCAGGAGAAGTTCCCATGAGTTCAAATTCACTAAGAGCTTATTGCTGGATGCCATTTCACGCTCTCCTTGCAGCATCTTGATGCCACCTAAGTTTGGTTTTCTCTTCGTTTGAAAATGCCTGGAAACAGCAACACCGTTATTAGACTGAAATGATCAAAAGGGCTGCAACAACCAGTCTTTTGATTTGATGCAAATGAATTATATTAATTTAATTATCAATAACAATTTATTTTAAGGCCACCTTCGGCTCGTTTTCCTTTTCAAGATCAAACATGGAACCCAAGCATAAGTAAATGAGTTGAAAGTGCCACCTTTACAATAATAAAAGACACGCTAATCTCACCGGGCTTACGTTTGTTGGGATTGTGGTTCTCCTACCGACGAGCTTGGTGAAGATAACACCGATTATCTTAATACCGAGACACTGATGAGTGATGTCAATGAGAAGAAACTCTATAACATCACCACGAGGAAAGACATACTTAAGAGGCCTGTGCATCCCTTTTGATATTAGCTTCAACACCCTTGAGGAACTGTTCAATGAGTTTCTGCATAGTGGAAACATTTTAACATGTATTACTATTCTTGAATTATTAGTGTAAATCTTGAAATGATAATGTAATAGAAAGGTTGTCACTATACCAGTAGGGTCAGTTTTGGGTGAACACATTCCAACAAAAGTTTCTGCAGCTTTCCGCGTATGAGAAATAGCCTGAGAAAAACATACACATAAACTTAGTTATGGTATCAATTAAGAATAGTAAGAACAAACCGTTGAAATATTTGAGTTCCATATTTTGTTTTTTTTTGTCACACCCACTTCTTTTATACGCTAATATTAATTCATTTTGTTACCATAGCGTAATCCAATTTATGACTTGAGGTGGCAAATGGGTGGGTCAAAACGGATACCTTCTGGTATGGGTGGAGTCGGCTGATTTTGACATTAAAATATATAATTGCACTTGTTTTATGTTTTTTAGTAGTGAGTCACACATGATAAGAAACTATATTAATTCAATCATTCTCTTATTCTTGATAAAGCAGCTTAGAAGGTTTTTTGCATTCAAAATTTACTTTGGGCAACCTTTTGCCTGTGCACCCCATTTCATTTATAAGTTATATAGGCATATAAAACACGACCCAAATTGATCCATTCAGAACTACATGGGTTGAAAAGTGAAAACGATCAACTCGTTTTGGATTAATCACTTTAAAGTGGAATGTTATTATTAAGTTCTACAGGACGACAAAATTCAACATATAGTTATAGGCAAACTATTTGATCTCTAGAACAATGTACTGACTAAGACCATTATAAAGAAACTTGCCTCTTATGTGATAGATATGCTAAAATCTAAGCTGCAAGGTCAATAAGTACATCTTCCCATCCTCTTGGAATTGGTTGATCTTCTGCAAATGGATAGTTGCATACACGTCTGACTGTTAGAATCATAGTAATAACAGTTTATCTGATATAAAGATAATTAATTAATATACAATATCATAGATGATTGCTTTTCTCAGGTTCTGTTTGGATTTATTAGTAATAGGTGACTCAAAATTTCAATGATAAATCGAAGTTCTCTTTCATTTCTATTTGAGTAAGTACTTTCATGATTTGATATCAGATATTCAGATGACAAAGGTGGAGACTTCAGCTCCTCAATATTCACCTAGTTCGATAAAAAGATATGGTGATCTCACCTGTCTTACCTTTGACGGGATTGTGATGCTCCTACCGATGAGCTTGGTGAAGATACCACCGAGTGTCCCGATACCAAGAGACTGATGAGTGATGTCAAGAAAAAGTAACTCTTTCTACATCAAAATTGTAAGGCCCGGTCCTTACGCAAACCAAAACATATCTTTTTAATATTATAAAACAAGTGGAAGCGCGTCCCCAAAATATACTATCCGTTAATTACATCAAAATCGCCAATTGAACACGTCAAAGGCCTTTTTCTAAAGTTATAATGTTGCCAAGTTTAACGACGACCAATATATGACAACATTAGTTTAGATTTACAACCATATTAACTACAACCCATATTAACACAAAACGGGTCTTATACAAAACGTTCTCCCCAAAACACATCAACAAAAGATCAGAGTTGCGCCAAGCTTTAGTCAAACTTCCAGTCAACATCTACAACCCGAACATCTACATCAACTAACCACAGTCTGCAAAACATTAAACAACGAGGGATTAGCCAATGCTAAGTGAATGGAACCGTAACCGACGGTTCAACCCACTCATAACAAGTCTTACAACTAAGCAACAACAACAATTAAACACATAAGCACATAAGGTCAAGAGGACCGGCGGTTCCTGGTATCCACCCAACCCAGAAACCACGACTACTGGGCGCTACGCCATTCCCAGTAATCAACCGATAGCTTGAGTACTACCTTCACTGACTAGGCTTGTTCTCAACTATGTGTCTCAAAGAAACCTCGACAACTACACAGTAGTACCCAAACCCAACCAACAACAGTTGACCTCTGAAAACAACCATGTTGCATTCACAATGCAAAAGCACACAATAACAAGCAACGGTTCACAACTGTTCACAACTGATCAACAATTCAGCAACAATCACACAACAACTCATATATTCAGTAATATAAACAAACAGACAAGACTGGTACCGGTACGACCAATAACAACAACCTACTGATATAAACAATCCTGGTTACCCGTTGTAACCGAACCCGTTACAACTGGGTGAAACCGAGGACTACAATTCCACTCACCGATAGTCAAGATCTTCAACTCAGTGGTCTTATATTACTGAGTTGCCGCCCGCTTATCTGAATAAACAAGTAATAACCAAGTCAGTATCTCGCCTCATCAATGTATATCTTATACCAATACAAATTCATATATTTCAAAACATATATTTCTAAGCATAAAGTGCCACTAAAATGTCACGGAAGTGCCACTAAAGCAATATCATATACAATACCCAATTGACTTTAAACTCTTTCATTAAGCCCCGAAACCCCTTAAAATCGTTCACATTATTATGTATTTCTTTTAATAAAAAGTGCCACTAAATTACCGTTTAAGTGCCACAAAAGGAATGTCAACCATAAGTGCCACTAAAAACACCATCTTCTAAACACTTATGCATTTTCAAAATTTACAAAATCCGTCAAAATTATTCATGCGAACGCGATCCGGATCAAGGTGGCTGGATCGAGTTCACCTTTAGAAAAAGTTCTGTCACCGAAATACACTTGGCAACGCGATCCGGAACAAAGGGCTGGATCGCGTTCGTATGACCAAAACTCGACTATATTAAATTATAACTAAGGAACGCGATCCTGGTTCAAGGCTGGGATCGCGTTTGACACTTTTTCAGCAACAAAACTCAGGCATATAACACTTTTCAGCTCGAACCAAACCCCCAAAATTCACCAAATCAGTTTATAAACACGAATTTACCCAAAAAAATGACCATAACTTCGACCATAAACATGTAATAACAACAACAAACACTTTCTAACAACAATCTAACTCATGCATCACTATCAAACCAATCAAAATCATCAAACCCTAACCTATGAACTAAATGAAGAACACTAACCATTTCTAGCATTCAATCATCATATGATCATGTAAAATCGTTACCTAATCATGTTGTAACTAATATCTAGCATCAATTTCACATAATCACATATGTTCATCATTTTCCCAATTCCTACAAAAATGAACTCAAGAACACTAGAATTACTTACAATCAATGGGGAAGATGATATGGATGATGATGAAACTCAGATTCCCTTTAGCTAGATTCAATCTCAAGATTTTGTGTTCTTGGTTTTTCTTTGAATTAGAGAGTTTAGAAGATTTAGGTGAAATGAAGAACAAATGATGAAATGGTAGATAAGAAATGATCCAGAGAATTCCACCGCCCCATCTTTTATTAAGTATAAATTATACCCGTTCTTAACCTATTGTCTGGAACCCGAAAATACCCGTAAGTCAAAGTACTTTTATTTTACCATCAACTTTAACTTTTTAAAACAAACAATATTTTACTTGTCACAATTAAAACTGAGGCTCTTTTACTTGTTTATTCTTAAATAAAACAATTGAAACTTAATAAAATACAATTTATTTTCAGGCCCAGAAACAGGATGTTACAAAAATTAACACAGTAACTTGATGGACAAATGAAGAGTGAGATAATGAGTGAAAGAAACTTAACAAACCTTCTAAATGCACCCAAGCTATCTTACTTTTCTTTTGCCTTTGAAGTGACCAGGCATCTTTCTAACCATCATGCTTCCTTTTCTGATTCCTTGTCACCTAGCATGAAAAATGATCGGTTCTATACAAAAAATAAAATAAAAATAGCTTATACAAAACGGGTCAAAACTGGTACTTTCTAATTGCTCATGGTATGCTCTATAAACTTAGATAACAGAGGTATATATCGAGCAAAAGCATGAAATGGAACATATGATAAGGTACAAAGTCTGTTTAAAACTCAGTGAAGTCCACATTCAAGGCTCCGTCAAACCTTAAAGATGTGTGAACCAAGAATCACCTACGTAATATTAATTATATATTTTTCTTTCCCTAGCTCCCTTTTTCGTTAACATGCTTTTAGTCGGCAGAGGCTGGTTAAGCCAGCCTATTACAACTCAAGATTGGTATCTCAATATGATATGCTTCACATATAATTAAAAGAAAGGGGTATAATCAACCACATTATTGCAATTCAGAACAAAATAACAGAAAACATACCCAAAGAAAAGGAAAAAAAAGATTTTCGTATTCGGATTAAAAGATCAAAATTATTCAAGATAGTATACATTACCTATGCTTGTTCAAAGGTCAGCATGTTTCCTTACTTTAAATTCCTAAACCTTAATCCAATATGCTAGCTTTTCAATCTTCAAAACTATATATAACTACAAAAGTACTAATCAATCCAGTTAGCTTTTAAAAACTGCAATAAGATTATACAGACAGAATGTATACAATCAATCAATCCATTGGATGTGGTTTGAATCACTCAAATTGATAATCTAAGAAGCGTAGTTTGAATCAATCATACCTTTTTATCATGTTGCCCTTGTGAATTTTGATTTTACCGGTGAATCGATCAACCGTACCCTATATTCACACCATTCGCTGAAATCGCTCAATCAATCAATCGTCGATTGATAATCTAAGAAGATGGTTTTGATGCAGTTGGCAAGGAACGATTGATCGATTGATTGAGTGAGCTGAAATTGGTGTTCGATTTATGAGGATCGCCATTTGAATCGCACGGTTTGTGTGGGTTTAATTAGGCCGATGGTTTTGATGCAGATGGCAAAGGAGGATAAGCAAGGGCATCTGTGGAAATTAAGGGGACCAAAAAGATTAAGAGATGGACTAAACCAATAAAAGGTGTGGATTAATTTTTAAGGGTTGACTTTGTTAAAGATTAACTAATTAAGTTTCTCTTTTAATAGATAAGAGAGATGTATATTTATGAAGTCATAAATTGTATGGAGGTGGGTATTGAATAAATTGATTTACAAGTTCATTTATCCAACTTATTCACGTGAAGCTAATTAATAAAAAACTAAGGTGACACCAATAGTCCAATACATCAACTTTAACTACTTTTTAGTTGGAAAGAAACTTTAACTACTTTTTATTTTGAAAAACAACTTTAACCACTTTCATGAAACAGAAAAAAAGACATATAAGTTCCATCAAATCTTGATACTCACAAAATGAAATATTGAGAACACGCTTCGTGTAATGAATTGTCATGATTCAATTCGTATTTGCAAAAATAAAATCATATAGTACGTGTCATGAGATGTCACTCTCGAATTAAGAATTTCTTACATATTTGTACGTTTTAACAAGTACACAAATTCATCAAGTATACATATGAATATACAGTTGTGATAATTGTTGACAGACATTGATATATATGTTTTCAGGGGGCGGAGACAGGGCTGGGGTAGCCGCCTCCACAAGAATATTTAAATCACGTAAAATATAAATTTTTTTAAAGTATTAATGAAAGTCTAAAATTTTCGCCCCACTACTAAACTACAAAAGAAATAAAAAATATATATATTTCGCCAACTCTACTTGGATTTTCTGGCTCCGCCCCTGTATGTTTTAAAACGTAAAACATATAGTTATACAAGTATGTATAATAATTAAGTATGTACGAATCTATCAAGTAATGAACAATTATGATACCTATTGATAGACAACGATATATTTTAATACGTCAAACATATAGATTTTTCATTTCCGTATATGACGTTCCGTATATGACGTTCGTTTGTTATATACCGATCTCTTAGATCATTCACTCTGCGCACAAGTTTTTCTTCTTCTAAGTTTTCGTACATTTTAGTTAGAGCCCTTTAAAAAAAGCTATACAAAAAACTTTTGTTCCAATAATAAAAACCCATTAAACTACTCAGTACAAATTTCAATGAAAAAAATAAAATTATGTGAGAGACGAAATGAAATGCTATGTAACTACAAACGTATTACATTATCTCTCCTTCATAAAATTTAAACAACGCTATAATTTGTCATTTTTACAATCAAGGTCGACTCATGTCTTAATCATCCACCTCAAATCCCTAATCTAATAATTCACCAAAAACCCTAACCGTCGATCGAATCTTGTGGTGGTGGTCTTTAAGCAGATATGCATCAAGCATGCATTGATCATGATATGATAATTCTTGGGGTACCCCCTAAAGTGGTAGGGTTGTCTCATTAAAATTAAAGTCATGTCAACTAAGTTCACGGCTATGTATTATTGCAAACCTCAACTTGTTTCTATTTCACTTCACTTGTTTATCAATTGATTATGAACATTTTAAATCTATATTGCTAGCTATCAATGTTTTAATTAATAGGCGGATTGAACGGATAAAATTTTGATTGATTAGACCACCGTTGAACAACTACCGAGCTAGCTAGTATTTATACATACAATCTACCAAACATTAAAAAAAAAAAAATCGACGAAAATCTCACGAATACCATAACCTAAAGACATTTGACACAAGCAAGATTGCATTATTGCATATATAGTCGTCTTTACATAACTAATATCAAGCTAACCTGCAAGATGGTAGTTAAATCTTAATTTAATAAGATAACATGTCTCAAGGAATTAATTACTCCATCGAATTTAGATTGTCGGAAACTATTCGATTCTTTTGCTACTTCCATACTTGAAAAACAGAATTTGCATCTTCCATGAGTACTTTACATAAGATAACGGTTACATGTCTTTAGCCAAAAGAAATGATGATCAATATAATTTTCAATTATCAGGCCACTCCCAACCATTTATCAACCACTTCCAAACCACTTCTGCAACCTCAGTGTCACGTTAGCTTTCCACTAACTGATTCAAAACTGATTCACAACCGATTACCCATTGCCATCAATGACTAACAACTTCATTTTTCTGGGTTCCACATTTACCAATATACCACCATTTTTATACGCTAAAAAAAATTCACGCGGGCCCCCACTTTTTCCAACCGATTACAGATCGATTAACTGATTGGATGGCAAACTGGTTTGGTAGTGATTACATGGATGACTCCTATCTTCAATCACTTTGCAAACTATGAAACATATTTAAGATTGTTGTTAAGGTAATAAGGTGTAAGGCTTTTGTTAATGGGCCGCTGTTTTAAAGAGAGAGGAAGCTTGTACTAATGGGCCATTTTAAACAATTGCATAGTTTGTTTAGCCTTCTTTTGAGCAGATAAAAATTGTGTTCAATTTGGGCTCCATTTTTCTGGCCCAAATTTTCAGCTTCAAGTGTATTAATATACAATTTTTGTTTCTCTGCTACTCAATTAAGATTTAGATTTTGATAAAGAGTGCCCTAAGGGCTAAGGGCACTAGTTAAACATTCCTAAATTAGATTCAAAGTATTAATTAAGCTCAAAGTTACCATGTTTATGAATGATCTTGAAATAATTTAATTTATTTATGGAATATGACTTATAAATATAGAAAATGAGTGTTTCATTAATGCATAAAAAATAAATAAGGAATACTTAACGGGTAAGGTTCAGATGAGAAGGTATTATTTGAGGAGAATGAGGAGAAGAATTTTCAAATTTTCATTTTTACCCCCTCCATCTTTTTAATAGTGTACACTACTCCCTCCTACTTTCTTCCTACCCACCCCTCCCCTCCACCACCCACCACCACTAGCTGCTGCCACCCGCCGCCGCCACCCGCCGTCGCCGCCGCCACCGGTCGTCGGAAAAAAAAAAATTTCAATTTTTTTTTTAATATTTTTTTTTTTTAAAATAAAATTTTTGTTTCATAATTTTTTTTCCAATTTTTTTTACATATTATCACTTTGTACTGCATTTTATTATTTTTATTGCATTTTGTATATATGTTTAGTAGATATTGTTCGTTTTTACTGCATTTTATTTATACACCTCAATCTTATATATATTGTTTGTTTTTTACTGCATTTTAAGTTATACATAATATATTTTTTACTGCATTTTGTTAAAATTACACTGTATTTTATTATTATTCACTGCATTTTCCATATATTTCATATATTACATATTGTTTATTTTTTACTGCATTTTATATTATACATATGATCCATTTTTACTGCATTTTGTATGAAAGTATAATACATACTACTGTTTTTACTGCACATTGCATATATTTATTTAGTACACATTGTTCGTTTTACTGCATTTTATATTATATATAATCTATTTGTACCGCATTTTATTTTTTTTACTGCATTTTGTTATTTTCACTGCATTTTATATTATACATAATCTATTTGTACTGCATTTTGTTATTTTCACTGCATTTTGTTATTTTTGCTGCATTTTTCATATATTTCATTCATTATATATTGTTTGTTATTCACTGCATTTTGTATTTTACATATTATCGATTTGTACTGCATTTTGTATTTTACATATTATCTATTTGTATTGCATTTTGTATTAAAGTATAATACATATTGTTGTTTTTATTGCATTTTGCATATACATCATTTAGGACATATTGTTCTCTTTTTACTGCATTTTAGATTATATATATTATCCATTTGTACGGTATTTTGTTGACGTTGGGTATAGAAGATGCGGTAAAATATATACAAGTTTTAGTAAATTAACAATAATATACAAAATGCAGTGGAAAAAACGTATAGTTTTTTTAAAAATGCAGTAGGAAAAGGAATACTATATCTAATAAAAAATTTATGGGAAAAAAATTTTGAAAAAAAAAAAATTTTTGAAAAAAAAATTTTTGAAAAAAAAAAATTTTTGAAAAAAAAATTTTTTTTGAAAAAAAAAAATTTTGAAAAAAAAAAATTTGAAAAAAAAAATTTGAAATTTTTTTTGTCCGGCGGCCGGAATCCGGCAGCGGCTGACGGCGGCCGGCGGCAGTTAGATGGTGGCAGCAAGTGGTGGGGGTGGTGGGGTGGTGGTAGGTGGGGTTGGAGGAAGAAGAAGGTAGGAGGGGGAAGAAAATAAAGTGGAAGGGTTAACATGTAAAAGTCTAAATAGTGGAAGGGGTGTGGAGTGAAAATTAATGTTATGTTTTTTTTTTGTTAACTAATACCCTTATTTTTTAAAGTAATTACAAAATTGCCACCCCTTTTAACCATTGATCCAACCCAAAAGATGATCCAATGGCTACAAATAAAACTTCTTCTCCTTCTCCTCATATGACCCCTTCCCCTATGATCCCCAATCATACTTAACTAGTGCCCTTAGGGCACCATATATCAAAACCCATATGGATTTTAACATAATTATTTTGTTATTAGTAATTTGGTTGTTGATGTATTTCTTTATCTCCGTCAACTTTTGTTGGAGTATCTCTTTCTACTTAATACTTAATTAATAATTAAAAGTATATTATTATAATATTATATTTCAAAAACTATTGATAATAATAATTAAATTATAAATGAATGGTATGTATTTGGTTGGGTAGGAAATTGCATAAAATATAATTTTTAAGATACCAGGGAAAAGATATTACGGAGTAATATATATTTTCTTATAGTATATCACTTGTGCCATATTCTTTATCTGGTCTTCGTTCTACTCTCAGAAGATTTTAATTAAGTTGCGTGCACTAATTATTTTTCCCATTTGACAATTAAATATTTTATTAACTTTGAAAACGATATGATAGCGTATCATGCTCAAGTTTTAATTTATATGATAACGTAAACGATGTATATATAGAAATTCAACTCGAAGCTCATAACTTATTGAAAACCTGATGAATATTTCATCGAATACATACAATAATAACAATTAAAAATTTATAAACACAATAAACACCATTTTATTACACATGATGATAAAAGCTGTTAATTACATACAGATTGATAAGCTCTATATAACCCCCAAAGGATCATTATGTACATAAATATTTTATATTTGCATAAAATCAAATAAAGAAAATATTATGTAAAGTTGTCTTTCACGTCTTAATCAATACTTAGTCATAAAACCATTGAAATCAATATATTAGTCATAGAATCATAAAAATCTATATATTAATGTGTAATGTTTTTGTCATACATGAGCAACAAGATTACATAAAGGAGTACCGAGTCGTAACTATGAAATCATTAATTTAAATGTAGTTTTACTACAACAAGAAAAAGTTTGTCTCAACTCCAAATGTCAATTTCTTTGCATTTGAGAATAATTAATAGTATAAGTTAAAGGTACCTCTCATCAATAAACACGTTTGAATTTTTCAAATATATATCTAAGACAAAAGTTATTACTATAAAATAAAGGAAAATGATAACGACAGCCCTAAGAGTTGTCAATAAGAATTTAGAACATGCATTAGTACTTGTACTCATACCATAATAAACTCACTGACCCCCTAAATTTTAATTGACCTCCCATAAATATCACTTGGATACAAACAATTACTGCACGTTGACAACCCTTAGGGCTGTCATTAACAATACCCTACGTTACCCCCTTCTTGCCTTCGATATACATCTACCTTTATGAGCTTGACAAAGAAATTATATTACCAAAAATTAATTCTAACTACATATATAAACTTGCTCAACATCATTTCCATGAGTGTCTATTTATGTAACACAACTTCTGGATATAACATGTTAAATTGTTAGTTAAGCTTATGTATCTAGATGACTATAATTAAACTCAAGACTCATTCAAATAATTCAATATTAAATTAAACCATTCAACAATATTCATTTGCTCACCTAAATAATCATATTTATTAACCATTTTTCTAATTCTCTTTTGTTTTTTACATTTAATCCAAATAATAAAAAAATATTCTTCAAAACAAACTACATTCACCGTTTCAACGGCTAGAAGACGAAGATGAATGCGACGTCGTACTACCACTTCCCGGAGCTCCATTTCCATGAAACAAATCCGACAAATAATTCCCCAAATCATCAGGCGCAAATCTAACAACTGAATCAACACCTCTAAACAACCCTCGATAATTCTCATAAAACGCTCGGTAACTCGGCACGATCTTTTTCGCTATCGAAATCTTAATTTCGTCTCGAACTTTCGAATCACTTATAATCCACGTCGATTGTTTTCGGTACGCGTCGTTAAACTCTAGATTAAACCGTCTAAAACAATCCCGAGCCGTTCCGATCGGTAAATTATCAACCGTTGGGTTATCAGGTAAAGACGCGATCACTTTACTCCACGCCATTCGCTCGTAATTCGCCGCGTATTGCTTCACCTTCTGCTCGTGTTTATCGATCCAATCGTCGCCGATCAAAATCCCTATATTCGAGTTGTTAACTTTCGACACAACGTAGTTTAAATTGTTTACTAAAAACAAGTACGATTGCGCTACGTCTTTATACAGCTCGGCTCCAGCGTCGATTTTGCACAACAAAACGAGCACGAGCCACGCGAATCGAGCGGATATTGTCAACGATTCATCTGATGATGTGGACGAAAAGTACGATTCTGGTAACGGCGATTGAACATGTAGCGGCCAGTCCGCTACAATATCGTTCAACGCCGGACTATAATCGCTTAAGAAAACTAAATAGTTCATAACGTAACGCGTTAACGGATGAATTCCTCCGCCATTTACCTGATTCTTCAATGTTTCTTTTTGTATCGCGGTTTCGAAATCTGTTAACATTGCTCTAACGGCGTCACCTAGTTTCAAGAGTGATGTAACTGCTTGTGTTCGTACGATCACCGTAGATTCGAAAGAAAAGGTCATTTCGATCTCGTTCCATTGATCTGAAATCGCGTTGTACATATCTAATGTACGGAACATTCTCTCCATTGATTTCTTCGTTTTCGCCACGAGTTCTGGAAACTCGAACAAACTGACAGCAGGATCTTTACAAATATCTGAGAAACACGATTCTCTGATCTTATCGGACGATGAAAACACGTAGTCGCAGAGAATTCGTTCGCCATAAAATAACGATTTCACTGCAACTTTTTCAGCGTGTAACCATGACTTAATTTTCGGTTCCAGTGTGTCCCAATCTAGTTTGTTGATTTGATTGAAACTGCATTTCTCGACACCGAGATTATACAGCGTCTCATCAACAATCGATTTCCTGATAATTTTGTAGATTTTTACACATTCTTTAGCATATCCGGAAGAAATCATACAATCTGCAATCGATTTTAGATCCGCCATAACGAGTTCTGAAACCGAAACACGTTCGCCATCAGAAACACTCGATCTAGCTACCGAATTTCGATCATCTTCTTCTGAAGCATCATCCTCATCCGAAACGCTAGATCTAGCTCTAGACGAACGGTTAGAAACCGAAACAGATTCCGCATCCAGAAACTCTCTATTCGCGGATAAAATCTGGTAAAACTCTTTCTCTAGCCTCTTCATGGCAACTTGCATCAACTTTTGAGCATGAACAAGTTTATCCGAGCTCGCACTTTCGGACACGAAATAATGCATTGCGGATTGCAAGTTCTTAACCGATTTAATAAACTGTCGTGCTTCGTATTTATCTCTGGTGAACAACGAGTCATGTTTCAGGTAAACCGGAGAATTCAGGTCCCATCGGTTGATGATTTGTTCGGCGTATAACAAATCTTCTTCCATGATCGAAGCCGAAAAGGTTTGACGATGAGGACTGCCCATCGGAGACCGAGCTGGTGACTGAACGTAAGAATTCGACGGCGATGAAGCTTTTGACGATGTAAAGAGCTTACTCCTCATGATTTTACGTATTTTTATGAATAACAAACTAGCTGGAGATGAAGCCGAAGAATATAAGATTAGAAGTTTGTTTAGGAAGTTGAAATGATGTTAGAGAGAATAGAAGTTTGGAACTGAGGATAGTGAATGAGGATTGAAGGGGTATTTATAGAGGAAAAAATTGAGAATTGGTCAAAAGGTTTGATTTTGATTTGGCAAGGTGGATGAGATAACGCGGTGGTGCAACATATAGAGTAGACACTAGTTTTAAATTAAAAGCATGGGAATAAAAAAAAAAAAATGAGAGGCTGAAAATAAAAGTAAATCAAGTCAGCAAAAGCTACGTTAGTTTGGTTGGTCAGAAATTAGAATTGATATGATTTTTGTTTGTATATATAAAAATGAAACGTATGTTCAAATTCAACAGACGGACTGAAATACATCATATACAAATCAAAATCGAAATCGTGAGATTCACGTATTGTTGATCAAAATGTTTTTTGATATCAAATGTATTCTAGTTTGGTAAATAACTACCGTATTAACATAGTTTCAATGATAATTATTGAGATTATATTTTGTGCAAGTCTTCAGGATACCGGTATTTGAAAAGATATAAAGTTAAAAATATGAGTTCAAATCTCACCGGAGATAATGTAAGTACTATTTGTAATTGTATATAACATGTACGATACGTTGTAAGTTTGCCCTTCTAAAGAAAGGGGCGAATGACATGAGAAAGATTAGGTTGAAAAATCCAATTATCGTAAAAATATTTAATAGCAATTATGATTCAATCCGACTTATATTTTACATTGATGAATCGATTAAAATGACATAGTTCACAAACAAATTCAAATAATCTACACAGTGATGATTTCTCGTGGGCATGAAATACAATTAGACCAATTTAATTCAACCTTCGAGCATCTGTTTGATAGTCAAAGTTTAAAAAAGCTGCTTACATGTAATTGACAAGTCAGATGCAAGCTGAGAATAAATTTTTAAAAACAAGTAATTCCGGTCAGATTTCCTTTTATTTTATTTGTTTAGCCAAAAAAATTCATTTTACAATATAAAATTTGAAATATGTATCATTTTAAGGCTTAAAATTGAAATATATGTCCTTTAAGATTATGTCAATGTTCATGTTTCCTCGATTCATAATTTTGGACACTTATATTCTCTTTTTGGACTATTTGTCGAACTACCCAAAAACGCTCAACATTCTTCCAAAATTTGAAGAAAATATACCGTACATAATGCCGAGAAATGTACAAAGCCGGAAATACCATACATGCCGAAATCAATATACCACGATTATTCTAGATCACAATAATATTTTAATATATTCGTTTTTATTAGCTAAACGTATACTAATTTATGCATTGTAGGTATCTATGTGCAAAAATCAAACGGTAAACGATATAAACCAAGGCAAATTAATCAACGAACTTTACAATGGGAAATATAAAATAGGGTTAATGTTGGTGCATTTTGTGTGTCAGTCAGTTGGTCAAACTATTGTAATTGTCAAAGTCAATTAGTCTGTGTATGTATAGTGTTTAGCGTGTCAACAAAATGTAATTATATAGAATATACATGGCGACATGGGCTTCGTCGCATTGGGTTGGGCCTGCGACGTTGGGCCTAACGTCGCAGGGCCCAGTAGGTCGATATAAATAGAAAAGTTAAACTCAGATTTAGGGTTGGACGTGTGAGAGTGAGGTGAGCCGTATTTGGTGTGAGAGAGACAGAGAGAAACGAGTTTGTAGTCTGTAATCGTTATATTATCAATTGTTAATATATACAAGATTATAGAGAATCGTTTGTGTGTTCGTGAATTTATATTGATTGTTTATCATTCCGCAATAGCAATCAATCAAACGATCCGATCAGATCTTCGAAGTGTACGGGACTATCAACTGGTATCAGAGCCGTAGAATCAAGGATTCGTCGGTTTCGGATCGTGCTTTAGAACGTTTTCGGTTTGATTCGCGAAGGTTTTATTGATTAATCTTCGTTTCTGGGTTAGGTTGCTTGAAGATTTCGTTTTCTGAAGAGTTTTTTTGGGTTTGTTCGTCGTTCGGTTTTCGAAATTCGTTAGGGTTTCGAAAATTTTCGATTTTAGGGTTTTGGAGCTGGTCAGTCGCGTTTTTGCGACGTTAGCTGCGACGTCGCTAAGTTCTGCGACGTTACTAGCGACGTCAGGTGCGACGTCGCTTGTTTTTGCGACGTAGCCTGCGACGTTATTAATTTTGACCTTGACTGGTCTTTGCGACGTAGTTAGCGACGTCGTTATTTTGACCTTAAGTGGTTATTGCGACGTAGGCTGCGACGTCGCTATCCTCTGCGACGTTGGATTGCGACGTTATACACTACGTCGTATTTTCGATTCTTAATTGAGTCATCGGACTTTTGCGACGTTGCTAATTTTTCCTGCCACATTACCCTCACTCTAGATTCGTAAAAAAAAAAAAAAAAAAAAACAGAGTTTTTTGGCGGGAAACCTCCGGAAAATTTTACATTTTCAAATTTTTTTCCTAGTCTTAAAAGTCTTCAATTTTAGTCTGGAAAAAGTTTCATTTTACCCGGCTAGTTTTTGACGTTTTCGGACGAAATTTTGGCGGGAAAAACGCGAAAAATTTTGCAATTTCAAATTTTGTTTTTAGGCTTAGAATAGCTTCATTTTAGTGTCGGAAAAGTTTTGCTATACTCGGGTAGTCGTCAAAATTATTCGAATTTAGTTTTGGAGGGAAAAGTCGCAAGAGGCCGTATCGACTTCTGATTGGAAAATGTCTTCTAAAGCTCTTATGCGTTACAATAGTGGAGCTGTTAATGAGATTGAACCCCCCATGCTTACATTTGATACAGATTATGCTACATGGAGATTTGAGTTCGAAGCATTCATAGCGTTAAAAAATCCAGATATGTGGAACTCATTGGTTGAAAGATATGAAAAACCACACAGAGGTATGACTCTCGATGAGAGAAAAGCTTGGGATATTGAAAAGAAAACCCATGCTGGAATATTAAAATGTTTATCAAATGAAGTTAAACAATTGTTCAAACATTATGATATTGCATATGACCTCTGGCATGCTATTGAGAAACGATGTGGTGGATATGAAAAATATAGGAGATATAGAGTGGAACTTGTCAAGAAACAGTTTGACACATTTGATTTACTATCAAATGAATCTTTAGAAGAACTCTTCAAAAGATATTCCCAACTAGTAGATGAAGTGGCTGATGGAGGAATGATACTTAATAATGGAGAAGTAAACAGGAAGTTATTAGGTGCATTACCTAAGGATTGGGATGCAACGGTATCAACTATGGAAAAAGATCTAGAAATTGAAGTCATGGATTTGGAAGAACTCATCGGAAAGTTACAGGCTGCTGCTCTTGACATGAAGAAGAAAGAAAAGAAGTCAGAGGCAAATATTCAAATTCCTAGTCTACATGATACTTCCAGATCTACTTCCAACTCAGCTGCATCTACTTCTACTGGCACTTCCTATACTTCTCATACCGCTCCTTCAAAGTCTACTGAGGAACATGCTAAAATCTTTACTATAACACCACACTATTTCAAGAGACAATTTTTTTTTTTTTTTTTTAAACATATATCGGAAGCGATTAAATACAAATCATGCATTATAGATTGCGTATAACATAGTTCCCAAAACACAATCTATGCCTGCATGATAAGTTGGTACAATAATCATATCAACTACAACATTAAGTTAAGTGTTATTTAAATTCCAAAATATAAGTTTATTAAACGACTACATGTCGTATAGTCAGAGTAGGCAGTCAAACATTCTTCAAACTAACTTCTTGCCCACCCACATCAAAAGTAATCTGCAAGAAGTGAGGAGAGGGATTAGCACGAAGCTAAGTGAATAGATCACAACTATCAGTCTAAACTAGCATAGCAATTGATCACCACAAAGCATTATAACAAATACATCAAAGAGGATCGGTGGTCCTTGAGGTACCCTCATGCCGCGGTGGTTCCCCAAGTAACACTTATAACCACTGAAGGCCAAACAGTGGTCTTACCGATAGTTTAGTACCATTACTACATACGACATGATTTCAATAAACAACACATGTACAAAGTCATCATGTCGTCCAAAGTAACAGTATCCAAACCCAATATCATATTGACCCCTGACAAGATAGCACTTTCCATAATCATCATGGCAAAATGTACTGATTCAATATATATATAACTGTAAAACCACGTTTACCCGTTGTAACCGGATTGTTACAACTAATTCAGAAAGAGAGTCAATGATCCACTCACCCTTACTGACAATGTCACCACTCAGAGATCTAGTCTCACTGAGTCTTCGCTTTATCTGAAAATACGACTAACCCGAATTAGTCTCACATTCAAGTTCACTATGATATAATCATGTATATAGTGTCATATAAGAATATCTACTATACTATTACTACAATGCGATTAACACGAATGCATAAGTCATAAGTTAACAAATTTGTCATTTTTACAACATGCAAACGCGATCCGGGTGAGAGTAGGCTGGATCGCGTTCCAATGTACAAAAAGTTCTGTTACCGTTTTTCACTATCAAACGCGATCCTGAAGATGTGCCGGGATCGCGTTCCAAAGAACAAACTCAACTCAACACGGATTTACACTAACTAACGCGATCCGAACTTAAGGGGCGGGATCGCGTTTCAAAGAAGGATTCAGGTCGGAGACAAATTTACACAATGGAACGCGATCCTGGCCTGATGCCTGGATCGCGTTTGTCACCTTTCCAGCGACAAAACCCAGGTTCAAGAACACTTCAGCTCGACCTAATTCTTAATTTCACCAAATAAAAGATGTAATACACAAATATTGACATACAATAACCTCAAAGATCATCATGTAACATGTTATAACAACAAATAACTATCATCAAACTCAAATCCATACTTGATCACACTTTTAACCTAATTACTTCAAACCCCAATTCCTAAACATATATTCAAAGCAATATTAAACTTACAATCGATGTAATATCAAGGAAGATGATGATGATGATAAGTGTTAACCACGAATCCAAGCTCTAATCGATTGCTCAAGGTTTTCTCCTTTTGATTTCACCTCAAACTCACTATATGTGTGTGTGTTCTTTTACTTGGAATAAATGAGGAACCAAATGAAATGGAAAAGGGAGAGGTGGGAAATAAACCGATCCACCAACTAAAGGTGAGTATAAGTTGATACCAAATTATACCCGCTCTAAACCTATTGTCTGGAACCTAAAAATCATTTACGTGAAAATATATTTTATTATACCTTCAACTATAATAATTTAAAACAAGTAATAATTCATGCATCACAATAAGTTATTTGACCAATGGACATATTTATTTCAATTTGGCAATAATACTAATTATTTCTAAATTTAATTAAATAATCAAATGGATTAAGTAAATTTACCAAAATCCTCCTAGGCCAGTAATGAGGATGTTACAAATCTTCCCTCCTTAAGAAGATTTCGTCCCCGAAATCTCGCCACGCTCAAAAAGATTAGGATACCGCAATCTCATGCTTTCCTCCGTTTCCCACGTAAGATTAGCACCCAGACTATGGCGCCACTTAACCAAAACCATGGGTATCTCCTTCTTTCGAAGTTTAGTCACTTTTCTATCTACAAGCTCTATGGGTTCTTCTACAAGTTTATGACTTAAGTCGACACGCAAGTCTTGTAACGGAAGGACTTGGGATTGGTCCTCCACCTTACATTTTCTTAAGTAACAAACATTGAAGGTGTCATGAATACCCGCTAATTCAGGAGGAAGATCTAACGATACCGTTTGATCATTAACTACTTGGCGAACTCTAAATGGCCCAATAAACCTAGGAGCAAGTTTACCACGTTTACCAAACCGAATCACTCCTTTCCAAGGGGAAACCTTTAAATATACCAATTCACCCACTACAAACGAAACCGGACGACGCCGCGGATCGGCATACTGTTTCTGTCTATCCCGAGCCGCTTTCAACTTCTCACGAGCTATAGCTACTTTATCCGCAGTAATCTGGACAATATCTGGACCCGCAATTTGCTTCTCACCCGCTTCCAACCAACACGTGGGTGTTCTATAACGACGCCCATATAGCATTTCATACGGAGGCATACCTATACTCGAGTGATAAGAATTATTATACGCGAACTCAATCAATGGCAGGTGTGAATCCCAAGACCCACCATATTCCAACACACAAGCACGCAACATGTCCTCCAAAGTTTGAATTGTGTGTTCTGATTGACCGTCCGTCTGAGGGTGATAAGCCGTACTCAAATTAATTCGGGTACCTAATTCCTTCTGCAAACCCTGCCAAAACCCGGACATGAATCGCGGATCTCGATCCGACACGATAGATAAAGGAATTCCATGTCGTGAAACGATCTCATTGACGTACAATTGGGATAATTTACTCAAAGAAGTCGTCTCACTAGTAGCAAGAAAGTGAGCACTCTTTGTCAATCGGTCCACAATCACCCAAATCATGTCGTTTCCTCTAATGGTTCGCGGAAATTTTGTTACAAAATCCATCGTAATGTTTTCCCATTTCCACTCGGGGATCTCAAGTTGTTTCAACGACCCATACGGTTTCTGGTGCTCGGCCTTTACTTGAGAGCATATATGGCATGATTCCACAAATCGAGCAACATCCATTTTCAAAGTAGGCCACCAATACAAAGGTTTAAGATCATTATACATTTTTGTGCTCCCGGGATGAACCGACAATCGGGACTTATGAGCTTCCATCAATATTACATCACGAAGCCCACCAAGCAAAGTGTAACATCCTCAAATTGGGCCTAGGAGTAATAGGTATTTCCTGTAAATTTAAATGCTATTTAAATTTGTTATATGTATTGTGATAATTGAAAATAATAGGTCAAACAGTTATATGACTTTTTGTGAATAATAAAATATTACTCGTTTTAAACTTATTTAGTTGACGGTAAAATAAAATTGTATTTCCCCGCAAATGGTTTTTAAGTTCCAGACAATAATAAATACGGGGAACGAAAAACTAACACTTATATGCTATAATCTATGGAATAAATCGGTTTTTATTCCCACACACATACATACATACGTACGATTACACACACACACATATCTCACCCTAAATCATTATCAAGATCTTGAAGAACATCAAATTGAAGCTTTAAAACACGAATTCAAGCTTTCTTAATCATCACAAACAAGGTATGATCTTGTGTTCTTGATTTCTATAAACCTAGAATTTGGGGGTTTTTGTGTTCTTGAGCAAAATCCGAATTTAGGGTTTGATTATGTGATATTTATGTTAGTTAAGCTTCAATAACAAGTATTAATCATTCTATTATCATTATAAACATGTTATAATTGTTAATTCATGATTTTCACGTTAACCTAGAAATGGGGTTTTGGATAATTGATTTTATTGGCATGATTAATCTTGTATCTAGGCTTGTAATGATCATATTATTGTTAATTGATAAGTAATTCTTGATTGTAAGTGAAACACTAACTTAGAAATGATGGACATTATATATGATCATTAATGGAGTTCATGTGTTTAGTTGATAATTCAAGAATTTGAGATTCTATGCTTAGAATAATGATGTATGATTTATAAGTATTGATTAAAGATGATGATTTACATTGGTTATGTTAAGAGTTGTGAAATTGATTAAGTGTTCATGAGAATTTTGATAATCATGATGAGTTTGATGGTTTATATGAAGAAAGTAGTATGATTTGCTAATAAGAACCCTTAATTGATAATTAAAGAGGACGGTGTGAAATTAGTTGGTTAAGTATTCATTAGATCAAATATTGACGTTTTGATGAATAATTGATGTGGAAAGTTAGTAATCTTGTTAATGGTTTCATTATATTAGTTAACAATGATGGAGATGAATGTTGGATTAATACAAGATTAATGATAAATGGTTTGATGTAATTACAATTGTATGATGTTATATCAATATTGAGGCAAGTGCCAAATGACTAACTTGTGTTGTGTTATTGTATTCTCAGATGTGGAGAAGACTCAGTGACATTAGACTACTGAGTGGACGACTATGATTGTCGGTGAGTGGATCTTGGACTTTCTGTCTAAGTTAGTTGTAACAACATGGTTACAACGGGTAAACTTGGTTTATTGCAATGATTGCATTAATATTAGATTGGCATGTTGGCTAAACCTTTGATTGATTATTGGTGTCCATTGTGCTATGATAGTTGTGGACTATTTGATTTGGTGGGGGTCAACTAATGTGTTGGGTTTGGATACTATTACTAGGACTTCGCAAGTGCCTTGTACATGTGTTGGACACTGAAATTGCGTCGTGTGTAGTAATAGTACCAAACTATCGGTTTAACCTCTGATTTGGCCGTCAGTTGGTTTTAAGTGTTACTTGGGGAACTATCCGCGGCATGAGGGTACCTCAAGGACCACCGATCCTTCTATGTGCTTGTGCATTGCTTGGTTATAGGCATGTGTTAAGCTGAGTTAGATTGATAGCTTGGGATCTATTCACTTAGCTTCGTGCTAACCCCTCATTACTTCTTGCAGGTTTACTTCTGTATGAGGGTGGGCAAGAAGTACATATGGAATGGAATATTTGACAGGCTCACTCTGAAATGGATATTACGTTAATGATTTAACAACACATTGGGATTTCTATAACACCTAAACTTAATGTGTGTAATGATTAGAATAATCTAGTTTTAAAGGTTTGTATATAAGTGGATTGCTATTTGAAATGTATGTATGCAATCCACTGGTTTCTATTAATCTTGCGCTTCCGATATATTTAAAAAAAAAAAATGTCCTTGTATTTAGCGGGTGTTATAAATTGGTATCAGAGCCTAGGTTTGGGTGAATTGGACATTGTATGGTGTTCAATCCCAAACTTAGGTTTGTGTCAAGTCAAACATTCCAGGGATGGGGATTAGTGGTTGCATGAGAAAGTTGTAGTGAATGTGTACTAACCTATAACAAGTTGCAAGATTGTTGTTGTGGTTGCAGAAACGGAGGAATATGAGGAACCGAATGGTATTCTCAATGATTCCTCTATGTTCGTTGGTGTAAAAGCATCAGGTAATTCTCTATAAGCTTGATTAAATTAAATAAGTTTGAATTGTTTATTTGCTATGAGGACTATGATTAGTGAAGTAAATTGAATTAGATTGATATGATTTCTCATTTATGAGTAAGTTGATTTTGCCTATGTGTTTAGCATAAGTTGATTATGTGATTAGTAGTAAATCTTGATAGATTGAATTGATAAAATTTCCATAAGGAAATTAATGAGGTGATGGTATACCTCAAGTAAAATGTTTAAAGTCGTGGTGGTTTAAATTAGAAAGTGTACATTAATTGGAAGATGTGTGTTTGACCTGAAAAGTCAAAGTGGTCAATGACGTTTTTAAATGTATTGACAAGTTTCAGAATAGGTCAATGTTGAATACTTGATGTAATTTGTGTAAATGTGATGATAATATGTGAAATTGGTGTTTTAAGGTTATGTTGTGCCACCAATAGTGATAATGGTTGGGTTTGACTTAAATTAGTCAAAGTTATGTGGAATGAGTGATAGAATAGTGATTATATGGTCATAAACCCAAACGGGTCATTTAGGTGCCCAAATGGGTCACTTAGTGATAAAACGGTTAAAACTTGATGTGGTTTGTGTACGATGACTTTTAAAGTGACTTACAGTCATAAGTATAGATAAAATGTGGATTAAAAGTGTTAATGTGGTCATTATGAATGAAATTGGGAAAAATGTCCATTTGGACCCCTAAACGGGTCAACGTGTCAAAACAATGTAGAATGAGTGTTTGTAGGTGACGAATATGCCCACACGTCACAAATGTATATAGAAACATGTTGGTAAAAGGTGGAAGTCAGAAACCAAGTCGTTTGAAATATAGCGTGTCAACCAAAATGGTCGAAAATGGTCAAAAATGAGTCGTACGTCTGTTTTCTCGTAAAACGTGTAAATTGAAAAAGTGTAAAAAGGGAAAGTTTCATTTTGGCATAGTGGACGTGCCTGCAAAATTTTAGAGTCTAACTCTAAACGAGTAAAAAGTTATACGCGTTTGAAATTGGCTAAAAAATATGATTTTTTCTGAACTTCAGATTTTTGCTTGGGAACGCGATCCCAACAAGTTCTTCTGGATCGCGTTCGTACGTGTTATTTTGGCTCAGATTATTTTCTGCTTGGGAACGCGATCCCAGCCATTTTCCAGGATCGCGTTTGTGTGTGTAAATTGTGTTCAGATGCGTTTTCTCTGGGGAACGCGATCCCGCTCACTTCTCCGGATCGCGTTTGTATGCCTAATTTGGTTACAGAATATTTTACACTAGGAAACGCGATCCTGACCTGTTTCCCGGATCGCGTTAGTATTAAAAAAAAAAAAAAAAAAAAAATTTTTTTTTGCGACGTTCGACGTAGTTCTTGACGTAGAAAATTTTAGAAAATTTCGGTGTCCGATTAAGACGAAATTTACAGGGTCACTTGGAAACGACTCAACGGTCAAAGCTCATCGCGTTGCCATGAGCCCTGTCAGTTTTGGGCACTTCGGGGTCGTTTGGGGCTCGAAAATGGCATTTTACTGTTTTTCGGACTTTATTTTGTACTTTTGACTTACGTTTTAAATTGGGCTTTTGTTTCTTTGAGCCCTGGGATCATCCCTATGACTAAATATGACGTTATAACTTGTTTTAAGAGGTCCTCATATTTTATTGAGTATAAGTTATTTTCGAGCTGTGTATTTGTCGTATTGTCGATTGTGGCCAACTGTTGTTGGTGGTGATTTAAATTCTTGAGTGATATGGACTAAGTGAAATAAGATGAAGTAAATGTGTCATCTAAAATATTGGAAATGGTTAAAATAAGTATTCTTAGAGATTGAAAGGAATACATGGGTCTATACTTATTGATATTTGAAAGTAGAGTAATAATTCGCATGTGTGGCATGAAAAGTTTTACTTATATTACAACTAAAGAGGTAAAGATTGGAGAGAACATATTAAATATTACAAGTAGTATGGATGAAGTGTTTAGTACCAGATGTACAATTAATGTTGAGTGATGTAATTAGTAAATGACCTTGAATTAGGTAATAAAGAAGTTGTTTGTAATAATAGTGTTAGACATTACACCTGAGTTAAGGATATAATAAAAAGAGTATTGAATGTCTGTGTGGTTTGTGTAAACTTGGTGATATGTGTAATGTACATTCAAAATGATAAGTTGAAAACGGTAGTAAACTAATACTTGATGATATACCTGCTACTATGGGTAGTTATAATTGTGCAAATGGTTGATATCATGGTTATGATATAATTAAGGGTAAAGACTAATAAATTTTGAGAGATTAATGGTATGAACTAGCCTGAGAATAAAGTGTGACTGACATAATATGATGACGTCTGGCCAACGTATTCATATTATGCCATTTCACATGGAGTTGTTGAGGCTACTAAGTACCAAATGAAGTTAAATGATTTTAAATTAACGGTAACATGTATTGACCCACAGTTATGAAATAGTTATTGATTGACTAAAATTAAGGTAGTAGCAGACTATTAAAATTATTGTTCAATGTGATATCATTGTAAAGGAAAATTTTGAACGGGTTATACTATTGTTAAAAATGAGTATGTGATTATTTGTTGCAATGTTTGAGGCTTAGTGAAGATTAGCATAGCCGGATAGTCTAGTATTAGAAAATTATGTGAAACTATGTCCTTGGGAAAAAAAGTAAAATAGTCAGGAAAATAAGAGTTTTACTTGTTGGATTGATAATATTATTATAATTACGTGCGAATTACATATAATCTTTCGGATTTCTGCATATCTAATGACTAGATAAAGTGGTAAATTGTAATTTGAAAAAGTTATGTGATGAGAAAAGTTAAGTAGAGGTCGGTTAAAGTGGATTAAATAGGTGAATATTGTTGAAAAATGTGTTGATGATTAGCACATTTTGATAATGTGGTACGTGTGCTAGTATAGCAAGGTACCCATTGATTGAGACTTAGCATGTATCCAATATAATTTGGTGCTAAGTGATTGTGTAACTATATGATAATGGTATTAACCATAGGATTTGACCTCTACTTTGCTTATCAATACGTGGTTAGTGTTATATGATTCCGAGATATTTTAATAAAAATGGGTTTCATGTACCTCAGTGATATGTGGATATTAGCGTGGATGCTAGTTATAATTGAAATTTAAACTTCATTGATGATATGTGTATTGTGGTTTCCATAACCACTGTTTTCGATATTGAAAAAGATAGAATTCATATACCAATTTTAAAGATCTAGCATGTCGCAAGATTCTGGTTATGAGAGTATATTACTTTACTCAGTTAAGTGATTTACTTATGTTAAGTGATAACTTGTTTTAAAATGTTCATTGTGTATATGAAGATAAGATTAGGTACATTATATGTACTGAAATGAGAAATTGAAGCATGTACATTGGATATGTGCATGTGTAATTAGGTTGAAAACATATATCTTAAAATGGATTAAATGTATACATATTTTGTGTATGTGTGATGAGTGATTAAGATACGCATAGAGATGATATGCATATGTAATTTAAATTGTACATATACCTTATGTGCATTTAGTGATAAATAATTATGTAGTTAGGGAATTGGAAGTAAAGTGTGAACCAGACTTCACACGAGGTATGATGTGATTAAATTCCCTAGATTTATTAAGGATGATTAGATTTCGAGGACGAAATCTCTTTAAGGGGGAGAGATTTGTAACATCCTCAAATTGGGCCTAGGAGTAATAGGTATTTCCTGTAAATTTAAATGCTATTTAAATTTGTTATATGTATTGTGATAATTGAAAATAATAGGTCAAACAGTTATATGACTTTTTGTGAATAATAAAATATTACTCGTTTTAAACTTATTTAGTTGACGGTAAAATAAAATTGTATTTCCCCGCAAATGGTTTTTAAGTTCCAGACAATAATAAATACGGGGAACGAAAAACTAACACTTATATGCTATAATCTATGGAATAAATCGGTTTTTATTCCCACACACATACATACATACGTACGATTACACACACACACATATCTCACCCTAAATCATTATCAAGATCTTGAAGAACATCAAATTGAAGCTTTAAAACACGAATTCAAGCTTTCTTAATCATCACAAACAAGGTATGATCTTGTGTTCTTGATTTCTATAAACCTAGAATTTGGGGGTTTTTGTGTTCTTGAGCAAAATCCGAATTTAGGGTTTGATTATGTGATATTTATGTTAGTTAAGCTTCAATAACAAGTATTAATCATTCTATTATCATTATAAACATGTTATAATTGTTAATTCATGATTTTCACGTTAACCTAGAAATGGGGTTTTGGATAATTGATTTTATTGGCATGATTAATCTTGTATCTAGGCTTGTAATGATCATATTATTGTTAATTGATAAGTAATTCTTGATTGTAAGTGAAACACTAACTTAGAAATGATGGACATTATATATGATCATTAATGGAGTTCATGTGTTTAGTTGATAATTCAAGAATTTGAGATTCTATGCTTAGAATAATGATGTATGATTTATAAGTATTGATTAAAGATGATGATTTACATTGGTTATGTTAAGAGTTGTGAAATTGATTAAGTGTTCATGAGAATTTTGATAATCATGATGAGTTTGATGGTTTATATGAAGAAAGTAGTATGATTTGCTAATAAGAACCCTTAATTGATAATTAAAGAGGACGGTGTGAAATTAGTTGGTTAAGTATTCATTAGATCAAATATTGACGTTTTGATGAATAATTGATGTGGAAAGTTAGTAATCTTGTTAATGGTTTCATTATATTAGTTAACAATGATGGAGATGAATGTTGGATTAATACAAGATTAATGATAAATGGTTTGATGTAATTACAATTGTATGATGTTATATCAATATTGAGGCAAGTGCCAAATGACTAACTTGTGTTGTGTTATTGTATTCTCAGATGTGGAGAAGACTCAGTGACATTAGACTACTGAGTGGACGACTATGATTGTCGGTGAGTGGATCTTGGACTTTCTGTCTAAGTTAGTTGTAACAACATGGTTACAACGGGTAAACTTGGTTTATTGCAATGATTGCATTAATATTAGATTGGCATGTTGGCTAAACCTTTGATTGATTATTGGCGTCCATTGTGCTATGATAGTTGTGGACTATTTGATTTGGTGGGGGTCAACTAATGTGTTGGGTTTGGATACTATTACTAGGACTTCGCAAGTGCCTTGTACATGTGTTGGACACTGAAATTGCGTCGTGTGTAGTAATAGTACCAAACTATCGGTTTAACCTCTGATTTGGCCGTCAGTTGGTTTTAAGTGTTACTTGGGGAACCATCCGCGGCATGAGGGTACCTCAAGGACCACCGATCCTTCTATGTGCTTGTGCATTGCTTGGTTATAGGCATGTGTTAAGCTGAGTTAGATTGATAGCTTGGGATCTATTCACTTAGCTTCGTGCTAACCCCTCATTACTTCTTGCAGGTTTACTTCTGTATGAGGGTGGGCAAGAAGTACATATGGAATGGAATGTTTGACAGGCTCACTCTGAAATGGATATTACGTTAATGATTTAACAACACATTGGGATTTCTATAACACCTAAACTTAATGTGTGTAATGATTAGAATAATCTAGTTTTAAAGGTTTGTATATAAGTGGATTGCTATTTGAAATGTATGTATGCAATCCACTGGTTTCTATTAATCTTGCGCTTCCGATATATTTAAAAAAAAAAAAAATGTCCTTGTATTTAGCGGGTGTTATACAAAGGAACCCAGACACGCGATTGGAATGTCTTTAATCCATGAGAATCGTCACATAACAGTTCTTTTCTTTTCAATAGAATCTCGGCTTTCAAATTTTGATCCAAAAGTGCTTCCATTTGTGCCATTCTCAATTTGTCAATCAAATCTGAGGAAACTTCTAATCGCATAAAGCAAACTTTCTCGAATTTCCCTTTTCTACTCAACGCATCCGCGACCACATTCGCCTTACCCGGATGGTAACGAATCTCACAATCATAATCTTTTATCAACTCTAACCATCTCCTCTGACGCATATTCAGTTCCTTCTGAGAAAACATGTACTGAAGACTCTTATGATCCGTACAAATAACGCATTTAGTACCATACAAATAGTGTCTCCAGATTTTTAAGGCAAAGACTACAGCTGCAAGTTCCAAGTCATGAGTAGGGTAATTCTTTTCATGAGGTTTAAGCTGACGAGAAACATATGCAATGACTCGACCACGTTGCATCAAGACACCACCCAAACCCGCATGCAAAGCGTCACAATACACAATGAAATCCTCGGACCCTTCAGGCAAGGCTAAAATTGGAGCCTGACACAATAACTGTTTCAAAGTCTGGAAAGCCGACTCCTGCTGATCATTCCATTGAAACTTAACATCCTTTCGAGTCAATTTCGTCAAAGGACCCGCTAGCTTAGAGAAATCCTTGATGAACTTTCGATAGTAACCCGCCAAACCAAGAAAACTCTTAATCTCTGAAGCAGACTTAGGTGCTTGCCAATTCATAACTGCCTCAACCTTAGATGGATCAACCTTAACTCCATCCTCACAAATAATATGCCCCAAAAACTGAACCTCACGCAACCAAAACTCGCATTTGGAGAACTTAGCATACAACTTCTCCTGTCTCAAAGTATCAAGTACTAAACGCAAGTGTACTTCGTGATCGGATTCAGACTTAGAATAAATCAATATATCGTCAATAAATACAATAACAAACTTATCAAGGTAGGGTCGACAAACTCTATTCATCAAATCCATAAAGACCGCCGGAGCATTAGTCAACCCAAAAGGCATAACAAGAAATTCATAATGACCATATCTAGTGCGAAAAGCCGTCTTAGGAATATCCTCCCCACAAACCCGCACTTGATGATAACCCGACCTCAAGTCAATCTTAGAAAAATAGGAAGACCCTTGTAATTGATCAAATAATTCATCTATTCGGGGCAAAGGGTACTTATTCTTTATGGTTCGCTTATTCAACTCTCTATAATCAATACACATCCGAAGGGTGCCATCCTTCTTTTTAACAAACAATACGGGTGCACCCCAAGGAGACGAACTAGGCCTGACGAAACCCTTATCTAATAGCTCCTGGATTTGGGTCATCATTTCACGAATTTCGGAGGGAGCTAGTCTATAAGGAGCCTTAGCTACAGGAGTAGAACCAGGAATTAGCTCAATTTTATATTCCACCTCTCTAATGGGAGGCAACCCAGGCAATTCATCAGGAAAAACGTCGGGGAAATCGGAAACCACCTGGACATTGGAAACGGTTTTCTTTTCTAATTTTGCATCAACTATATAAGCCAGGTAGGATACACACCCCTTAGCTAGAGATTTACTAGCTTTCATCATAGAAATCATAGGGATACTACCTCTTTCCCGTTCCCCTCGAGCCACAACAAATGACTCATTAGAGATTGGAATCCTAATTAGTTTCTTATGGCACTCTATACTTGCCTTATTTTTACTTAACCAATCCATGCCTAAAACCGCATCAAAACTGGGGATGGGCATCAATAGAAAAGAAATTGGGAAACTATGATCCTCAATCAAGATGCTAGCTCCAGTCACCGATGTGGTAACTGGAACTATCTTGCCATTTGCTATCTCAACCTCAATAGGATTTGTAATACAAGTGGGAGTCAATTTCAGTTTATCGCAGAAAAGCATAGATATAAATGAGCAATTGGCTCCCGAATCAAACAGAACAGTAGCTGGTACAGAGTTGATTAGAAATGTACCAGTTATAACATCTTCAGTCCTGACAGCATCATCAGCTGTCATTTGGAATGCCCTACCAGTTGCCGTTGGTGGATTCTTTCTTTTCTGGCCAGAAGATGAAGACCCACCGACCACACCCATCTTTTGTTTCCTAGCCTCCGGACACAAACCCGAACGATGACCTTCCTTTTGGCAATTCCAACACACATGCCTAGGAAACGCACAATCCTTGATGTCATGACCAAGTTGTCCACATTTGATACATCTAGCAGTTTGTGGAGTGCAAGGACCCGTGTGTCGCGATTTACAATTGTGGCACCAATTGGTTCTATCCAATGATTTATTATCCGAACTGAACTTCTTAGGTTGAAGAGATCCCTGCCATTTCTTCTTTCCAGGACTACCCGAAGATTCACCCTTGGGTTTAAATGGAGATTTTTCCTTAACCTCCAAACCTTGTGCCCTAACATCCCCATCCACAGAACGGGCAAGATCAAAAGCTTGGGAAAGAGTACCCGCCAACCTCACGGTCGTCCGATAAGTATGCGGTAACATCCCCACAAAATGGTCAATCTTCATACGTTCCTCCGGTACCCATTGTTGCACGAATATCAACTTGTCAGTGAATTGGGAAATGAGATCATCCATCGTCATCTTGTCCGTTAATTGCAAATCCAAAAACTCGCGTCGAATCCGGGTCATGTCAAATCCCGAACAATATTTCTTACAAACCTCATTGTGAAAATCAGACCAACAAATCGATGCTCTCTGCTGTGGGGTAAAATGTGATGTAATGGAATCCCACCAAACCATTGCGGGACCCTTCAGAAGTTGCACCGCAAAAGGAACCTTGACTTCCTCTTCACATCGGCAAACCTCAAACTTTCTTTCCACATCCCTCAACCAATCCAAGGTAACAGAGGGATTTGTACTACCCGAATAATCCGATGGTCCACAAGACTTGAAAGTCTTAAAAAAGCATAGCTTTGGTTGACCCTGAGCTTGAAATATCGGAGTCTGATAACCAGAAGGTCCGGAAGAGAACGGAGCCGAAATCGGATAGGTACCATAGTGTGGATGATGATAATAAGACTGAGATACGGGAATCTGCGAAGTCACCAAAAGTGGTGGTACTGTGCTAACAGTAGGTGGCAAAGATTGCAAGATTTGTTGAGAAGACCGGTTTTGTTGTTGTTGTTGCAAAAACTGTTGTTCTATTGCCTTAAGTCTCAGATTTTCTGTCTCTAGCTGAATCATATAATCCTCATGATCAAAATCCCCTGCAGAAAAGGTAGTACCAGTTTGACCCTGGCTAACAATTTGGGTTTCAGGAGGGGATACATTAGTTCGAGGGGCATCATTGGGTGGGTCAGCTGGAGGTTCATTCTCTGCCATATCTGTACCAAAACAACATCTCATAATACGTTAGTTGTTAGTACCTATATACTAACCATCTTCAAATGCTAATAAAATCCCACTCAAAGGAATGTTTGACGGACACACATAGATTTGGGATTGAACAATTATCCCATGCTCAATTCACCCAAACCTAGGCTCTGATACCAATTTATAACACCACACTATTTCAAGAGACAATTTTTTTTTTTTTTTAAACATATATCGGAAGCGATTAAATACAAATCATGCATTATAGATTGCGTATAACATAGTTCCCAAAACACAATCTATGCATGCATGATAAGTTGGTACAATAATCATATCAACTACAACATTAAGTTAAGTGTTATTTAAATTCCAAAATATAAGTTTATTAAACGACTACATGTCGTATAGTCAGAGTAGGCAGTCAAACATTCTTCAAACTAACTTCTTGCCCACCCACATCAAAAGTAATCTGCAAGAAGTGAGGAGAGGGATTAGCACGAAGCTAAGTGAATAGATCACAACTATCAGTCTAAACTAGCATAGCAATTGATCACCACAAAGCATTATAACAAATACATCAAAGAGGATCGGTGGTCCTTGAGGTACCCTCATGCCGCGGTGGTTCCCCAAGTAACACTTATAACCACTGAAGGCCAAACAGTGGTCTTACCGATAGTTTAGTACCATTACTACATACGACATGATTTCAATAAACAACACATGTACAAAGTCATCATGTCATCCAAAGTAAGAGTATCCAAACCCAATATCATATTGACCCCTGACAAGATAGCACATTCCATAATCATCATGGCAAAATGTACTGATTCAATATATATATAACTGTAAAACCACGTTTACCCGTTGTAACCGGATTGTTACAACTAATTCAGAAAGAGAGTCAATGATCCACTCACCCTTACTGACAATGTCACCACTCAGAGATCTAGTCTCACTGAGTCTTCGCTTTATCTGAAAATACGACCAACCCGAATTAGTCTCACATTCAAGTTCACTATGATATAATCATGTATATAGTGTCATATAAGAATATCTACTATACTATTACTACAATGCGATTAACACGAATGCATAAGTCATAAGTTAACAAATTTGTCATTTTTACAACATGCAAACGCGATCCGGGTGAGAGTAGGCTGGATCGCGTTCCAATGTACAAAAAGTTCTGTTACCGTTTTTCACTATCAAACGCGATCCTGAAGATGTGCCGGGATCGCGTTCCAAAGAACAAACTCAACTCAACACGGATTTACACTAACTAACGCGATCCGAATTTAAGGGGCGGGATCGCGTTTCAAAGAAGGATTCAGGTCGGAGACAAATTTACACAATGGAACGCGATCCTGGCCTGATGCCTGGATCGCGTTTGTCACCTTTCCAGCGACAAAACCCAGGTTCAAGAACACTTCAGCTCGACCTAATTCTTAATTTCACCAAATAAAAGATGTAATACACAAATATTGACATACAATAACCTCAAAGATCATCATGTAACATGTTATAACAACAAATAACTATCATCAAACTCAAATCCATACTTGATCACACTTTTAACCTAATTACTTCAAACCCCAATTCCTAAACATATATTCAAAGCAATATTAAACTTACAATCGATGTAATATCAAGGAAGATGATGATGATGATAAGTGTTAACCACGAATCCAAGCTCTAATCGATTGCTCAAGGTTTTCTCCTTTTGATTTCACCTCAAACTCACTATATGTGTGTGTGTTCTTTTACTTGGAATAAATGAGGAACCAAATGAAATGGAAAAGGGAGAGGTGGGAAATAAACCGATCCACCAACTAAAGGTGAGTATAAGTTGATACCAAATTATACCCGCTCTAAACCTATTGTCTGGAACCTAAAAATCATTTACGTGAAAATATATTTTATTATACCTTCAACTATAATAATTTAAAACAAGTAATAATTCATGCATCACAATAAGTTATTTGACCAATGGACATATTTATTTCAATTTGGCAATAATACTAATTATTTCTAAATTTAATTAAATAATCAAATGGATTAAGTAAATTTACCAAAATCCTCCTAAGCCAGTAATGAGGATGTTACATTTACAGCTTTCCTCAATTCTTATGAGAATTTTCTTTCCAAGAAGGCTAGTACTCTACAGCTTACTGAAGAAGACTTTGAACAGATTGATTCTGATGATCTCGAGCAGATGGACATCAAATGGAGGATGGCCATGATAACTGTGAAAACGTATGATCGTTTAAGCTCAAGACTTTTTAGGTCTTTGATCTAGGATACAACGATAACAATAATAATAATTTGCAGCAGAATAATAATAAGAACAATGTTATCAACCAAATCCCTAATCTTATTAATTAATCAACAAGACGGATACCCTTTAGTATCGGGGTTACAAGAACCTTAGGGATAACAAAGAACTTTAGACGTCTACATCTTTTCTAGGTGCACACCTTTTTACCTACACCCAATATCTCTTTATATACTAGAGATACTAGGTTTACAAGAAACCCTAATCGTAGGAGAATAATAATTAAACAATTTACAATTTTAGTCCCTCATCTTTAATTATTTTGTATCATCAAATTAAAATATCCTAACAATCTTCCCCTATTTGATGATGACAAAATAAACATCTTCTCGTACATACTTCCCCTTAGTTCTTGATTTCTTGTAAACATGTCATGCATAATAAGCTGCATATCTTGACCTTCGAATCTTCTTCCCCTTTTTGTCATAATCCAATAGGGGTCTTCAAAAAGATAAGCAACTTCAAACATTTACAACCACTTGCTATATAATACACCACTAATCCAATTTTCTAATAACTCAAATTACCCTCCATGACGCGTAATAAGAATAATGAATTTGAGCAGTAGAAAATTACACTAGCAGTAGTAATATACAACTAGCAGTAGTAATAAATCCTTTTACCTCAAACAATGCATGAACATATCCCAATGGTTAAAAACTTGAAACAACAAGCTTCCCCTCAAATGAATATTTTAACCATCCCTTGAATCTCGAATTCTATCAGCTCTATGTAATGATCACATATGAAGAAAACAGAATATAACAAACTTGATGAAGAAGTCGAATCTTTCAAACCTGTACCTTATATCTTGTACTAACCACGACGTCGAAACTTATATTCCAGTGTATAAGTAGATCACAATCTCTTTGACAAAAATCCTTATTTTCCATAATAAGTCACCGAGCAACCCACTCTTCCAAGTGATAGCAAATGTGAGCATTGAGCATCATAAGTTTAATCTCACACGTTTGCTAGATTTGTCAAGTCTTCGTCGTCACCATACAAACCAAACAAGTTATCTTCAAAGCTTAACATCATCACTTTGAGATATGATAAGATACATAGCTGAAAAACTCAACTACAATATCAAATAAGCTACAATCAACCTTCTTCGTAATCACATCTTCATATAATCTTTATGAATGAGCCATTAAATCAATAAGAATAAATTGTTATGAAAACAATTCCAATCGAGATCCAAAACCATCAACTGTTTTGTTCTAACAGTTTTAACGTTTGCACGTCAACTAACAGTGGTAACTGCTAACTAGCATTGGCACTATCCAAATAACTAACAGTGGCACTGTCTAGTATAACTAGCAGAGGCATGTTTGTACTAGCAGTGGCAAAAGCCATCTAACAGTGGCAATATTGTACAAACAGTGGTAAGAATGTTCTAGCAGCGGTAAACTTGTACTAGCAGTGGGAAGCTTCTACTAGCAGTGGTTAGCACATTTAACCAGCAGTGGCAGCAACTTCAGAATTATATATCTCTCTGATGACGTATCTGATCATGCTCAAATTTTTACACGAAGTCGATCAATGTTTCATTAACCACATATCCAAAAATCAAGTCGATCCAATGGTTAACGAATCTACAGTAATTTTCTGACTTCAGCTGCACGAAAGAAACCATAAACTTACTGCATTAACTTCGAATTTTAATATCTCTTTGTAGAAACATCCAATCACTATGAAATTTTTACAAGATGTAGATACATATGTCTTCTATAACATATCCAAAAATCATCAACTTTCGTTGGATAACGAAGACACAGTGACCGTTTAACTTCTGTCGTTCTGAAAAACCCTAAACTTTCAGCAACCAATTTCGACAATGAATATCTCTCAATCAAAAGCTCAGATCAAAAATTCCTTCGGTAGGAATGTGCGCCTATATGTTAAGAACCTACAGTTCAAATTTCACGACAATCTAACGGTTAACGAAGGAGATCCGAATTTTTTTACCATGGCTGTGCAGAAAGTGACGAATTACGAATTTTTCTTGCAATCTTCTAGGGTTTCTTCAATACGGCTTCTCTTGCTTGTAAAACTTTATAGATCCTAGATCACGAGCCACCTTGCTTTGATACCAATTGTGAAAACGTATGATCGTTTAAGCTCAAGACTTTTTAGGTCTTTGATCTAGGATACAACGATAACAATAATAATAATTTGCAGCAGAATAATAATAAGAACAATGTTATCAACCAAATCCCTAATCTTATTAATTAATCACAAGACGGATACCCTTTAGTATCGGGGTTACAAGAACCTTAGGTGCACACCTTTTTACCTACACCCAATATCTCTTTATATACTAGAGATACTAGGTTTACAAGAAACCCTAATCGTAGGAGAATAATAATTAAACAATTTACAATTTTAGTCCCTCATCTTTAATTATTTTGTATCATCAAATTAAAATATCCTAACAATAACCCAAAGGACAAAGAAATTTCTTCAGAGAACGGGCAGAAAAGACCTGGATGACGATGGTGATACAGGTCTTGGTTTTAATAAAAGCAAAGTGAAATGCAAGAACTGTCAGATTCATGGGCACTTTGCTAAGGAGTGTCAGAAAGAAAAATATCCTTCATCTGGATTCACTACTCCTACAGCTCCAACGACTCCAGAGAAAAACACAACATCACAGGCTATGACGGTGTATTCTCAGGGAGTGTTTGATTTTAGTGCACTTCAAGGAGAGGTTCAACATAGTGCGCTTTTGGCAAAGATACATGCGGTACATGATGAACCTGAGGTACCCATAAACTGTGTTTCCTGTTTTACATTGACTGAATCTCTTGAGAATTATCAATATGACAATTTAGAGTTGCGAGAAAAAGTTGTCAAACTTACTGAATCAAACAATTTTCTTAAAGCTAATGAGAAACTTTATGATAACAAAATTGAGGCATATAAGTTAGACACACAAACTTATAAAGCAAAAGTCTTTAGTCAACAAGATGCAATTAATAGTTATCTTGCTGAAATTGAATTGTTGAATAAAGAGCTTTTTGATTTAAAAAGTGAGTACGATAACCATAAAAGCAAAATTTTAGGTTCTTCATCCGCAACTTTTGTCTTTAATGAAATCGTTAATAAGCAAGGGACATGCGGTAAAAAGAAGGCAGGACTTGGTTATAATCAAGTACCACCACCTTCCCACGCCGAATACTGTCCTACGCCTGTTAAGGAAGGTCTTGAAGAGATTCCAGTTGATTATATGAAGCTTTATGGTATTAAAGCTAAAGAAGCTAAGCGAAACAAACAGGCAAAGGAGAAAACTATAAGGCCAGAGTATCCTTTACCTAAGTTTGTTAAGCCTGATAGTGCACCTCCAGTTCGTGTTGAGGAGGTCGTTGAGGTAGAAGATATACCTGAAGAGTCTACCATTAAGGTTGAGAAAATAAATGTCAAACCTGAACATTTCATCATTACAACTGAAAATGATGATTATTTTAAATGCAAAGGCAAAGCTAAGGTTGACAATGAATCCTCAAAAGTTGTAGTTGATAAATCTGAAAAGAATAAACCTTCAAAATCAACTAACTCAACCTCAGGAACATCTACTTCAACATGTCCACCTAAGAGTGCATGTTCAATAAATGTTCCTGGTCATAGACCTTCTGTGTATTGTCCTCCATCGAAACGATTTGAGGGAACTCATTGGAATAAATCTTATGTTGAGAGACGTTCTTGTTTCCATTGCGGACAACAAGGACATATAATTAGGGATTGTCGGTTATTATCCCTAGATAGGTTTGGTAGAGGGATGCCAAGAACTTCCTCCTTTAGGAATTCTTATTCAAAATCGTTTTCTAGGCGTGCTTCGTATTCGCCTATATCAAGATATGCATCCTCTTCTCCAAAACCCGTGGCTAGAGTAAACAAAGTTGTGCCTAGTAAACCTCAAGTTCAACAGCACAACATTGTTGAAAACAACTCATCTGAACCTACAAAGGTTTGGAAACCCAAATCCACAAACAACACATCAATGAAATCCTCTGAGTTTTTAAAATATCATAAACTCATTGATGTGATGGTTATGGATGATCATGGACAACCCAAGTCTATCAAGGCTTGGGTGTCCCATAAGTACTAACATTTAATTGTTTGTGGTGGTGCAGTCCGGTTGTTATAAGCTAATATTTTTAGTGACTGCGAGGATGTGAATATTTTTGGAAGATTGTTTTCAAAGTGCTCGTGTGTGATGATTTTGATGGATGAGATTATCGAAGTTTCGAGGTGGTAAACGTGCTAAAAGTCATTTTATTTGACTTGATATGTGATTTTGATACTTTTCTTTTAAATTTAATTATTAATGCAACAGCCATTCTTTATACTTTTTAGTATTAAAGAAATGCAATGTTGCGAAATTTATTCAATTTTTAAAAATCCAAAAATATGTTTAATGTTTAAGGGGAGTATTTTTGGATTGGATATAAGAATTTGCTGTTCAGGGGGAGTAATTCTGAATATTAAAAATTCTGATTATTTAATTCAGAAATGTGAACAGCAAGATTCTTAATTCTTGAAAAGATGTTGGATTGTGTGTCTGTAAATCAACTTGGGATATGATAGTACATCGGGGAACATGCACAAAATGGAAGTTTTAAGGTTTATCCTTGATGCATCAGTAGGTTTATCTAGCATACTTAATACAATTTTTATGAAAATTATCTTCATCATATGATGTATTGGTAAGCATGATACATATCGGTCTATGGGTTATTAAGAAGTAATTCAAATACGTGTCTATGATCTTGTGGTAAACACCTTGTGATGTACGACTCTAAGTCTTAATTCCTTAGCGTAGCTTGACATACTTCTTAATTTTAGATCGTATATCTGAGATCTCTTGGGGGAGTTAGCTGATTGATTCCTTTGTTGTACGTAAGTGTAGACCTGGTCTCAATTCAGCTTACTCTCAAAACTAAGCAAACGTGAGTCAATGTACTTGCAAAGTCTTATATTTAAGGTACTGGTCAAGGTCGCCAATTGAATAAATCAAGTTTGGTTTGACTGCGATCGGTTTTGCTTAAACCTGAATCAAGTGTATGTCGCTCTGTTGTACACAAGTACAGACCTGTCACCGCTGACTTGATTCTTAAAATTGATTCTCTTATATTCTTTCTAAATTTGGAAACTATGTTCTTGTCTGGGCTATGTCTATGGTGGGGACCACGGTGAAATATTCATACTAATAATAAAGATTAGCTTGCAGACACGGATGTAACATGTTTAAGTGGAAAAACAATACCAGTAATTGTCTTGAAATAATTTTTATACTAGGTGTATTAAATGTGCTAAGTAAATTTAAAGTGGACAATTATACTGGTAATCGAGATAACACTTACTATTTGCTAATAATTGCATGTTGGCCTGATATTATCCCTAAGCAGACTTAAAACAATCTTATCCCTAATTTATTTTAATCTTTGTTCTTTACTTTTCATTTATAAAGAAAAATTCAAAAATAATTTTATTTCTATGTTATTTTCTTCAATATCACATATCTTGTTAAAGTCAAATATTGAAGATGTAAAGGATGTCGGTTATTCTTCAAAGATTGTGAAGATAATTCTATTGGAGAAGCTGCTGATGATTGAGAGATGGTCACTGAGTTTGAAGATCTTATTGTATGATAAATTTGTGTCAGTCACATGAATTTGGACATCAAGATTTCTTGGAAGACCATGCTATCTCAAAGGGGGAGTTTCTGATTGTCAAAGACATGAAAGAGTTTGTTGATGAAGACTAATTGAAGACTTATTTGACCAAGCTGCTGACAAGCACTACTACATTTATGGTTAATTAGACCCCCACAATTAGACCGGTCTTGAGCAAAACCGGTCTTCATAGCACGTTCCGCCAAAAAAAAAATTGATAACCGGTCTTAATGTGTAAACACGTCTAGATATGGTTAATTAGACCCCCATAATTAGACCAGTCTTTAGCAAAACCGGTCTTCATAGCATTCCTCCCAATTAAAAGAGAACCCATCGGTAACTGCCATCACAATTACTCCGTAAATCCCAACCCACCTCCTTCTTCTAAACCCTAATGCTATCGAAAGTTGCTGTTGCTGCTCTCCTCTCAACCATCGAGCCAAACCACCTATTGCTGCTCTCCTCTCAACCATCGAAGCCACTCTCAACCAGCGAGCCACACTACCTGCTCCTCCTCCAAATAATTGTACACTTGAGGACCTGTTACTGTTCGAACATCGAGCATCACCACTCTCATATCCTCTATGGTACATCTATGTTTAATTATGTTACCGTGTTTATGTTAAATCAATAGTTAGTTAATATTAGCTTGCACAGGACTCTAAAAGTTAGCCCTAATTGAATTGTTAGTAAAGATTACTTAAAATCGAGGTTAGTCTTGAACTGTGTGTCTTTTAGATTCGTACTATATGTTTAGTTTCATCAAAAGTATACTGATCATCGGTTCTATGAGTACTGAATGTGTTTTAATTTTGTTGAGATGTTGATAATTTAACATGCATTTGTGGTTTTGATGATTAATGAGTGAATTGATAGCTAAATTTGTGTTGAATTGTAATCGGTGTGTAGTTGATTGTTATTATACAAACGATTTTGAAAATTTAGGATTGAATTGATTACTGATTTTAATAGCTAAGTTTTGATAGCTAAGTTTGTGATGATGATTAATGGATTGAATTGATTACTGAATTTAATTGGTATGTCTGAGTTGACCAAGGAAATTAACTTCTGGGAAACAATGATACAATACAAATTCAATTCTAGATATCATTCGTGAGATGTAATATAAAAGGCCTCAATAATGTTGACGTTGTTACGAGGTGTTGAAGGATCACTCAGATTCAAAAAATACTGAATGTGCTTCTTCTCCAAACTGTTGCATTGTAATCGGTGTGCAGTTAATTGTTATAATACAAACGATTTTGAAAATTTAGGTTTTAATCGTGTTACTTGTTGCTGTGTTAATAACTTAACCAGCATTTGCTTTTGAGATATAATTATTGATAATTTGATGACTTCAGTCTTTATAATTGTATAAGGTGTTACCTTCTATAAAACAGAACTTACATGCCTTTAGCTGACTGAAATATAGTTGTGTGGTTCTACGAATTCCATCATAAGCAGTTTGGTGTGTGATTGAAATATAGTTGTGTGCATACTGCTTGTCTAAATCTGCTAGTCTCTAATTTGTTTTTTGAGTAATAGTCATGTATGATATATAGTTACTAAAGATGCTCCTGATTAAATCATCCGATTTTAAATATGAATCACATGATTTTCATGTTGCATCTTTAACATGTATCTAATACGTACGATAATACTATTTAGTGCAATCAACAACCGGGTAGTTGGGAATGCGGCTATTACGTACTCAACTGGATGTATGATATCGTAAGTCGTTATCGGAGGCTGACATTAACGAAGTAAGTTTTTGTTAGTTCAGTTTTCTATTCATTTATTATTATTATTATTATTATTACTATTACTAATATTTTTAAAGAAACAGAAAACTACCTTGATGTTTTATTAAATCTTCAGTTTCTTTATATATTTTATCCCTTCGTATTTATCGGTTGATGATTTGTTATATATATTGAACATATAGATATCTTCGGATGAACATTCCTTATCGAAAAAGGAGATAGACGATATAGTTGAAAAGCGGCATATATTTTGTCCTATTTAACCAGGTACATCCTAACCGACTTGTTAAACCTTAACCTTTGTTAAGTTCTTTATAATGATTTACTTATCTTTCTAACCTTTGTTCCATCATATTTAGTCGAATTATTTTTTAGACTTTTTGAAGACTTAAAGTGGGAATGTTGATATTAATGTTTTTAGGTATAAAGGAAACTCGTACAGGCGTGTTGGAAGAGGGTAGAGGTAGAGGCATGTTCGAAGAGAGGTAGAGTTAGATGCGTTTTTGACTCCGAGGTAGATAGAGGTGTATTTTTGTGGCACTTGTGATTATGTATCTAATAGTTAGTTTTGGTTGATTGTTGTAGTGATCGCTATTGGATTACGGTTTTGTTTAAATTTACATTTAAGATGTTTGTAAACATATTGTTTGGTTTAAGTAATATCATTAATTTGTGATTTTGGCTATGAATTTCATTTTGTGATTTGTTATTTTGAATCAGATGGATATAGAGTTTGAATATGTTGTATATGCGAATGTATATGCTGTATAAGAATCTGTATATGCGATTGAATCACTGGAGAAAAAACTTATGTAGACCGGTTTGGAAACACGTCTAAAAGAGTTATGTAGACCGGTTTCAACGGATTTAAAAAGCGTGGGAAATAGCTAATAACCGGTCTAACTAATCATATTAAGACCGGTTAGGTAACCGGTCTTATTAAAATTTTAACAATTAGACCTGTTACATCTAGAGCGGGTGAAAAACCGGTCTACATGAATTTTTTACCCGGTCTTAATGGTGCTTTCTGTAGTAGTGAAGGGGGAGTTTGTTGGTGCATTTTGTGTGTCAGTCAGTTGGTCAAACTATTGTAATTGTCAAAGTCAATTAGTCTGTGTATGTATAGTGTTTAGCGTGTCAACAAAATGTAATTATATAGAATATACATGGCGACATGGGCTTCGTCGCATTGGGTTGGGCCTGCGACGTTGGGCCTAACGTCGCAGGGCCCAGTAGGTCGATATAAATAGAAAAGTTAAACTCAGATTTAGGGTTGGACGTGTGAGAGTGAGGTGAGCCGTTTTTGGTGTGAGAGAGACAGAGAGAAACGAGTTTGTAGTCTGTAATCGTTATATTATCAATTGTTAATATATACAAGATTATAGAGAATCGTTTGTGTGTTCGTGAATTTATATTGATTGTTTATCATTCCGCAATAGCAATCAATCAAACGATCCGATCAGATCTTCGAAGTGTACGGGACTATCAGTTAATTGTTTGGTTATGTATCTAACTTTACCCTTTTTACTATTGTATGTAACAAACTTTCAAAACATCTATTGTATGTAATAAACTTGTAAAAAATGCTATTGTATGTAACAAACTTTCAAAACATCTATTGTATGCAATAAACTTGTAAAAAATCGCTATCGTATGGTGCAGTAGTCAATGATCTGCTAGAGTTTGCTCGTGCCGTCACAAACCAATGTTAAAGAGTCATTTTCAGTTTGGCATGTACACATGTTAACCCGCAACATACAATAGAGATTTTTTACAAGTTCATTGCATACAATAGATGTTTTTAAAGGTTGTGACATACAATAGGGATTTTTACAAATTTATTGCATACAATATATGTTTTGAAAGTTTGTTACATACAATAGTATAACGAGCAAAGTTAAATACATAACCAAACAATTAACCCTATAAAATATATCTAGCTAGCTTACCTTTTTTCAGCTGCCAACTTCAACATTGACCTTAAAGTCAAATGTTATAATAAATCCATGATATATAGATGTGTTTAATTAATCGTTTATATAGGAAGTTGCCTTGCTTGTTGGTACGTTCAGTTCGGCAATATAATTTGATTTATTCGTGCATCTACGGTCTATACCAACTTCTTTATACAGGCTAAACCTAAAACCATAGACTATTACTCGTAATTAATTTCTTCAATTATTATTTATTTTGGTTTATTAAGTCAACTAATAATTAACTAAAGTCTTACACCGTTACACGCCCAGTACCATTGAAATGTTATTTGATTTGCTATATGTGGGTCAATAATTATGATCGATATTAATTATTTATTTATATAAATGCTTTTTTTTATCGTTAAGTCTATTTAAATAAAAAAATGATAGTTACTACATAAGTAACATCGTTATCATCATAGAGATATACATGTGATTAAGGTGATGTCATTAATTAATTTTCTAATATCAACCGCATACATACGAAAGCTTTGAAATAGATTGATGTGAAGATATGTTGGATGGTGAAAATGTGAAATTGACAATCACTATAACAATAACCAAGTGTTACATCATTTAGAATCTTAAGTTTATCTTAGGTAATTGTGGCCTTAAGTTTATCTACCAATTAAACATGACTTCTTACATCATTCTCTACCTATTTTCGAGATTATTTTTCCTATCTTCTGGCCTATATCGATCTATACTTCATGTTAAAAGAGAGAAAACGTAACTCAGAAGCGGATAAACTAGCTAACTAAAGAGAGGTAGATATACTGAGCTGATCCATTTGTTGTTTGGTATCCTTTTAGATCGATAGTCTATTTATTCTGTTTTTATAGTTATATCAGTAGACAATAGCCTTGTTTCATACTTTCATGTATGATATCGGTTTAGACGTTCCATTGTAACGGTCTATCAGATTTCCGTTACTTATAAAAATTTGATTGAGGTCATGACCCAAGTCCGGCTTAATCACCCGGCCGCGTATGAAAATTTTCCGACGCAAACTTCAATTTAAAGTTTCAAAACTTTGTTAAAATGACCAAAAATAGTGACGGATTTCCTATCAGAAATCATAAGAAATTGGTTTTTTGTCATGACACGTACTTAACAAATGTCTTTTTTTTTTAATTAACAAATCATGCATGGTTAGAGACTTAGAGTGTTCAGTATACAGTCAAGTCAATTAAATCTAGATTTGTTATTAATACCATGTGGATCACACATTCACACTGTTCGATCTTTACGTTAATTATAAGTTTTTTCTTAAGAATTAAATATTACTACGTAGTACGTGCAAAAATCAGTATGAATTTAACAATTCACGCATTTAAATATGTGACATTTTTTCCCCAAAGCCTCATGGAATCTTGAAATGATAAGATATCAAAATCACATGGAGATCTAACTTATTGGTCTAGTGCTTTCCGGTTTTGAATGTCCTTCGTTTGCATTCGACAGCTAAACTTTTGGATCTGGTTCGATTCATGGTGATCGAGTCTTGAAGATAATAACTGACCCCTGGTTCGATTCATGGTGAGTCTTGAAGATAATAACTGACCATATACTTTATATAACGTAACTATAAAACCTAGCTTAGTGTACTTTAAGGTTTGACTGCTTGAGTCATTAAGAGCACAGGGTGTGGTACACGGTGTTCTGGACAGTGTTCTGGAGAATGTTGAAAGTGAGGATTCTGTGGTGTGGTGAAACTGAATTCACAGTGTTCTGGACAGTGTTCTGGAGTTTTTTATTATTTGTTTTATTTGTTTTTTTAATGATGATAATTGTATATATTGATATATTTAAGAACAAATAAATGAAAACATTTTAATATTACAGTATTCTGGACCCATTTTAATTTTTTCTAACCTAACACAAAACAAATTCAATGTCCCTATCAACTTTTTTTCCAGCCTTTCAATTTTCATTTTAATAATAAAAATAATATAATAATAATAATGATATTTAAATAATAAGAGCCATGAACCACTCATTTTCTCCTCCTTTGGTTTCTTCTTCTCCGTAGCTTCTGTATTTTTTTTCTCCATAGCTTCAAAAAGAAAACCAAAAAAACAAAGAAAAGAAAGAAAACGGTGAACGAAGCAGCGTTTGGAAGTGGACGGCGACACTTGAACGCCGATGAGAACACCGACCAGGACACTGTTCCGGTGCGGCTAAACGCCGTCCGACGGCGTTCTCGTCGGAAAACGGCGACGAAAACCTCCCCACACCGAGTGCTCTAACAAACCAGGTCTTTAATTAAATAAGCAGAGCTAGCTTAGTTCACAACTTGATGAGTTTAAGTTGACTTTGTGTACATTGGTAGAAACAATATACTCGTAATTAATCCTCCATTAAACAAGGGAGGTGATTCGTACATTATCATTTTTTATCTGTACATCACCAAACATGTTTTATGATGTTGTACTGTATAACATCATAAAGCACAAAAGGTGATATAAAGATAAAAAATTATGATATACGAATCACCACCCCACAAAGAAAGACTACCTCGGTCAAGTTGAAGTTTAATACATATGTTGATCTTAACCGAGAATATCTATTAAGATCCAAAATATGTACTTGTATTATTATTATACTCTTCTTTTGTATATGAACATATTTTTTAATTTCCATGTGAAGCACATTTCTCTTTATTAAGTTAATAATTATTTTCTTTCGTACTTTCATAGAATTGAATAGCAACAGTTTGATAAAAACTAGGATTCGTAGAAATAAAAATGACATAAAATTATATTTCAACAAATACCAGATCTAGATGTATATCTATATGCAAGAAAGTAAGAGTACAGAGTGTGGTGACATTGTTCATACATTGTTCTCACGTGAATGTTGTTGTTGAAAAAAATGGAGATATGGAGGATGTTAAGTTTATAGTGTCCTCAAAATTTATTTTGACTTTTTTAAAATTAATTAATATGTGTGTTTAAAATAAGAAAATAAAAACAAGAAAAAAGAAGTAGAAAACAACGTTTTAGCTCGGACGGTTCTCCAGAACACCGTCCAAAGTGTCAGCGCAGTGTGGGAGAACGCCGTCGGACAGTGTCCTCGAACCAAAATTTTGATAAAACACCGCCCACACCGTGCGCTCTAATTGGATCAGTAAGTGTATTATACGTTTATATTTTTAAAAAATCAAACATAGATAACCGTAATGTTGAACTAGTAAAGTATTTACTTACGTGATCATCGAATTTTATATAACCGTTAACATATGTTATATGATAAAGTTACGTATAAGTCGAGATCGAGACGTTGATAAAAAAGTTCATTGAATTTTGTAAATCTTTTGTAATCAAAGTATTTCTCTATGCAAGGTTTTATGGACGCGTGCCCTTAGCGTTATACTCCCGTATAACATTCTTACTGCTTACTAATAGATACTTTATCAGTCCCATCATAAGTATCATTAATTAAATTATACAAAATTCTAGACAAAGCATAATTAATCAATATACTCTCTCTATTCCAGTTAAAGTATCTACTTTGACTTTGCACATAGTTTTAGGATTTCCTACTAACTACATTTTTCACAAATCAAATAACATATCTACCCACTAAATTATCTTTCGAATCGGACAATTCCCAAAATAGTAATGTGGACACCTGTTATGGGACGGCGATAGTATTATGTAAGATAAAAATAATGCGTTTAGCATTGTTTTTACACAAACTCTCGTTTATCAACTTTGAGAAAAAAAAATATATTGAGGGTATAATATCAAAAATAAAATAATATTAGACTTGAATACTTATTTTAAAACAAACTAAATTTGGAAAAGGTGGACATGCATATATTGTAATATAGGGAATGCTATACTACTGCTAATTTGCGTACTTTTTTTCTCCTCTAAGTTTCTCGATCTATCTTTTGTCTATGGGTTGTTTAAAATTATTTAATTTAAGTATTTAACTTAGCCGCTCATAAAGTTAAAAAGAAATAAAAAAATTTAGCTCACTCAATTTATTTTTAAAGTAGTACACTTCTGACCTACGTACGACTAAAATAATACAATGTTGATCCTTATACATAAATACACATTTGAAGTCGTGTTAAAAAGAATCACATAACTAGCTATAGCAAACTTTCTTCGATCGTAATCATGCATTTCATCGTCTCAAAATTTCCAAGGAGATCAATACGAATCACTTCGACATATTAAACAACTTAACGCGTCTTTCGCTTTAAACACTAATCAAGAAAACAGGACATATGAACTTCTAAAATCATGTAACAATTATTAATGAATTGTCGAAATCAAAGTTGATCTCGTCCCTCATTGTTGTCTTTATGTCTTAATCAACATAAATAATCGACGTTGATGCATACAAGTGATAATCAAAACAAACGAATGGTTCCAGATTCAATGAAGAAAACAATCACACATGCATGCATTAAATCTTTATGTTCGAGACCCTTTCAATAAATTTCTATTTGTATATTAGAAATAAAAATCAATTACCTAAAACATTAAATTATACTATTGGATTTTATTCTGAATATCCGATTCAAAATTATCCGAAATTTCGGATATCCGATTTTTCGGTTTCGGATCCGGATAGTGTTTTTTAGATAATTCGGAAAGTTAGGATATTCGATATCTGAAAAATCTGAAATTTTGTTTAATTTTTTTTCCTAATTTTATTAATTATCCAAAAGATAGATGGATTATTGTTATTGAATATTGATTAATAATGATAATTTGTGGTGTATTGTGTTTTATATATTTGATACGTGAACTCAATAATGTAAATTTCGGTTATATAATGTGCCATTTTTTAATATTTAGGAATTTATTTTAACTATTTACGGATATTCGGATACCCGAAATTTCGGATTCAAATAGTGAATTGAATTCGGCTATCCAAAATTTCGAATATCCGAATTTGAACACCCCTATATATTGCCCCTCATTACCCTTAACATAACGCAAGCATATATAGATCGACTAAATTAACTTTAATCAACAACTTAATGTAAATACTGGGTTTTAGCTTAAGCTACTAATTTCCTAGATATATTAATATTGGGCGGCAGTAATAGAAATAGGATCGATCCATGAATATTTTCACACCAAGTCAATTGTCTTCAACTTCATGGCTTTTCTTGCTACATCCCTTTCATTTCCAAACAATTATGTCCCCGGCCATTCCCCAAACCCTGGCAACGATTAACGTCGCATTCGAAGTTACTACGCGTAAGAACTGGTTGTCCAAAACTGTCAAGATAATTAAGAAACCTTAATCCCATGCATGCACACTTTTGGGGAACATTTCAATGTCTTAAACATGATTAAAATACTCGGTGCAACTTAGCAACATGTTTGGTTTTGATTGTTTTTTTGTTAAGTGCTAGAAGATACCCTTTTTAATTAGCTACAACTTTAATTAGCTTTTGTACACAGATTACAACATTTCTCTTGTAATTGTTTGATGAATTCAAGAAAAACACAACACGGAACAGCACGATTTGTGATTAATTTAGTATGAATTTGGATATAATTTTATTTTTAATATAATATAGAGTAAAACTTGCGTGACGTCTCAACTTAAATATATGCGATATATGATATATTTTATTGTTCATTTTATCAGTTTAGTGGCATCAATGTACCTACAATATAAACAAGTACTTAAAGAAGATTATATGTAGTTCATGAACTTCAGATCCTATTATCAAATTATTATTCATATCAACGTACCCACAAACCATATCTTGTTTTCTACTCCATCCGTCCCAATTTTATTGTCCTGTTTTGACTTTTGAAGTCTTTCTTTTTCAACTTTGACTTTCAATATTTTTGTTTGTGTTATATAATATTTGATGCAAAATATATGAATGGATTGGGTTTTGAATGTATTTTCATTGGTATAATTTGCATCAATTATTATATAATACATACAAAAATATTCAAGGTCAAAATTGTCAAAAAAAGACTTCAAAAATCAAAAGAGGACAATAAAACTGGGACGGGGGGAATTATTTTTTAATTATTCAAAGGAGAAAACAGTTCAATAAAAATTGTAAACCATCTACACCAATCTTTTAACTTTATACATTTTCATACATAAAAAACGAGGAATGTGAGACGCATTTTTTTTATTTTTTATTTACAAAAAAGAACACCGTAAACTCGTAGCGACAAAGATGTCGCTAACCGATTCCAAGCTTCTCTCGTTCCATTTGAAAAGTGTTGCAGGGCTTACGGCCGGACACTTTGTTTGACTAATTCAACAAGTCAACAAATTTAGTTTATGATGAATATATATATATATATATATATATATATATATGTAGTTTTATATACACTTTTTTACTTCGAATGGAATTATTTTGGAAAGAGCTATTAATTAATTATATTATTAAGCTGAAATAATGGCCTAATATTCAATGTAGTACGTGTTTCCTTGAGAAAGTGAAAGCCTCTATCACCCACACCAAATGATCTCCCGAAAGTATTGCACATCAATTGTGACATAATAACATTCTATCAAATCCTTTTTTTTATTTATTTTAACGAATAAGGGCGTAAATTTCATTTAATAAGGGCAAATTGTGAATCTACTTTTTTGTATTTTGGGATATCGACTAATTCAATATTTTTAAAATGAATAACTAACTACTCCGCGAACAACACATATTAAAGGGTATATGTAATCAATTGTTAATGGTAATATAAGGTTACATACCACCTTTAACAAGCTGGGTTGGATCAAGTGGTTAAGTCCCTTGCCTTTGAAGACAGAGGTCAAGGGTTCGATCCTCACCCCTAGCAGGCCGGAGGTCCATTTCTGGAAGCAGCCTCTTTACCTATGGTAGGGGTAAGGCTGTCTACATCTCACCTCCCCATACACCGTGGAAGACGGTATTGGGTAATGTTAAGTTAGCGTAAATGACATATTTCAATATATAATTGCAATTATTTGAAGCTATTGGTGTATATAATTAATTGGACATTACCCTTGAATGTGTTATTTCAAGTTAGTGTTCTATTTTAAACATAAGAAATCAGTCAATATTCAAAAATAAAAAATAAAAAAATAGTTGTTTCTTTTTTGGTAATTCACCTCAAACACTACGAGAATTAATCTTGTGTTCTCAAAGTCTTGTAGACTATATATATTTTTCAAGGCATTAAATAATAGTATAAAATCATTTTAAAGTTCGCTTATATGATCCCTAGATAAGGCCTAATCAGACATTTTCAAATCAGTGACTTGATCATGTCAACAAGACAAGTAGACAACAACGTTAGATTATTTTATTTTGCTTACTTATAAATTAATTAAATAATCGCACAAATCATTTTCTAACTAAAAATTATAATAATAATAAAATTAAGTCGTTACAAATCATTTTCATTTCTTTGTCATATACGTAATCCTTCATATCTTTGCAAACTTATTAGGCAAAAAAATGACTTCTTTTAAAAATTATGCATTTTAAATTCATATTTAAGGTAGTCATTATTCAACTAACATATACATGCGTGTATATATAACTTTAATCTAATGCATAATATTCGTCATACACTAAAAAATAGTATTCGTAATTCATATAGCTTACAAGAAAAGCAAGTCAAAGATATATTATTACGTATTTGCCAATTACTCCCTCCGTCTCACTTTAAATTTTCCTCCGTATTTTATTGGATTTAAGATAGAGTAAATTCCATAGATGATACTTGTGGTTTACATTGATTTACGAAATTCGTCTATGTACTTTTTTTTCACATTTTCGGTCCAATAACTTTGGTGTTTGCTTGACAATGGTCCCTCCGTCTAACTTCGTTTATTTTTACCCGTTAAGTTCTATCACGTGACTTGCATATGAGGTTAGTTCCGTCATTTTCACCATATAAGGGATGCTTTTCGTAAAAGAAGTAAACTATAGGGACCATTTATGAAATTCACTCCTTAAAAATTAGTAAAACATTATATCATCTCTTTATCTGTGCTATTATTCTTCTTCTTCTATACTAAAAACCATTCGTTTACTACAATTTCATCACCATCTCACACCAATGTTAAAACACTACTTCCGATTTAAGAAAAAATCAGACATCACCATTTACAGCTGTGTTCTTTGGCCCCGGTACCGGTAGTGGTGGTGGCTGTAGGTGTGTCAAAAACATAACCACTGCCGCCATTAATGACTAACAAAACAAAATCCAAAATCTGAAAAAAGTAAAGATAATCCGAGATCTACAAACGAAAAGAAGCAGAAGGGTTGGACCGGACTTTGTGGGTTTCAGAGATGGTGCAAGATGGCTCGTTGCGACGACGACTGATAACATTGAATAATGTTATATTTATATTAATAATATTTACTATTTTTATTATATTTATTTGATAATAGATACTGATTTGGTTAATATATGCAAATAGGTATATAAATGAGCTGGGACAAGAAAATGTACAAGAAATGAAGAAAGTTATTCAAATAATTGAGTTTGAAGAATTAAATGGATTGCAAGAAAAAAAGAATTTGGATCGAAGATTTATTAAAGTTTACGAGTTGGAACAAAGAAGAGTTGGGCTAAGAAAGAAAGAAGAAATAAAAAATAATAATTGGGGCTAAAATAATAATAATTAATAATAATAATAATAACAATAATAATAATAAGGGTAGAGATCAGAGGAGCACAGGGAATAAGGTGGAGGGACTTTTTTGCAATTTTGACATATTTATGAAAAGGAGGAGGGACTATTTTGCAATTTTAACAAAATTATGGATCCACTTATAAAATTTCGTGAAAAAATTCATAAAAAGTATCAAAAAACTTATTCAATCATAAAACTATTTAATATGCAAAATTCAGTCAAAAATAATAAAAAAACGTAAGATGCAGTGATAAATATATAAGATGCAGTAACAAATATACAAAGACGTAGTAACAATAAAAAACTTGATGTAGTGACAAAATATACAATATGCAGTAACAAATACACAAAAGACGTAGTAAAAAAATTCAAGATGCAGTAACAAAATATAAAAGATGCAGTAAAAAGTATATAAAATATGCAGTAACAAATATACAAGATGCTGTAAACAAAGTAATACTAATTTTCTAAATTCAAGTATAAAATTAAAGATTTAGAAAAACATCAAAATGTTTAAATATATATAAGATGCAGTAAAAATATACAAAAGATGCAGTAAAAAGTACTTATAGTTTTTTATAGATTTAAAAAGTACGATGCGTAAAAAAATGTAAGATGCAGTAAATAAGTACTACTCCGTAGTAGTTTTTTTCAAAACTAAAAAAGTATGATGCAGTAGAAAATGTACGATGCAGTAGAAAAAACGTAGGATGCAGTGAAAAAATGTACGATGCAGTCAGATCTAAAAAGTATGATAGACATTTGCAAACAGCGTAAATCGTATGATCAACAGTCTAGTCTGAATGAATTAAAACTAAAATTCCTCCGGAAATTACAAAAATCCAAAAATTATTAAATTACGGAGTATAAATTAAATTAAATAATAGAAAACTTGTGTAATCATGGAATTTAAATGAAAGAAACAGTGTATGCCTGTTACTTCATCGGAGCTCGAGCCATCTTTCTTCTCTCTCTCGCCTCAAACACAAAAATATACTTACACTTTTTATATCTCTATTAATCCCCACACACAAAACAGTTGTAACTACATTTCATAACTTCAAGTAATTCGATTACAGAACACATCAAATCAACATAAATCGCGTAACGAATAGAACGCATCGATCATGAAGGCGCAAACGTAATCAAATTCTTCAACATCTGTATTCACTGGCGACGGCGACGGTTGGCGGAAGGCGACTAGAGGTAGCAGCGAAGCAGGCGGAGCTACGAAACGAAGCTCATAAAGAGTAGAGCTGCTCCAGTGGCGAGTGCGGGAATCGGATTGTGAGAATCTGACGGCTAATGTTCGACGGATGATGAACTGATGGTGAGATTCGGTCGAGAAGATGTGGAGGAAATTGATACCGTCGGGAAGTTAGAAATCCGGCGAGGAAGGGGGTGGGGAGTGAGAAACAAGGGGTTGTTGTGGTCGACAAATTTTTTTGTGTGGTTCGCTGTTCCGAACGCTATTCAAAAGTGTGTGTACGTAATCAACATTTTGTATAAATTGCAATATAGTCTCTTGCCCTCCTTGCCCTCCTTAACCTTTGTTCCCCTATGATCCTGAATCTAATAATAATAATAATAATATCATTTTTGGTCTTGGTTCATAAAGTCAACAAATGAAAAAAAGAAACAATATCAGAATCACGTGGAAGATTCGACAAAGTGGGCAGACCCAAGTCAAATTGGAGCTCCATACCCGTAGGCAACAAGCACGTGAATGAGTCGGTGCAGCCTTGACTTGGAGTGTACGCCAATATTACTCCAACCGGCGGTTCATGTATTTAACCAACCGGCGGTTAGGACCGACCTACAGCAATTATACAAATTTTGCACCACTTTTTCATAGAATTAAATCTCAAAGTCGAAAATAAAATTCTAAATTCGAATTTTTAACCTTAAATTCGAATTTAGGGGTTTTTCTAAGGGTTTAGGAGCGCGCTTTTGGAGCAATAGGAGTTAGGGTTACGCAGAATCATTGTAAGGGTATAATAATTATTTTGTTTACATTCTTTTATATTTTTAAAGTAATGTTTACTTTATTTTCAATTATTATTTGTGTTTATTTTATAATGATTATGAGTGGCTAAATTTCTTTGCATTTACTTGAATGAAATAGTTAATGATTAGAGGTGTTATCTTATGATGTTTATGCAATTTAATTAATGTTTAATTGAAACTTTTTATGTGTTTAAGTTTTATTATATTATTGAAGCTTGTTAATGATTTAATTAGTGATTATATCGAACGTTTGTCACAAAGTTATTTCATTATTTAATTATATCTCTATGTATGATTAATCCAATGATAGCGAACGTAGATTTGGTATAAGTTAAATAATTAAACTTAAATGTATAAGGTAATGATATTGACGGACGTCTGTCATTAAATTAGATTATTAATTAGTTAATCAAGATTTATGTGAAGGTCATGGGTTAAACCTGATCTAAATTAAGATGAGCATTGATTGCTAGATAATCTGGTTTTAATTAAACACCCTGAAGTCATTAATGAAATAGTTCAAGTAAGTGTCGTTTTTAATATCTGATAAAGTTTAATAAATCGAATTTAACTCTTTTTGAGTTTACTTGCTTTTAGTTTAATTTTAGTAGTTTAAGCAAAGTAACAATTCAGTTACACAAACCCTAGTCGTTTTCAGTATTTAAGTTAATTATATTTTAAGTATTAAATTCACATTCTGTGACACCCGTCAAATTAGGACCCTTAGTTAGGGCCTAATCCGTTGTAATGCATGTAATTAGTTCTGTGTTAGGCTAATAAATGTATCAAAATATATATTGATGAATATATACGATTATGTGATTTGATTAAATAGTACGCAGTTTAAATCGAATGTAATTCGATTCAATTAAACACGGACGTTGGTGAACGATTTTATTAAATGATATACTATTATTTAATAACGTTATTATAACCAAATATTATTTTGATAATATTTCATTATTCATTTCGTATGATACAATTAACCATTTACGCGATTTAAAGATTTAACACGCAAACAAAACGTAACAAACTAAAGTTATAACCATATAACCCAAATATAAAGTACTTAATAAAATACTTCAACGGAAATATTGATTTAATTATTCATATTTTAAAAAACGTATATTTTAACGGATAAAATAATTATTTAACGTTTAAACGACCGGGAAAACGAACACCGTACGGAGCATCATTGCGTGGACTGAAAATATGGGGCTTTCATCAAAACCCTTCCTTCCCTCATTTTTCCTCATTTCTCCATTCTTTCTCTCTCTCTCTCTCTTCTTCCTTTTCTCTCTAAATCACCATCCACCACCATCACCTAAAATCAACAAATAACACTCTTAAACGACCTCAAATCATTACGCTCGTTTGGAACAAAAGAACCACGGCATCACGATCTACAACTCCATCTTTTCGGATTTTTGATTCGCCACCGCGTAAGTTTCCGACAAATCCCGAAACGTCTCGATTTCGTTCATTTTTACATACAAGTTGTTCCTATATGTTCAAAATGTCCAAATATGGGTTGGGTAAAAGTATTGAGTCGAACGGTGGCCGAAAAACTCGTTTTCGGCTCAATTTCCAGCGGACAGTTTGAAGTGTCGCTAATGTACCAAAAACAGTGCTAGCGACACTAGCTAAGTGTCGCTATGCCTAAGTGTCGCCCCTATAGCGACACTACTTAAGTGTCGCTGAAATACTTAACCGGATTTAGATTAGCGACACTCCCTTAGTGACGCCAAAATTCATAAGTGTCGCCCATAGCGACACTAATTAAGTGTCGCCCCTTTATTAAAAATCAGAAATATAGCGACACTCACTAAGTGTCGCCTAACCAGTACCATCTATAGCGACACTCCCCTAGTGTCGCCTATAGCGACACTAGCAAAGTGTCGCCAAAAACAGAATATTTACAACTTTTTACTAAGTGTCGAGACCAAATTTTTATCACTTGATTTCACCCAAATTCAAGTCCAGATGCGTTTTTCACCAAAGCAATTTAATAGAAATAAAAAATTTTCGAGCTGACCTGGCATCTCGACCCCAGCCAGGGGCCAGCCCCTTGGACCCCGCCAGGGGTTGCCACCCCTGGAACCCCGCTTACCAGGGACGCTGCCCCCGGACCCCCGTCACCTAAAACTTTTAAATACTTTTAAGTATAGCCATTCAAAATCAAAATAATAATGTTGAAGATTATTATTACAACTAATCACCAACGGGCCGTACACGTTTCAAAACAAAAGTTAACCAAACAACCAAATCGTAGTAATTTGGACATTATAGTTGAACGAACAACTACGGAGGTAGTCTTTGTAACTACCTATTCATATTAATAACCATCGTGTGTCGTGGACACCCTCAGGTTATCTGTCTGCGGACATCTCATTGCTTGTTTAAGCATCATACGTTTATCGGTTTAACGCTTCAAGGCTCAGGTGAGTCTCATAGCCCCTCTTTTTACCACTTTTCACTCAGGGGTGTGATTCAATGCTTATTTTAACATGTGAACGCAAGTACAAACTTTACAATATACTACATGAGTCGTTTTCCACTAATCATTTCAAAGTCCTCCGTCAGCATAGTTTGGTAATACATTGTAGCGTGATTATTAGTATATGGTACCATATAGGATTGACCCTCCTCGTCCGGGTTAGCATGCACTAACTGGGTAAACGAACGTACTAATAATTGTTCAGACGAGTGTGGATTAGGCACTCGTGGAGGCACCTCGCTCGGAATTCTCTATATGGGACCCGACCCTCGAGTTAAGCTCAGACTATGTGCTCATGGCTGTATACACTTGTAACACCCCCGAAATTCACTGTTTTGCGGAAGCATAGTTTGGGGTGTTACTAATCAAATATCACAGCACAAAGATAAAGCAAACGACATCTATATGCAACGTTTGTAAATTAGTTACATTCCATAGAGATAATGTTTGAAAACTTAGTGTTTTCGTATACAAAATGTAGTTTCCCCTAGAGTCCACGCGTATAGCGGGAGATTCTATTACATAATCGTAATATACAAAAGATAATGCTAAGAATCTCCGTTAATGCAGTTGTGTTGAAATCATGCGACTCTAGCTAAAATCCTGGAGTAATCCTACTCCATCCGGGTACCTGAGAAACATGCTAAAAAGTGTCAACCAAAAGGTTGGTGAATCTCACAGGTTTGTAAGTAATATCAGCTTTGAACACGAGATTTCATCAGTAATGCCCGCAGGCGTAAAATCAGCAATTTCAATCCAGAAATCGTAAACCAGTATTTGCAATCCCGCAAATGTAAGTAAGTAAGTTTATACCGTTGCCATGAGGCTCATAATCGAAGCTTAACCCGTAAGTAATAAGTTTGCTCCCGTGACATGCTCGTAGTTGAGCAAGCATCAGTAACGAATAAGTTGTCACCCGTTTATACGTGTAAATCGGTACGTGGCAGCGCTACTGCCCCGGGTGGGGAGGGTCATTTCCCTAATGGATCCATTAACTACTGTTCGCGCTTAAGTCCATAACTAACGATATATGATGGAGAGACTTCTGTAAATAGTAATTAACTCATGCAATTCCGTTTGGTATAGAAATCAGTTTAGTACTTGTGTTCAGGAAAAATCAGTAGCATGTATCTCCCCCAATAAGATAAAGCAGTAAAAGTGGGGCCGTAAGACTCACCTGAGTCTTGTAGTAATTCGTTGCAATTAGCAAGTAGTAAGTAAAGCAAGTAGGTTCTCTGAACCCGTAACCTTCAAATGCCTAATCATATGAAGTTATGTAAGTATGCGTCTCACGAGACGTTTCGTTTAGTTGTACACAACTAGTATATCCAGTGTTTGTCCGTATGTTTGTAATTGTTTGTTTGTTGGAAAACATGTTTGGCCCGTTGGTGACGGTTTGTAGCAAAAATTCTAAAATGTTGACTTTGCTACAGTAGATTTGCTACAGTACTGCTACAGTAAAATTTGACTTTTTTGTACAGTAACTTTGACTTTTTCTATAGTGAAAATCCTTTAAAATTTCCAAGTTTTCTGTTTTCTGCGACATAATATGCGACACAAGGGTTTATATGCGACACAAGGGTTGTGTCGCATGAAGGATGCGACACAAGATCTCTGCGACACAGTGGTTGTGTCGCAAAAGCTTGCGATGCTAATTTAATAGCGACATAAGGGTTGTGTCGTATAAAATACGACATAGTATGCGACATAGAGTGCGACACAATATTGTGTCGCAAAGATTACGACACTAAAGGATCAGTACGACACAAGGTGCGACATAAACGGGTTTATGCGACATAGCATGCGACACAAACGTTGTGTCGCAAAGATGAACATCAGCCCAGAAACTTTCGGGTTTCGTGATTCTCCGACCAAAAACGCAAATCTAATCCATTTTTGAGCTATAAAATCGTGTTTTCTTCTTGTATTAGGTTATAACTATGTTGTGTACACATCAAAACATCAAAACATTACACCAAATTGAATAGATCTAAGATTTTAGAAAATTCTTACTTTTGCAAATCGAGCTAGATGGAGGATGAGATGATGAAAACGGTCTTGATATTCTTGCTCCACTCGTGATGGTGATTCCGAATATGTAATTTTTGTGGTCGAGTTTTGATTCCGAAAATTTGGTGTGAATTGAGGTTGAGAGAGTTTGGTTTGTGTGTGTTTTTGTGATAATGAAAAATGAAAGAGAAAAGTGGGTGTGGGGGTGGGGTTTGGCTGATCCACCAAGGAAGGAGGGGGAAATACTCCCCAAAACACAGCGTTGACTCCGTGTCCTAATCGTTTAATCACTAGTTTTTTTAATATTTAACCAAACGTTTATATTTTTAAAATGTAACTAAAGTATTTAAATAAAAATACTTTGAAATTAATAGTAAAACATTTGTCGCAATATTTTAATTATTAAGTCGCGTTTATTACGTTTTGTTGCGTTAGTTAAAATGTCGTCGCGATAATATATAAATAATGCTCGTTCGGTTGCGTATTTTATATAACAAAATACGTTCTCATTATTTAAGTAAATTTCTGTCACCAACGTCCAAGTAAACTGTGTCGGACTCCGTCCGGTTAATTCGCACGATTTATCCAAATCGCGTAAGTACGCACACATATATATAAATCACCTTATATATATATACAAATAGAGCCTGTAATTAGTCCTATTACATACTAATTACAACTAGTTACAAACAATTAGGCATAATTAATTATCCTAATTATGCAGGTGTTACAACACTATTATTTATTTGCTGGTTGCAAATCACTACTTAAATCTTGCGGTTCATACGATATTATCTGATTTCAAACCTGCGAGCTCACCAGCTTTAGCTGACCTATTTTAGCATGTTTCACAGGTACCCAGCAGTAGGTTGGACTGCCATCAGGGATACTATAGCTCGAGTCAGCATGCAGACATTAGAGATTTTCTTGCATTAGTATATTTTGTACAAGTACTCATGTACTGAAATCTCTTATTTAAATCGAACACGAGCTATGTACAGCTTTAAATGTTGTAAACATTTCTTATATTATATATATATTTTGTTAAAACGACGCATATAGAGTCGTTTGCTATACATCTATGTGCTTTGATTATTGATTAGTAACACCCAAATCGTGCTTCCGCTAAACAGTAAATTTGGGGGTGTTACACATTCCTTCTAGAACGAACCTAGACTTACTGTAGCTATATTATACACGATAGAGTATACTTACCTCAGTTGTGTAATAGTTAAGTGTCAGTTTTTCTTTGTTTATTTTATAACTAGATTTTACACATCAGCGACAACGGCAATTGATATTCTTTATCACGATTTTTTAATATAGACTTTGTTTGTATGCTGCTTTTTGTTTTTGATTTTTTTATGGATGTTGTTGATATAAATTGGGGGTAATTATAGGAAAAGATTTGAATTTCATTGTATTTTTGAACATGAAATTATATGTTTATGATGTTAATGTAGTGATAATTGCTGATTTTGCTGTGATTGTCTAATGTTGATGATGGAGATTTAATGTTGCTGTTGTTACAAGGTGGATGGCGATTGCATGATGTTGATGTTATTTTTTTTTCTTTTAGTCTATACGAAGTAATGTAAATTAAGAACAAATAAAAAGGAAAAACAATTTATAAATTAAAAAAATTGGAAAAAGGAGCAAGGGTAGTGGAAATGACGGAATTGCCCTCACGCGCAACTCACATGATGGGACTTAACTAACAAAAATAAACGAAGTTAGAAGGAGGGACCATTGTCAAGCAAACGCTAAAGTTATTGGACCGAAAAGGTGAAAAAAAAAGAGTACAGGGACGAGTTTCCTAAATCGGTGTAAACCACATGGACCATCTATGGAATTTACTCTTTAAGATAGGTTGGATGAATTCCAGTTTTGCCATTATATTCAAAATACATTTGACTAGATTTTTTAAATTAAACGAGTGTGAATAATAAATGAGGGTATTATTAAGAGTTTAATAATATTTAATAATTATATTATGCTAGTTGATAATTTTTATGGGGACAAATAAAAAAATAATGTGTACATTTAAAATGGTACAAGAGAAAGTGGAAGTACTAATTAATCTCATCTATGTATGTATCATACTTAAAAAGGAAATTTAGAATACCTTAGAATGGTACAGGCTAAAAAGTCCTGTTGAATTCGTTTGGATGAGCTCTTGTGAGGGAGCTTTTTAAAATTTAAAGGGTGAATAAGCTAAAAAGTTAAAAGCCTCATATTTTTTACATTTAGATAATGCAGAAGCTAAAAGGTATAAGCTAAGTCCAACATACCCTAAAATCAGTCAATAGTTTGTTTCCATTTTATGTATATTCCTTATAAGTAAATGCATTTCTTGTTCATAATCAAACAAAGATATTCATTGTTTTTATGTATATAAATATAAAACAAAGAAAAATAAGATTGTTACACATTATAGAACAAATCAAAAACAACAAAATATGACTACTAAACTTTGTTAAATTCGTTTAAAAATCATCGAAATTAAGTTACTTTGTTTGTTTTAAATTGACATAAATTTTTGGATGATGTATATACGAACCATATAATATCAACTTCGTGTCACAATTTCACGTATACCAATTGAGATGATATAAAAGAAATCTTAAACTTAATAATATTTGATGAATCGAAGGACAAAGATGCCCTCAATATAAAAGTTTGAAACAACGTTACCGATTTAGGGTTGACGGGCTTGACGGTATCATACATGTCTAGTATATATTTATAAAAATAATTTTTATTTTTAGAATTTTGCTATAAGTAGCCTTTAGAACTATGAATAACAACCGAAAATTTACGAGCAATTGGTAAATAGCGATTAAAAAAGTAATTTAGTTGGTTAATGATCACTATTTAACTGTAATTGGTTGATAGTTTAAGAGTGGTTATCCAGCTTTTAATGAAAGTTATGAGTCGGTTAGAATGTTGATCATATAACAAAGTTCTTATTTTTATTTTTATTGCATAACACAATTTCTACTTTTCTAGACATCTATTTCTCCTCTATTACATTCTACTATTGACACGTACAAACGAAACTAGTGCAATACCGGGGCGGTGCCCCGGGAACACTCTGTTCCATAGAAAGCTTACTCAATTCAGATCTCAACTCCACAAGACAATAACAAATTCATAAATTCACAGAGAATGACAGTCAAATCAAAATGAACCTTACTGAAATCAAAATGAACCTTACTGAAGTATGTTTTAATAAGTATAATAAGTATACTTTATATAATAAGATAATCAAATTAAAATTAAAAATATTAATATGCACCAATCCCCAACAAAGATTAAAAGGCCACGACACCAATACATAAATTACAAAATTAAGCTAATGCAGCACTGACTCTGTAAACATAGCAGAATCGCAAAAGATGTAGAGAACATTCCAAGGGAGCTTTGCATTCATAAACCTAAACAAAGGCTTGCAAACACAGTCTTTAAAGCTTCTGATTGACCCTAAACCACAGCAAGAAATGCAACACTTATAGCAGGCCTGCAACAACAACATCTCACAAAATCAATTTACAAATACGAACCCAAGAAAGCAAAAGTATAAAGCACTGTTAAACACTTAGCATCTCCACATGACCAACTAAAACCAAACAACACCCATGAACACTCGGAGAGTATCACCAAATGTGCACCTCGTCCTGATTATATTACAATAACATGAGAGCTTATCAAATTCGGCCAAGACAATTGCCACCAATAAATGTTAACTTACACACAAACCCATTAATCTAAAAAAAAACATACACGCTTCATAATTGCATTTAAAAAATCAAATGTTTTGATTGAAAACCGTTGACATCCGTAGCATTACTTCGTTTGTAATACAGGTTTGTGGTTTATGACTAACGAAAGTAAGAAATTACCACTCAAGTTAAATAATACAAAATTTAGAAACAACTTGTTACTCATGTGAAATAAATGTAAATGACCGCAATATAATATCAACTTACTCTGGCCTCACCTGTGATATGTGCTGAGCAGCTGCAACCATTGGTTTACCTATACCAAAATTTAATAGCATTAGTGTATTTGGAGCACTCCGATCTGTCTGAAAGAAGGAATGCCAGTGACCATAGTATGAATTAGACTACAAGCTTCATATATCACATTCAAGCATATATAATTCTTATATTTTCTAAAGCTTCATGTCCCTGTTTTAAAAGATATAGTAATTGGCGATTCATATTAATAGCTTGCTTTAGCAACGTTGCCCATCTATTAAACAATAACCATGATCAATGTGAGTAACATACATGTTCCCGAGAAGCTTTTACTAATGTTAAGGTGATCAAATCACTGAAGATAGTTTGAGACTACGACAAAATGACACCACCCTATACTTAGACTAATAAGCAACAAAAACCCAAATATATCTACAATTTGATTGCAAAAACAAACCGAAGTCAAATTGGTAGTCTGGTACCTCCACTAAGTAAAATCAAATGACCTCCAAACCTCAAATGTAAGTAACAGCCTTCAATTGAAGTGTTCAGGTCAAAATATAATTAATTATATACACTACAAATATCCATATCCGCTAAAATTAAAAAGAAGAAACATAATTTAAACCTAAATTTATGCATATAAATTCACAAGTTACTGAATTATTCGAAGAGTTTGAACATTGATTACATAAACCCCCAAACTAAACAAAACCCTAAGTATCGTCATGTGAACTTAAAAAATAAATTAAGATATCCAGAGAGTATAGCGAGAGAAAAATCGTATTAAAAAAATTGGTAAACAGAATTGTAATAAAAATAGATACTGTAAACATAGCTTACCATGGTTTTGTTTCATTAAAATTAAATTTTATTACCTCCATGGTTGATTGTAGGTTAAGTAAATATAAGATTTGTCAGAATTATAATAGAAAACGTATAAAGAAGTACATAAACAACTTAAACCCAATTTCATGACTAACCAAGTGAATGTGTATAACGTGAATCATCTTTGTTATTGGTTCTTGAACTTGTGTGAAGCATTCAATCGAGAAGTATATATAAGATGAACCGTTGAATGTGGCATGTTTTTGAAGGAATCATCACCGACTTTCAAGAGGAGAGGAGGTGATTGGATCCGGCGCATATGTGTAAGGAGGTGGAAGATATTGGGTGACATACGGTTGTGCTTTAGAAACTGCATACGAAGGTAACTGCTACGAAACTGACCGAAGGACTTTAGACGGACCAGATTAAAAAGTCAAATTAGATTTAGGGACTTTGAACGGATGGGATTTATTGATTAAGATCGGCAGTTGAGTGACCTCTGTCAATGTGAAGAATTGGGTTTATTAAGACATTTAGAACTGGATTGGGACTGGTGGCCCAACATGAATGACCACAAGCCCATTACACAACACCAAATTTCAATTCTTTTTATTTTTTCATTCTTATCTTTTAGCTGTACTTTGCTCAACTCTAAAGTCTAAAGTGCTTAATGTTTTGTTTTTAATAAGCCATCAATATTTAACACTGATATCCCTTAATCCCTATCATCTTGACATAATCACATAAACAAAGATATTAATGGCCAACTAGAGTCTGAACGACGACCCGGTATCACATTCAATAAATTTGCAGTGCACTTTACACTTTAGCTAACATATATGGATTTTTCTACATGTAGCCTTTAAGGTTCTCGTTAACACGCAGAAAACTGTTGTACAATATAATAACCGCCACCCTATAATTAATAAATACTTGCCATGTACAATACTTTAATGAATATAAACGACAGCCCCAAGGGTTACGTTAAAAAAAGCCTATCCTAGACATGTATACAAGAATATATAATTTAGCCTAAATTTAATAAGACTTCCGGTATATAATTTATGCAAAATTATACAAATCTGTGTATCCCACAGACCCACATACGCCAATTACATCAAATATATTAGTCTTCAGGCCCTAGTCTTCACATGGACTGGTTAATGGTATCAGACTCACAGGAGTATTGGGCTGGATCATAACTGTCAGCTTCAAATCTTCAATTATATGGTTCATGTTTATTGGACAGCTAAGCCCAATATGTACATCACATCTCTAATTAAATAGGGCCCGATGACAAAACAAATTCTAGTAAAAACACTTGCTAATCTTTGACATATTCTGATTATTTATTTTTATATGAAAATTTTGTAAGTGTTCTGAGTGATTATTTAAAGAAGATTCACGTGAAAAAAAAATAAAAAAAATACACAGTCCTGATACTAGACGATATTCAACTACTGTGATATGAATGACTAGTTAGATATAAGTTGATTCTGTGAAAAGTTTGATGTCGTGAACAAATCTTATGAACGTTATCATGTTTCGCTTTGCCAAAACCCGCTTCTAACATGTTAACTTGAGACGATTTTACGCCTATCGTAACAAGGTAGTTGAAAAGGAGAAGTTTGTACAACACAACCATCAACTTTATCGTTATTTTTAAATTAAATTAACTTACGTTTGATGGAAGAAAAGAAAAAGTAGATGGACGGCAAATAAATAATCACAACCGAAATGTGTCAATACATGGAGTATTATAATTGTTAATTAATTAATTAATTAATATAGTCATTGTGTAAATAAATTAGATCTTTGGGATATAACAACTTTCAACTTTTTTGTTTACTTTATATAAAATAAAATTGTAGTAAAATTTAGATAAAATTCAAGATAAATAATTTGCATTTGCGGAAGTTACGGGTCTAAAGTGTGAAGCTTCCTGCCTAATCTAAGAATTAAATTAATCGATTAATTGATTAAAATTAATATTTAATATTAGTTCAATATTGGATTAAAGATAAAGAAAAAATAAAAGGGCTTCTTAATCTGGCCACTAATCAGCCCACGACCCACAGCTTTAAACGCGTGATTAATTATTACTCTTCTCTTCCCCACCAAACAACTAATTATTTACCATTGGATAAACCTTATTGGGCCCACCCAGCCTCAGGATCCACAGATTTGTGGTGGCTGGAAACCCGACCCAAAATGATGGGTATTGATATTTCCTACGTGATTTTTGATTGATCTACCATGTCTGTGCAGTAAGCAGTTGTACCATATGAATAAATAGTTGTACATTATAGTGGATCTATCAGAAATCATTGTGGAAATATCACCACCCAAAATGATGACCCGAGAGTGAGGATACCCAAAAATGATGATGACCCAAACCTACAATATAACATTAACACGCATAGTTATAAGTACATATACAACCATTACAAATATTATATGTGTACTGCTTCAAATGAGGCTTGAAGTTCCAAGACATTGATTGATGAGTTCCTTTCGTACAGTTGGGCCCAGAACCATTTGGTAATTATTCTCGGCGTTTGTTTCCGGTTAACTATCTTATATTGATTTTAAGTACACAACTCTTTGTACTTATATTTAAAAGAAGTTTGATTCATTTCATATCATGCTATAAACAATATAGAATAATATTAAAGAAAGAAATTAATTAAAAATGTACTTTAGAATACTTTGATTCAATGGAACCTCAAACATTTGGATATGTGACACAAGTACAATATATAATGATGGGTATAATTTGGGTCCCGAGTGATATTTTTTTTTCAAAAAACAAAGAATTTTATTAAGTCTCAGCAAGGAGACACCAAAGAGTTTACAATATCAAATACCAAAGGATGGATGACTCCTAACTACAAATATTTACATGAAAAAACACCAATATTACTATCACGATAAGATGACATATGATTTAACCAGAATCAATTTCACGAGGGTTAAGAATCCACGAGCTCCACTTCATAACCTTTCTTGCACATCTATTCTCCATCCATAAAAGAGCGAAACGTTGAATTTTGGGAAAAGTATCCACTTGGTGCAACTTGATTCTTTCTTGGTCCAAAGCATGTAGAATTGTGTTCCTCCATCTCCAAATTGTCCAAATTGTGACATAGAAAATACCCTTCAACATCTTCGCAATTACCTTGTTCTTGTTAACAATCAATTTTCCGGAGATTATTTCCAATAGTGAATGGTCTTGTGTCGGATGAATCTGCCACCAGCTCCAAATTTTCAACCATAAGGGCTACACCAAGTGGCATTTTAGAAAGCAATGATCCAGGTTTTTCGGGGCCAGACCACATAAAACACAAACATCAGAGTTCAAAATTACCCCTCGTTTGCATAGGTTGACCAGTGAAGGAAGGCGGTCAAAAAAAGCACGCCAAACACAAATGTTTATTATTATCGGCAACCATGAATTCCATATGAAATTGTAAGTATTTGTTAACTCTTGAAAGAGAGTTTGCTGGATTTTTTGTGTTAGTTTTTTCACCAAGAAGGAGCCATTTGGATCTAGGTTCCGAAACCACTAATCTAGACCTTGCCTAGACAGAGTGAGATTGCCAATCGTGTTGTTTAAAAGATCAAGATCATTTAGAACTCTCCCTCCTAATGGTCGTCCCCATTCCCATTTACCACTCCAACACCTATCATATAGACCCCAACGCTCACTCGCTAGACAATTTTTATTCTTTTCTAGCGCAAACAACCTTGGAACTAATTTCTTAAGCTTACACCCTAAAACACACCATATATCATTCCAAAATTGTGTTTGTTCTCCACTGATTATCTTACGGGAAATTGATGAATTAAATCCAATCCTCAAGTTGTTAATGTTATTACAACTTGGAGTAATAATTTTCCACACACCGGTTTTTGACCTTCCAAAACTTATGGGTCCGAAACCACCATCATCATCATGAAAACATTTAACAACTTTACACCAAAGAACATCTATCTATTATCCCAAAATCAAAGGGGGTAGTTAAAGGTTCGTTTACCCAATATGCCAACAAAACACTCCCTTTGTTCAAAAAGTAGTATTTGTAATTATGATGCCTTACCTTTATTTCCTTTTTATTTTGTTTTTTCCAATGAAGCCATTTTCTCTTATAGTGCCAAATTTTGACATTATACAACATTCTTGATGTAACAGATATAACTTAGTGATTGACGTGCTGATATCTTCATAAAAGGTTTAAATTTCACGAGTTACAATTTAAGGGTGGTCAGGAAAAAAAGGTCAAAAACGGTCACAAGGATACTTCGATGAGGATGCGTACATATGAGTAAAGACACTCGCCCTCTCCCAGTGACTTAAACAGGAAAAACTTCGTTCTTTCGTTCTTTCGTTCTTTTGTTCTTTACAACATTATTTATGTATATATATATATATGATTAAGTTTGTTTACACTTGAAAATTTATTTGAGTTCTATATAAAATTTATAAGTAACTTACAAGGAGTTTGCCTTTCAAAAAAAAACTTACAAGGAGTAACAAAATTGATTGTTTTGGTAATTGACACTTAATTTTGCAATGATATACCTTATGATAACAAGATAAGGTCTTTAAATAAACCAAATTAAGATGTATACTATTCATGAAATCTATTCATTAAAAAAAAAAAGATATTACCTTTACATGTCAAAATTGGGATTAGCTTAGACTTTTTCACCTTTTTGTTCCAAAGCATCATCATTACTACCACAACACTTTTCTTTCTTCATTTTCTTCCTTTAAATATTATATGATATTTTGTCGACTTAATCTAGGAGAATTGAGAAAATGATTATATGTAAATTATGTAGAAATCAAATAGTAATAGTAAAAAATAATTATAACCTATTACATCCGTCTCATTACAAGTGTCATGTTTTGACTTTTCAAAGTCTTTGTTTTTCAATTTTGACCTTAAATTTTTTTATTTGTGTTATATAATACTTGATGAAAATTATACCAATGAAAATACATTTAAATCCCAATCTATTCATATATTTTACATCAAGTATTATATAACACAAACAAAAATATTTAAGGTCAAAATTAAAAAAGAAAGACTTTAAAATGTCAAAACATGACACTTATAATAGGACACAGTAATTAATAAGATACAAAAGATTGAAACAAGACATCATCTCATAATATGATGCAAGAAATTATTTATTTTACTAAAATAACTAGGGTTTTTTAAAAGCAGTGTTGGGTTGCTTTATTAGTAGATAGTTGTCAACATATCATATGGTAATCCATCACGATTAAAGTTGTACTTTAATATCATGTTTTTCATAATTCATTTTGGTCACTAGCGATAGGTTTCAATATTTGCATTTTATATAGAGTACTAAAAGTACTAAATACTCGAGTTCTTCTCATCGGATCAATCAAAATTTGTTTTCATTTACTTATAATCATTTAAAATTGGTGGGAATCATTATATAAAATTACATAAAATGGTAACACCAAAAGTGTCATGCCAAAATCCAACCACGCCTAGGTTTAAGATACTACATATATAACTTAAGTATCAAACTTCATTAAATTATATTTTAGAGGTCATATTTGTTTCTTATCAAAAAAAAAATCTAAACTATGTATCTTTACATTCACTAATCGAACAAAAATACACTACTAGAAAAATTGGAAATCTAAGTTGATTCCGATGGCCTATTTTAGTTCATCTCAAATTTATGACCATTTTACGGCAAACATGTGGTCAAAAATTTAGAGTGAGATTAACGACGATTTGTGGATGGATTCTTCATGACAAATAGTCTGTCCCAAATCGGTGTCTATAAATGAGTATTTCTGTCGAATTTTTTGATTTTTGAGACGGTTTTGTGATGATTTTTTAATAAATAATTACAATTACTAATGTAATATTATAAAAAATATATATATTCAAATAAAATCACAGTAGGTGAAGAGCTTTTGCAGAAACTTAGGATGGTTTGGTGGTTAGTCTTGTAATGATGTCTTATCAAGTGATTAATTTATTATTGCAACCCGTTACTAAACTAATTAATTGCAAACATGATTCATTTACATTAGTCTCTTGTAGCTTAAGATACCCCTATGTTTATAATATAATGGTCATTATGTTAAGCAATAGGTTTGCTTAAATAATGATTAGTTATCTAATTACTTATTTACTTAACTATTATTACTTTTTTTAGAACATTATCATATTATGAATATGATTGGAATTGAATGTATATAAAAATACATCATTTCTTAACATTTTATGTAACAACCGCAAAAATTAGGGTCAATTTAAAATTTTCCTAATTACACGCTTATTACTTGTATTTAATATGAAATAGGATTAAATACGATGATTACTTATCATATATATATATATATATATATATATATATATATATATATATATATATATATATATATATACACACACGTATACGATTCGTTCAAATCGTATGAAATTTCAAAAGTGCAAAATACGGACGTTGGTAAAACAATTATTAAATAATGTGGAATTATTTAATTACGCAAATTACTACTTTATATTATGTTGATAATATAACAAACGCGCACGTTTTATTTGAAACATTACCGATCTCTACGAAAATGCGACCAACCGACAAAAACAAAACAAAGTTATATTTTATAACTTAGAAACAAGTATTTTGGTAAAATACTCCAACTAAAATATCGAGTAATATTTCGTATTTTAAAACGTACAATTAAACGCGTATAAAATGATTTTTACGTTTAAACGACCGGGGAAACGAACACCGCACGTAGTGCAAACGCGAGGGAACAAAATTTGGTGAGACCACACTATGGTGGCCCCACCCAACCAGCCCCTTACCCCCTCCCCATTTCTTCTTTTGTTTGCAAAGTAAGCAAACCAAAACTCACACTCAATCTCTCTCTCTCACTCAAACATTTTCATCTCTTTCTCTCCCTCACCACCGCCACCCTCAAACCACCACAAAAACACTCTCAAACCTCTTTGGATCTTCAAGCTCATTTGGAGAAAAGTGAACACGACGACGAGAGCTACAAACCTATCTTTTCGGATTTTTCGCGCGACGACTCGTAAGTTTCCGGCGACTCTCGAAACTTTCTGATTTTGATTATTTATACATGTATGTTGTTCCCCTAGCTAAATGATGTCCAAATATATAATTAAAACTCGTTTTTGAAAATATTATCGAAAATGTCGGTTTTGGTCACTTTTAAGAAAACGACACCTCGAACACTAAAAACGACAACAAATAATTTTTATGAACTCCTTGAAACATTCTAAGACTTGTGTAAAAAGCTTCGGGTCAAACCGAGGTCGTTTGACCCAAAAACCGAACTAAAAAACGTAACAGCCCTTGTGTTGCGGAACACAAGCCTTGTGTCGCATAAAACATAAGACACAAGCATTGTGTCACATTTAGTGTCACATTAAGTTGCATATCATAAGACACAAGCCTTGTGTTGCGGAACACAAGCATTGTGTCGCATATTGTATCGCAGACATGAGACAAAAGCCTTGTGTTGCGGAACACAATCACTGTGTCGCATTTAGTGTCGCAAAAACCCAAAAACATAAGCCAAAAACATTCTAAGTGTTTAAAAATCACTTTTCAACAACCAAATCAAATACGATACGATTTATACATGAAAATACTATACTTTTGGAAGTATACACCAATACTCGAATACATATAAGATTACACTTATTTAAAACGCGAGATCCCACTCGCGTACATACACGAGATTACACTCGAACACCTACGAGATTTCACTCATACACTTTAGGGTTACACCCACTCGGATTTACATTCACTTGAACGTTACACGTTACAATACAAACGTACTTGACAACTATACGATTACAACAACTGCATGATAATAATAGATGAGATTATTATTACACTCTGATACCAACGGGCCGTACAACTTTGCTACAAACTACAACTTACAAACAAATACAAACGTACAAACAACAAATGGACATTAATTAGTTTGGTACAACTAGCATGGATACCTTACAAGTATTCCATTTACTTACTAAACCTCATGCGTGTTAGGACGCTAAAGGTTGCTAGTCAGGATACTATACCGCTTACTTTCTGCAACGTTTACTAAGACTCAGGTGAGTCTCACAGCCCCTATTTTACTGTTTTTCACTCAGGGTGAGATGCATTACTTGTTTTACATGAACACACATATTTACTTGCTGGCATGATTTATGTACCTTACTGGTTTACGGATACGCCAATTGCATGAGTTTCGTTTAATCCAATGAAGGCCTCCTAATCATAGTTGTTAGTTATGGGATAAGCGCGAGTTTTAGTATATGGATCCATATGGGACTGACAATCCCCGCCCGTGGTAGCACACACTACCACGAACCGTTACTGTATAAACGGGCGTTTCTTACTCGTTTCATATGAATGTTTTTGGATTAACATTCACGGGGGCACAATATTTACTGTACGTTAAGCTTCAACTATGGTGGCTCATGGCAAGGGTATCAAACGATTAGCATGACCTGCAATCACTACTTACTTACTGGCTGGCTGATGTTTTACAAATACAACTGTTACTTGTGTGTTCAAACTATTTACTTACATACCTGTGAGATTCACCAACCTTTTGGTTGACCTGTTTTAGTAATGCATTCTCAGGTACACAGCGCTAGGTGGATTGCCCAGCAGGATAAGCTTATTTAGCTCGAGTCGCATGCATTTACAAGCGTAGAGATTTTTATACATTACTTTTGTATTAGTTGTTATGTATTAGAATCTCTAGGAATTTACTCGAACTCGAGCTTGTATTTTGAAACTACTTATGTATTAATGTAATACTTCTTCGAACGTCTCATATAGAGTCGTTCACTGTATCCTTTGTGCTTGTGATTATTGATAAGTAACACCCATAAACTCGCTTCCGCAAAGCATCAAATTTGGGGGTGTTACAGATTGGTATCAGAGCCTAAGGTTATAGTGAACTAGGTTGCATTTAGTGGGCCTAGACTATGACCGTTAGGCAGTATTCCTCATTAGGTATAACTGGTTCAGGGATTACATCATACAAGTTTAATTTAACATAGCCTGATCAACTATGTACAATTAAATGAAGATGATGTGAGTTCTGAAAGGGGTTATGTTGAACAGGAATGCACTAGCTGACTCTGACCTTGAGAGAACCGTGACTTTTACTTGTTTGTGCTAGACACACACTAGACTATTATGTGATATAGATAGATATACATATATAGGCCTTGCCTTCCGACATATTACTCTCTTGACACCTGTGAATTCCGCTTTAAGGCATACACCAAATAACGACAACTTGACCCTCGTCATCCCATTTCTGAGCCAACTCTTATGATTTCACATAACCGACATACCTCCGAAGGCTGAAATTCTTTCCCTGCCATTTTGTAGAATTATCCATTGGAAATGACACACTTCCCGACAGGCGGCAACACGTCAGACAACGAACAAATTAACGACGAACAAATCCAGTACACGTATCTCGATGAAGAGATAGCCCCAGTGGAAGGACTTGATAATCACGGTTTCGGACTCGTAGACATTGAAGAGTACGAAAGAGTACGGGATCAGGATGAAGATCTGGATGGCCGTAACTGGGAGCTGCAACTGAAATGCAAAGCTTACGAGATGGAGTTAAGGATTCTGCAAAGGTCCATTCCTGAACGAATCTGGGACTCTGTTCTCTATTTGAAGGAAGTAACTACTCATCTGAATCAACGAGTAACGGCATGGATCAAATGGATGCACCTACAAGCTACCTGAGATGCTTTGGTTTATCCTACCCTTCGACGATACCAAGATATGCTGGAAGCTCTTTACTACCCCTACAATCTACACCAAGAATAGGCCGACGATAGCTATGACCGTAGTGTATAGCAGTTAGGCGTGTATGTAATAGGTCTCAATTAGGACCGCTAATCCGATGGTTATATTTGAATTCCATCACCTTTTGTAACTTATCTTGCTCGTCCGGATGTTCAAATTCCTGGCACTTTTGTAAACTATAAATGTCTGTAATCTTTTGAACTCGTATGTTTTAATTTCAACCATCTTATTACTTTTGTTAAACTAGCAGCGTATCAACCTTTGGCGTAGTTTCTTTGTACTTACTCGATCATCACGATCATAATTCTTGTTCAAACCCTCACATGTTCTTTATTTGTTGTTTCAAGGAACATGCCTCCTCGACGACAAGTCACGCTTAGCGAAACCTAAATTGCAAATCTGATTGCCCGTAGTGTGGCCCAAGCCTTAGCTGTCCGAGCAACCACTCCTGGTAGCGAAGATATGGCTAACAATGCACCACCACCCAAACTCTGCACTTACAAGGACTTCCAGAACTGCAAACCTTTGAGCTTTCAAGGTACTGAAGGAGCAATCGGCCTAGTCCGCTGGGTCGAGAAGATCGAATCAGTATTCCTTATCTGCAACTGCACTGAGGAGGACAAGGTTAAGTTCGCCGCCAACACTTTTTCTGACACTGCTCTCACCTGGTGGAACACCTATGCTCAGACTATGAGTATCGCGAATGCTTACAAACTTCCGTGGGAAGAACTGAAGAAGATGCTGAGGGGTGAGTACTGCCCTAGAGATGAATAGAAACAGCTGGAAGTAGAGTTTTGGAACCATAAAATGCAAGGTGATGATATCACTGGTTACACCAACCGCTTTCACCAACTGGCACTTCTGTGCCCATCCATGGTTGATCCTGAGTACAAGAAGATCGAGAAGTACGTCGACGGACTCCCTGACAGACTCCAAGACCTAGTAACTTCATCCAAACCGAGTTCTATTCAGAACGCCATTCGTATGGCCCATGAACTAACTGCCAACTCTGTCCGCCGTGGCCCAACTTCAAACCCATCTGCAAACAACAAACGCAAATGGGAAGTAAGTCCCAGCTCATCCAACCAGACCTCCAACAAAAAGCCTGCAACCGTTAATGCCGATGACTCGAAGGCTTACAAGGGGAGCAAGCCTTACTGCTCCAAATGTAGTCGTCATCATGACGGTACCTGTCCCTGCTCCAAATGCAAGAAATTTGGACACCTAGCCAAAGATTACCGAACCAACATCACTGGTACTAACACCAACGCACCCAAGACCTGCTACGAGTGTAATGGTACTGGGCACTTCAGGAAGAATTGCACAAAGCTGAAGTTGAATAACAATAACACTGCTCAAGGAAGAGCTTATGTACTCAACGCTAGGGAGGATCCCCAGGATCCGAGGCTTATTGATTTGCTCAACCCGGGTACGCTCATTCTTAGATTACCCGAACTGCTTCCTAAAATTTCTTACTTAATAACGTTTGTGTACTGTTTTGTATTCTATGTGTTCCTTAGATCCTAAGTACCCGATAGAACTAGGAAACGAACGACTATACGAATACCGACAGTGTAACTTGCAGTGCACTTTAAATACCGCGAACAAACTTCCTTCCCAAATATCTCACACTGGTTGAGACCGGGAACTCTAACGTTATTTTAAACATATCATCTAATAGAACTTCACTTACATGTAGCGATTCTTAAATAGAACACTTATTTCGTAGGAAATGACAACTCACTCCGTCAGCAGTCCTACATTGGATGATGAACTGATCAACGAGGAACCAATGATGTTTCCTTACCTCCTTGAACTCGAGAGTGATACAGAGCATACCACTGAATCAGCGACAGCACCTGTAACATCCTCGATTTGGGCCTAGTAGAGATACGGTATTTTTCCCTACTTTGCTCGTATTTAAATTGTATTTAGAAATAATTTCGTATTATTGAGAAACTGAAATTAATAGGTCAACTGGTCAAATGACCTATTGTGATAAATAATTTATTGATTGTTTTAAATTAACTTAGTAGTCGGTGTAATAAAACTTATTGTCTCGTAAATTGATTTTAGGTTCCAGACAATAGGCTTAGAGCGGGTATAACATTTTATTGCCTAATATGAGTGTTGGTTGGGGATATATCGACCTAAAGCATATTCCCCCATTTCCTTTCTAGTCTCAAGAACACACACATATACATAACAACTATAAAAAAAAAAAAAAAAGGAAAATCAAAGGAAGTGAAGAACTAGCTAGGGATTTTATTCAAGCTCCTTATCATCATCATCTTCACCTTGTCTTCATCTCGATTGTAAGTTTAATTGCCTAATTGTATGCATATATGTTAGGGTTTAAGTAATTAGGTTAAATGAGTGATCAAGCATGGATTTGAGTTTGATGATAGTTGTTTATGGTTATAACGTGTTGCATGATGATCCTTGAAGTTATTGTATGTCAATATTTGTGTATCACATCTTTGATTTGGTGAAAATAAGAATTAGGTCGAGCTAAAGTGTTCTTGAACCTGGGTTTTGTCGCTGGAAAAGTGACAAACGCGATCCAGGCATCAGGCCAGGATCGCGTTCCATAGTGTAATTTTGTCTCAGACCAGAATCCTTCTTTGAAACGCGATCCCGCCCCCTTATGTCCAGATCGCGTTAGTTAGTGTAAATCTGAGTTGAGTTGAGTTTGTTCCTTGGAACGCGATCCCGGCACCTCATCTGGATCGCGTTTGGTAGTGTAAAACGGTTACAGAATAATTTGGAACTAGGGAACGCGATCCATCACCCTATTCCGGGATCGCGTTTGTATGTTGAAAAATGATGAATTTGATAACTTGTGACTTGTGCATTTACGTTACTTGTATTGTATTGAAAGGATATTAAGTACCCTTAATTGATATTATACGTATGATTATATTGTGATACACTTGAGATGAGAATCTAACTAGGGTTTTGATTGTGTTCTCAGATAAAGCGAAGACTCAGTGAGATTAGATCTCTGAGTGGAGACTACTTCAGTAAGGGTGAGTGGATCATAGACCTTCAGTTTAAAGTGGTTGTAACGATATGGTTACAACGGGTAAACTTGGTTTATTTGATGTATTGTTTATCTTGATATATATTGCCATGATGAGTATGGATTATATGAATTGTTCAGAGGTCGATTGCGATCGGGTTTGGGTATTATTACTTGGATAACATTAGAGCTTTGTACATGTGTTGTCCATTGACTTAATGTTGGAAGCGGTAATAGTACTAAACTATTGGTTAGATCACTGATTTTGCCGTCAGTGATTGTAAGCGTTGCTTGGGGGCCTCCGCGGCATTAGGGTTCCTCAAGGACCACCAATCCTCTTTGAAGCTAGTTGTTGACTGCTTAGTTGTAGGCAATTGTTAAGCTAAATTAGATTGTTGGTTATTGATCTGTTCACTTAGCTTTGTGCTAATCCCCCTCATTACTCTTGCAGGATATTTTGGTTATGTGGGTGAGCAAGATGATGGGAATGGGATGTTTGATACTGCTAGCTCTGTTTTGGTTTAACTAACTAATGATTTATCATCATATGTGAATTGAATTACATTAAGGCGTACCATTCCAAGTTGTATTGAATTATGATGGAATGATACCTTATGGATTGCATTTTGGTTTTTATATGCAATCTATGTGGTATCATTTAAATGTAACCTTGGCAATGATATTTATATTTATAATCTAAATTGTGTAAGTCTAATACGCTTCCGAATTAAAAAAATATATATAGCCTTGGTGAATTTTGAGTGTGTTATAAATTTGTATCAGATCATAGGTTTGGGTGAATTGAGCATGGGTTAAGTGCTCAATCCCAAACCTAATTGTGTTAATCAAACATTCCAGGGTGCGGGATTTAGCTGTGATAGAAGAATTGGTTAGTATGTAAGTACTAACAATTAACGAGTTGCGAGTTGTGATGTGGTGCAGGAAATGGCAGATCATGAAAACCAGACCGATACCCCAAATGGTACTTCTAGAACAGATGTCACTCCTCCGAAAATCCAGAATGTTAGTCAAGGTCAGGCAGGTACCTCCTTCTCAGCTGAGGATTTGACCCAAGAGGATTATTTGTTACATTTGGAAGGGGAAAATGTTAGACTAAAGGCTATCGAGCAACAGTTTCTGGAGCAACAAGCTCGGTTATCTCAGCAGTTTCAGCATACTTCCCCACCAGTTTATAGCACGGTACCACCTACTCTTGTGACGTCTCAGACTCCTACATCACTTCCGTACTACCTGCAGTCTCACGGAAATACCTTTCAGACATCTACCCCAATTTCATCTTCTGGGCCATCGGGATTCCAGTTTCCGGTATTTCCTCCGCCATTTCACCATAAAGTTTATTCCTTTAAAACATTTAAATCTAGTGGGCCATCCGATTACCATGGTAGTACCAATCCCTCCGTTACTTTAGATTGGTTAAGGGATGTCGAGAAGAAGTTTGAGGTATGTCGATGTGAGAATGAGGTTAAGGTTCCTTATGCGGTTCAGCTTCTTAAAGGTCCGACGATGGGTTGGTGGGATTCTATTACCTCCCATTTCTCTCCTCAACAAAGGGCTTCTATTAGGTGGACCGATTTCTACAATGAGGTTTGTAAAAATTATTGTTCGGGATATGACATGACCCGTCTGCAACGCGAGTTCTTGGATATGCAATTGGCAGACAATATGACGATGGATGATCTTATTTCCCAATTCACAAAGAAGTTGAGGTTTGTGCACCAATGGGTGCCGGATGAGAGAACCAAAATTGACCATTTTGTTGGAATGCTGCCCTATACTTATCGGACGACAGTGAGACTTGCGGGTACTCTTACCCAAGCTTTTGATTTGGCCCGTTCAGTGGATGGTGATATTCGAGCACAAGGCTTGGGGATTAAGGAAAAATCTCCATTGAAACCCAAGGATGACTCCTCGGTGAGTCCTGGAAAGAAGAAATGGCAAGGATCACCTCAAGGTAAGAAACCGAGTTCTGGAAGTGGTGTTAATGTGGATAGAACCAATTGGTGTAATGGTTGTAGATCCAGACATACGGGGCCTTGTACTCCTCAAACTTGTAGATGCGTTAAATGTGGGCAACTTGGACACGATTTTAAAGATTGCACTTTTCCTAACAGTGTGTGCTGGAATTGCCACAAGGAGGGACACCGTGCAGGTCAGTGTAATGAGGGTAGGCAAAGGGCGGGTACGGTCGGAGGTTCTTCATCGTCTGGCCAGAAAAGAAAGGGTGCACCAGCAGCATCGGGCCGAGCATTTCAGATGACAGCTGATGAAGCTGTCAGAACGGAGGATGTCATAACCGGTACTTTTCTAATCAATTATGTACCGACATGCGTTTTATTGGATTCTGGAGCCAATTGCTCTTTTGTATCTATGCATTTCTGTGATAGGTTGAAACTAGCTCCCACCATTATTACAAATCTTATTGAAGTTGAAGTAGCAAATGGTAAATTAGTTCCGGTTACCACATCGGTTAATGGAGCTAGTATTTTGATTGAAAGACATAGTTTCCCCGTTTCCTTCCTTTTGATGCGTATTCCCGGTTTTGATGCGGTCTTAGGCATGGATTGGTTAAGCCTGAATAGAGCCAACATAGATTGCCATAAAAAGTTAATCAAAATCCCCACTTCGGATGAGTCTTATGTTGTGGCTCGAGGAGAGCGCGAGAAGGGTTCCATAGTGTAATTTTGTCTCAGACCAGAATCCTTCTTTGAAACTCGATCCCGCCCCCTTATGTCCGGATCGCGTTAGTTAGTGTAAATCTGAGTTGAGTTGAGTTTGTTCCTTGGAACGCGATCCCGGCACCTCATCTGGATCGCGTTTGGTAGTGTAAAACGGTTACAGAATAATTTAGAACTAGGGAACGCGATCCAGCACCCTATTCTAGGATCGCGTTTGTATGTTGAAAAATGACGAATTTGATAACTTGTGACTTGTGCATTTACGTTACTTGTATTGTATTGAAAGGATATTAAGTACCCTTAATTGATATTATACGTATGATTATATTGTGATACACTTGAGATGAGAATCTAACTCGGGTTTTGATTGTGTTCTCAGATAAAGCGAAGACTCAGTGAGATTAGATCTCTGAGTGGAGACTACTTCAGTAAGGGTGAGTGGATCATAGACCTTCAGTTTAAAGTGGTTGTAACGATATGGTTACAACGGGTAAACTTGGTTTATTTGATGTATTGTTTATCTTGATATATATTGCCATGATGAGTATGGATTATATGAATTGTTCAGAGGTCGATTGCGATCGGGTTTGGGTATTATTACTTGGATAACATTAGAGCTTTGTACATGTGTTGTCCATTGACTTAATGTTGGAAGTGGTAATAGTACTAAACTATTGGTTAGATCACTGATTTGGCCGTCAGTGATTGTAAGCGTTGCTTGGGGGCCTCCGCGGCATTAGGTTGCCTCAAGGACCACCAATCCTCTTTGAAGCTAGTTGTTGACTGCTTAGTTGTAGGCGATTGTTAAGCTAAATTAGATTGTTGGTTATTGATCTGTTCACTTAGCTTTGTGCTAATCCCCCTCATTACTCTTGCAGGATATTTTGGTTATGTGGGTGAGCAAGATGATGGGAATGGGATGTTTGATACTGCTCGCTCTGATTTGGTTTAACTAACTAATGATTTATCATCATATGTGAATTGAATTACACTAAGGCGTACCATTCCAAGTTGTATTGAATTATGATGGAATGATACCTTATGGATTGCATTTTGGTTTTTATATGCAATCTATGTGGTATCATTTAAATGTAACCTTGGCAATGATATTTATATTTATAATCTAAATTGTGTATGTCTATGATAAGCATCAAATAGATACTATATTTTATACTATTTATCCCTATATTTATATATATTTTAGTGCATTTATATGATTTTAGATACTTATTTTGTTAATATTTGCAGCGATATATTTTAATTAAAGATTGAAGAAAAAAAAACGAGAACAAGTCCAAAACTGAAGAAAATAAAGCACTTGAAGAAGTTCAAGCATAAACCTTGAAGAAATGAAGAAGATGGCTCAAAAGTGGAGTGATAACATCAATTAAGTGTTTTAAATGAAGCTTGGATGAAAGAAGCGGAATTTGGATCAAAAGCTGAAGAAAAGTGTAAATGCTGAGTTTTCTGCTATGTGTTAGTATTTTGGCCATAACTTCCTCATACGAAGTCCAAATGAGTTGATTCAAGCGGCCAAACTTACCTAACACATAGGGCAACAACATATCAAAAATTCAACTTATTTGGAAAAAAACTCAATCGCCGGTTGGGCCTTTCAACCGACGGTTGGAACCGAAAATCTGGAATATTCGAGAAACGAAGAGTTTTCTTGGAGACAAAGTAACCAACCGCCGGTTGGACCTTCCAACCGCCGGTTGGGACCGCCACAGCTCAATTATAAATATAAAACACCTTCCAGCTTCGAAATATAACCCAATAACCATAATAATTCGTATATTACGAATTATTAACCCCAAATTCGACTAGAAACACTTTCTAGGGGTTTTAGGAGCAATTTAGAGTCGCGGGTTCGCAAGGGTTTGTCTACGATTAAGCGTACGGAGCGTAGTTCACGGTTTTGGTTTGCATATCTTATTCTTTATTTAATTTTGAATGTGTTTTATTATTGAATATTGATTATGACTATGTTTAACTTAATTATGAACTAATATTTATTGTATTTGCTTAGATAATTTATATTGGTACTATATTATTGCATGTTTATTATACAAGAATTGTCTGTATTATATTAATATTGATAAAAGTTAACTGATTTATATAGATAACTTTACGAAGCGAGTGAGTTTTATAAGTTAATTAATGATTATCAATTATTAATGTTAAGTAATACTGTAATTCAACCGATGCTAGGAATTGTATTAATACTCTGCTGATAGATCTTAATAAATAGTAATATTGTACTTAATCTTTGGCAATGCTACTATATGAAAATTATCTTAATCTTTGTGATTTTCTACATTAGTAATTCACCAATAATAATAACCAACAATAAATAATCTAAGTAAATACATATTTATCTCTAATTGTTTACTATCCTTAGTTAGTTGTTTTCTATTGAATTGGTTATAATTTAGTATTCTTAAATACGTTCATACGGAACTAAAACGTATCCCCCTTATCTGTAAATTGTATATTTTAATTGAATTATAAATTCTATTTTAATTATAACCACCATTCCCAGTGTTCGACTCGGACTTACTTAAAAGCTATATTATACGAACGGGTTATTCTTGCCTGGCTTGTGTGATAGTTAATTTAGTATTTCCAATTATTTAAAATTTGTTATTTTGTAATCTATTCACACGACATCAGTCTAATACGCTTTCGAATTTTAAAAAAAAAATATATATATATATATAGCCTTGGTGAATTTTGAGTGTGTTATAAATTGGTATCAGAGCATAGGTTTGGGTGAATTGAGCATGGGTTAAGTGCTCAATCCCAAACCTAATTGTGTTAATCAAACATTCCAGGGTGCGGGATTTAGCTGTGATAGAAGAATTGGTTAGTATGTAAGTACTAACAATTAACGAGTTGCGAGTTGTGATGTGGTGCAGGAAATGGCAGATCATGAAAACCAGACCGATACCCCAAATGGTACTTCTAGAACAGATGTCACTCCTCCGAAAATCCAGAATGTTAGTCAAGGTCAGGCAGGTACCTCCTTCTCAGCTGAGGATTTGACCCAAGAGGATTATTTGTTACATTTGGAAGGGGAAAATGTTAGACTAAAGGCTATCGAGCAACAAGCTCGGTTATCTCAGCAGTTTCAGCATACTTCCCCACCAGTTTATAGCACGGTACCACCTACTCTTGTGACGTCTCAGACTCCTACATCACTTCCATACTACCAGCAGTCTCACGGAAATACCTTTCAGACATCTACCCCAATTTCATCTTCTGGGCCATCGGGATTCCAGTTTCCGGTATTTCCTCCGCCATTTCACCATAAAGTTTGTTCCTTTAAAACATTTAAATCTAGTGGGCCATCCAATTACCATGGTAGTACCAATCCCTCCGTTACTTTAGATTGGTTAAGGGATGTCGAGAAGAAGTTTGAGGTATGTCGATGTGAGGATGAGGTTAAGGTTCCTTATGCGGTTCAGCTTCTTAAAGGTCCGACGATGGGTTGGTGGGATTCTATTACCTCCCATTTCTCTCCTCAACAAAGGGCTTCTATTAGGTGGACCGATTTCTACAATGAGGTTTGTAAAAATTATTGTTCGGGATATGACATGACCCATCTGCGACGCGAGTTCTTGGATATGCAATTGGCAGACAATATGACGATGGATGATCTTATTTCCCAATTCACGGAGAAGTTGAGGTTTGTGCACCAATGGGTGCCGGATGAGAGAACCAAAATTGACCATTTTGTTGGAATGCTGCCCTATACTTATCGGACGACAGTGAGACTTGCGGGTACTCTTACCCAAGCTTTTGATTTGGCCCGTTCAGTGGATGGTGATATTCGAGCACAAGGCTTGGGGATTAAGGAAAAATCTCCATTGAAACCCAAGGATGACTCCTCGGTGAGTCCTGGAAAGAAGAAATGGCAAGGATCACCTCAAGGTAAGAAACCGAGTTCTGGAAGTGGTGTTAAGGTGGACAGAACCAATTGGTGTAATGGTTGTAGATCCAGACATACGGGGCCTTGTACTCCTCAAACTCGTAGATGCGTTAAATGTGGGCAACTTGGACACGATTTTAAAGATTGCACTTTTCCTAACAGTGTGTGCTGGAATTGCCACAAGGAGGGACACCGTGCAGGTCAATGTAATGAGGGTAGGCAAAGGGCGGGTACGGTCGGAGGTTCTTCATCGTCTGGCCAGAAAAGAAAGGGTGCACCAGCAGCATCGGGCCGAGCATTTCAGATGACAGCTGATGAAGCTGTCAGAACGGAGGATGTCATAACCGGTACTTTTCTAATCAATTATGTACCGGCATGCGTTTTATTGGATTCTGGAGCCAATTGCTCTTTTGTATCTATGCATTTCTGTGATAGGTTGAAACTAGCTCCCACCATTATTACAAATCTTATTGAAGTTGAAGTAGCAAATGGTAAATTAGTTCCGGTTACCACATCGGTTAATGGAGCTAGTATTTTGATTGAAAGACATAGTTTCCCCGTTTCCTTCCTTTTGATGCGTATTCCCGGTTTTGATGCGGTCTTAGGCATGGATTGGTTAAGCCTGAATAGAGCCAACATAGATTGCCATAAAAAGTTAATCAAAATCCCCACTTCGGATGAGTCTTATGTTGTGGCTCGAGGAGAGCGCGAGAAGGGTAGTATTCCTGTGATTTCTTTGATGAAAGCTAGAAAATCTCTAGCTAAAGGGTGCGAATCATATTTGGCCTATATTATTGATGCTAAGTTAGACAAGAAAAAGGTCTCCGATGTTCGAGTGGTTGATGAATACTCGGATGTCTTTCCCGATGAGTTGCCTGGCTTACCTCCCATTAGAGAAGTAGAATATAAAATTGACTTGATTCCTGGTTCTACCCCTGTAGCTAAGGCTCCTTATAGATTAGCCCCCTCAGAAATTCGCGAAATGATGAGCTAGATTTAGGAGTTATTAGATAAGAGCTTTGTTAGGCCTAGTTCCTCTCCCTGGGGTGCACCTGTGTTATTTGTTAAAAAGAAGGATGGCACCTTTCGTATGTGTATCGACTATAGGGAGTTGAATAAGAGAACCATAAAGAATAAGTACCCTTTGCCCCGAATAGATGAATTGTTTGACCAATTACAAGGGTCTTCTTATTTTTCAAAAATCGATTTGAGGTCGGGTTATCACCAAGTGCGGGTTTGTGAGGAGGATATCCCTAAGACAGCTTTTCGCACAAGATATGGTCATTATGAATTTCTTGTTATGCCGTTTGGGTTGACTAATGCTCCGGCGATTTTCATGAATTTGATGAATAGGGTTTGTCGACCCTTCCTTGATAAATTTGTAATCGTATTCATTGATGATATCTTGGTTTATTCTAAGTCCGAATCCGATCATGAGATGCATTTGCGTATGGTTCTTGACACCTTGAGAAAGGAACAACTGTATGCTAAATTTTCGAAATGCGAGTTTTGGCTTCGTGAGGTTCAGTTTTTGGGGCACATCATTTGTAAAGATGGGGTTAAGGTGGATCCATCAAAAGTTGAGGCTGTTATGAATTGGCAAGCTCCTAAGTCTCCTTCCGAAATTAAGAGTTTTCTGGGTTTAGCGGGCTACTACCGGAAGTTCATTAAGGATTTTTCTAAGATTGCAGGTCCTCTGACTAAGCTGACTCGGAAAGATGTTAAATTTCAGTGGACAGAACATCAGGAATCAGCTTTTCAAACTCTGTGGCAGCTGTTGTGTCAAGCTTCGATTTTAGCATTGCCTGAGGGGTCCGATGACTTCGTTGTTTATTGTGATGCTTCTTCTTTCGGGTTGGGTTGTGTTTTGATGCAACGAGACCGTGATGTTGCATATGCTTCGCGTCAATTGAAACCTCATGAGATTAATTATCCTACCCATGACTTGGAACTTGCGGCCGTGGTTTTCGCTTTTGAAAATATGGAGGCACTACCTTTATGGCACGAAATGTGTCATTTGTACTGATCACAAAAGTCTCCAGTATATGTTTACTCAGAAAGAGCTCAATATGCGACAAAGGCGATGGTTGGAATTAATCAAAGACTATGATTGCGAGATTCGTTACCACCCGGGTAAAGCAAATGTTGTAGCGGATGCGTTAAGCCGGAAAGGAAAGTCAGACAAGGTTTGTTTTATGCGTTTGGAGGTTTCTTCAGATTTGATTGATCAGCTGAAAGTGGCTCAAATGGAAGCATTGATGGATGATAACTTGAAGTCCGAGGTTATGTTGAGAAGAAAGGATTTATTGACTGATGATTCTTGGGGTTTGAAGACCTTTCAATCCAGAGTTTGGGTTCCCTTGCTTGGTGGACTTCGAGGTGTGATTTTGTTGGAAGCTCATAATTCTAGATTGTTGGTTCATCCCGGAAGTACTAAGATGTACCAGGACTTGAAGCCATTGTATTGGTGGCCTACTTTGAAACTGGACGTAGCTCGGTTTGTAGAGTCTTTCCATATTTGTTCTCAGGTAAAGGCCGAACATCAAAAACCGTATGGAGCTTTGAAACAACTTGAGATTCCCGAGTGGATATGGGAGCATATCACCATGGATTTTGTGACCAAATTACCTAGGACCGTTAAAGGAAACGATATGATATGGGTAATCGTCGACAGATTGACCAAAAGTGCTCACTTCCTTGCTACTTGTGAGATGGCATCATTGAGTAAATTGACGCAGTTGTACATTAAGGAGGTGGTTTCTAGGCATGGGATTCCGTTATCCATTGTTTCCGACAGAGATTCTCGATTTGTATCGGGTTTTTGGCGGAGTTTGCAGAGAGAACTGGGTACTAGAGTTAACCTGAGCACGGCTTATCACCCTCAGACTGACGTTCAGTCTGAGCGGACTATTCAAACCTTAGAGGATATGTTGCGGGCGTGCGTCTTGGAATTCGGTGGGTCTTGGGATTCTCACTTGCCTTTGGTTGAATTCGCCTATAATAATTCTTTCCATTCTAGTATAGGCATGCCACCCTATGAGATGTTGTATGGCCGTAGGTGTAGAACACCCACTTGTTGGTTAGAGGCGGGTGAGAAACAATTTGCGGGTCCTGACATAGTACAAATTACAGCCGATAAGGTAGCTATAGCCCGTGATAGGTTAAAAGCTGCCCGTGATAGGCAAAAACAATATGCCGATCCGCGTCATTGACCCGTTTCATTTGTAGAGGGTGAATTGGTCTACTTGAAGGTGTCACCTTGGAAGGGTGTTATTTGGTTTGGTAAACGTGGTAAACTTGCCCCTAGATACATTGGCCCATTTAAAATTCGGAAAGTAGTTAACGAACAATCGGTGTCTCTAGATCTTCCTCCTGAATTAGCGGGTATTCACGATACTTTCAATGTGTGTTACTTAAGGAAATGCAATGTGGAGGACCAATCCCAAGTTCTTCCATTGCAATACTTGCGTGTTGACCAAAGCCAAAGACTTGTAGAAGAGCCTGTGGAACTTTTAGACCGTAAGGTGACTAAACTTCGAAAGAAGGACATACCCATGGTGTTGGTTAAGTGGAATCATAGTTTGGGTTCAAATCTTACGTGGGAGACCGAGTCTAGCATGAGGTCGCGGTATCCTAATCTTTTTGAGCATGGTGAGATTTCGGGGACGAAATCTTCTTAAGGAGGGAAGATTTGTAACATCCTCGATTTGGGCCTAGTAGAAATACGGTATTTTTCCCTACTTTGCTCGTATTTAAATTGTATTTAGAAATAATTTCGTATTATTGAGAAACTGAAATTAATAGGTCAACTGGTCAAATGACCTATTGTGATAAATAATTTATTGATTGTTTTAAATTAACTTAGTAGTCGGTGTAATAAAACTTATTGTCTCGTAAATTAATTTTAGGTTCCAGACAATAGGCTTAGAGTGGGTATAGCATTTTATTGCCTAATATGAGTGTTGGTTGGGGATATATCGACCTAAAGCATTTTCCCCCATTTCCTATATAGTCTCAAGAACACACACATATACATAACAACTATAAAAAAAAAAAAAAGGAAAATCAAAGGAAGTGAAGAACTAGCTAGGGATTTGATTCAAGCTCCTTATCATCATCATCTTCACCTTGTCATCATATCGATTGTAAGTTTAATTGCCTAATTGTATGCATATATGTTAGGGTTTAAGTAATTAGGTTAAATGAGTGATCAAGCATGGATTTGAGTTTGATAATAGTTGTTTATGGTTATAACATGTTGCATGATGATCCTTGAAGTTATTGTATGTCAATATTTGTGTATCACATCTTTGATTTGGTGAAAATAAGAATTAGGTCGAGCTAAAGTGTTCTTAAACCTGGGTTTTGTCGCTGGAAAAGTGACAAACGCGATCCAGGCATCAGGCCAGGATCGCGTTCCATAGTGTAATTTTGTCTCAGACCAGAATCCTTCTTTGAAACGCGATCCCACCCCCTTATGTCCGGATCGCGTTAGTTAGTGTAAATCTGAGTTGAGTTGAGTTTGTTCCTTGGAACGCGATCCCGGCACCTCATCTGGATCTCGTTTGGTAGTGTAAAACGGTTACAGAATAATTTAGAACTAGGGAACGCGATCCAGCACCCTATTCCAGGATCGCGTTTGTATGTTGAAAAATGACGAATTTGATAACTTGTGACTTGTGCATTTACGTTACTTGTATTGTATTGAAAGGATATTAAGTACCCTTAATTGATATTATACGTATGATTATATTGTGATACACTTGAGATGAGAATCTAACTCGGGTTTTGATTGTGTTCTCAGATAAAGCGAAGACTCAGTGAGATTAGATCTCTGCGTGGAGACTACTTCAGTAAGGGTGAGTGGATCATAGACCTTCAGTTTAAAGTGGTTGTAACGATATGGTTACAACGGGTAAACTTGGTTTATTTGATGTATTGTTTATCTTGATATATATTGCCATGATGAGTATGGATTATATGAATTGTTCAGAGGTCGATTGCGATCGGGTTTGGGTATTATTACTTGGATAACATTAGAGCTTTGTACATGTGTTGTCCATTGACTTAATGTTGGAAGCGGTAATAGTACTAAACTATTGGTTAGATCACTGATTTGGCCGTCAGTGATTGTAAGCGTTGCTTGGGGGCCTCCGCGGCGTTAGGGTGCCTCAAGGACCACCAATCCTCTTTGAAGCTAGTTGTTGACTGCTTAGTTGTAGGCAATTGTTAAGCTAAATTAGATTGTTGGTTATTGATCTGTTCACTTAGCTTTGTGCTAATCCCCCTCATTACTCTTGCAGGATATTTTGGTTATGTGGGTGAGCAAGATGATGGGAATGGGATGTTTGATACTGCTCACTCTGTTTTGGTTTAACTAACTAATGATTTATCATCATATGTGAATTGAATTACACTAAGGCGTACCATTCCAAGTTGTATTGAATTATGATGGAATAATACCTTATGGATTGCATTTTGGTTTTTATATGCAATCTATGTGGTATCATTTAAATGTAACCTTGGCAATGATATTTATATTTATAATCTAAATTGTGTATGTCTAATACGCTTCCGAATTTAAAAAAAATATATATAGCCTTGGTGAATTTTGAGTGTGTTATAACACCTACCTCCACTGTTGCTCTAACTGTTGCCAAAACACCCGTCACTGTGGACCAGAGTACAGAACTGGTCAATCGCCTCAATGATACTCTCAACTCGGTGCGAAAGCAACTAAACGAAGCACGGGAAGACATCAAGGACCTACGACGAATTGTCTTCCAGAATGACGTGCGTATACGTGAGTACGAACTACGTTTGATAGCCTTAGAAAACCCTGCTTCACCACCAACTTCAAATGGTACTCCTGCTGAAGAGGATACCGACACTGACTGTACACCGCCTCCAGCAAAAAGGGTGAAAATCTCTCCGACCAACCCTTCAGGAAACTACAAGGGAAAGAAGCCACTCTGTTTCCAATGCACTCGGCATCATAAAGGACCGTGTGCCATACCCATCGGTCGATGCAAACCCTATCCTAAAAGTACGAACTCTCCTAAAGCGAAGCTGTGCTTCAACTGTGGGAATGCCGGCCATTTCAAGGCCCAATGCCCGCTACCTCCAAGCAACAAAACTAAGGGTACGTCACTACCTGACAACTGCCTTACTACAAATACTGTAGGACCTACCCTACTACTGTAGGCTACTAGTACACATTGTAGCTACCTGACGAATATCGAACTACCGAGTACTACTTCAAACAAATTTCGGGACGAAATTCTCCTAACAAGGGGAGAATGTAACAACCGCAAAAATTAGGGTCAATTTAAAATTTTTCCTAATTACACGCTTATTACTTGTATTTAATATGAAATAGGATTAAATACGATGATTACTTATCATATATATATATATATATATATATATATATATACACGTATACGATTCGTTCAAATCGTATGAAATTTCAAAAGTGCAAAATACGGACGTTGGTAAAACAATTATTAAATAATGTGGAATTATTTAATTACACAAATTACTACTTTATATTATGTTAATAATATAACAAACGCGCACGTTTTATTTGAAACATTACCGATCTCTACGAAAACGCGACCAACCGACAAAAACAAAACAAAGTTATATTTTATAACTTAGAAACAAGTATTTTGGTAAAATACTCCGACTAAAATATCGAGTAATATTTCATATTTTTAAACGTACAATTAAACGCGTATAAAATGATTTTTACGTTTAAACGACCGGGGAAACGAACACCGCACGGAGCGCAAACGCGAGGGAACAAAATTTGGTGAGACCACACTATGGTGGCCCCACCCAACCGGCCCCTTACCCCCTCCCCATTTCTTCTTTTGTTTGCAAAATAAGTAAACCAAAACTCACACTCAATCTATCTCTCTCTCACTCAAACACTTTCATCTCTTTCTCTCCCTCACCACCGCCACCCTCAAACCACCACAAAAACACTCTCAAACCTCTTTGGATCTTCAAGCTCATTTGGAGAAAAGTGAACACGACGACGAGAGCTACAAACCTATCTTTTCGGATTTCTCGCGCGACGACTCGTAAGTTTCCGGCGACTCTCAAAACTTTCTGATTTTGATTATTTTTACATGTATGTTGTTCCCCTAGCTAAATGATGTCCAAATATATAATTAAAAGTCGTTTTTGAAAATATTATAGAAAATGTCGGTTTTGATCACTTTTAAGAAAACGAAACCTCGAACACTAAAAACGACAACAAATAATTTTTATGAACTCCTTGAAACATTATAAGACTTGTGTAATAAGTTTCGGGTCAAACCGAGGTCGTTTGACACAAAAACCGAACTGAAAAACGTAACAGCCCTTGTGTTGCGGAACACAAGCCTTGTGTCGCATAAAACATAAGACACAAGTATTGTGTCGCATAAAACATAAGACACAAGCATTGTGATGCATTTAGTGTCGCATTAAGTTGCATATCATAAGACACAAGCCTTGTGTTGCGGAACACAAGCATTGTGTCGCATATTGTGTTGCAGACATGAGACACAAGCCTTGTGTTGCGGAACACAAGCCTTGTGTTGCGGAACACAAACACTGTGTCGCATTTAGTGTCGCAAAAAGCCAAAAACAGAAGCCAAAAACATTCTAAGTGTTTAAAAATCACTTTTCAACAACCAAATCAAATACGATACGATTTATACATGAAAATACTATACTTTTGGAAGTATACACCAATACTCGAATACATATAAGATTACACTTATTTAAAACGCGAGATCCCACTCGTGCACATACACGAGATTACACTCGAACACCTACGAGATTTCACTCATACACTCTAGGGTTACACCCACTCGGATTTTATAACACCCCTCATTCCAAATGGATAATATTATATATAATACGGAAGCGTAAGTAATTAAAACACAATACTTGATTTCATATTTTACTAACGTATTAAAACTGTCTACAAGTTTAAGTCACTTCACTTTAAAACTTGTTCAAAAGATTAGCATGACGGGGTATTACATAAACTAAACTGAGTTATAACAAAATAATCAGAGTAGCTTGAATATCAAACATTCCAAGCTTCCAAGGTTTGACCTTCCTGCTACCCACCCGTATGCTCAAAACCAAAAGTCTGCAGGAAGTAACAACGAGGGATTAGCACATAGCTAATTGAGTAATTCCAACACTCAACATTTAACTTAGCTAAACCAATTAACTACAACAAGTATTCGCAACAACAGCAATCAACAACAACTTAATGAGGATCGGTGGATCCGGGGATAACCTTAACACCCGGGCGGCTCCCCAAGATCACTTATCCAAACATATCCGTATGGCCATAACGGACGAGACCGATAGCTAGGGTTTATCATACTTAGGTACAGTTCAGCACACACAACAAATGAAGTACATCCCTGTACCTTTCACACAACAACTCACTAGCCCAACCAACAGTTCATCAACTTGTTGACCTCATTAACAACAATGCCCGAAGGCCACACAAAACACATATATGAATATAACCAACAATAGCATCAAATCAAATCAATAATCAAGTCTACGTTTACCCGTTGTAATCAAATGATTACAACTAAGCCAAACAGTGAGTTTCGAATCCACTCACCAATACCTTCACCTTCACAAATTCAGATTCTCGGGGCAACGTTGTCTTTCGGAGGATCTGAAATTCAACACTCATGAAAAGTTAGTAATCGTTAACGTCCAAATATAATCTATAAAAGATTTACCACATTTGGAACTCATTACAATAACCACATAGATTACTAACTAATAATCATGTATATTAATCATAATGCATCAAAACAAACAGTTTTTAACTAACAAGGGAATACGCTCGTATTCCCGAGAATCCGACCGTATTCCCATGAATACGGACGTATTCACTGGAATACGCCGTATTCCCGACCCTTTTCTGCATCATTTTTGAATCAGAACATTTTTTAAGCAGTACGGCTAGGGAATACGCCGTATTCCCAGGAATACGACCGTATTCCCAGGAATCCGTCCGGATTCCCTTTAATCTGTAGACCTGCGCATAACTTGAAAACCACAACACCAAATACGAATCAAATATGCAAAATACTCATGTTGCTAGCTTCTAACTTGATCACAACCTATTTCTAATGCTTTACAAACATATATTAGCAACAATAACATCCAAGAACTTAATCAAATCTTCATATATTTTGAATATGAAATTATGCAATATATATATATACTTACAATCTATAGATGAACAAGAAGAGTAGGATAGATGATGATGATGATACAAGTTGAAGATCACACTTCAATCCCCCTTCCAAATGGATGATTTAATCCCAAGTTTAAGTTAGGGTTTATGGTTTTAGTTGCAAGGGAGATTGGGGAAAAATGAGTAAAGTGATCCCCAATAAAGGTCGGTCCATCATTTAACCGACCTACAACATTGAGTATTTAATACCCGTCCTAAATCTATTGTCTGGAACCTAAAAATCAATTGCAAGAAGTTTATCTTATTATACCGTCAACTTCAATATTTTAATATAGGCAACATTTTACTAAACACAATAAGTCCTGAAACTTAATTTACTAAGTTTCAGAATTAAACAATTATATCGCAAATTTATTTAAAACAATTAAATACGAAATTATAAATAGAAAATACCAGGCTATCGGAGAGGATGTTACAAATCTCCCCTCCTTAAGGAGATTTCGTCCCCGAAATCTCAGCCCTATCAAACAATCCAGGATATCTGGATTTCATCGACTCCTCGGTCTCCCACGTTAGGTTGGAACCTAAACTATGTCTCCATTTTACTAACACCATAGGAATTTGTTTCTTCCTAAGTTTGGTAATTTTTCTATCAAGAATCTCTACCGGTTCTTCAACCAACTTCTGAGTTTGATCAACCCTTAAATCTTTCAACGGAAGAATTTGCGACTGATCCTCCACGTTGCACTTTCTCAAATAACATACGTTAAACGTATCATGAATACCAGAGAGCTCTGGAGGAAGATCCAATGCTATTGACTGATCGTTAACAACTTGTCGAATTCTGAATGGACCAATGTATCTAGGCGCCAACTTTCCACGTTTTCCAAATCTAATCACACCTTTCCACGGGGAAACTTTAAGATACACTAATTCACCTTCAGAAAACACAACCGGTCGTCTTTTAGGATCCACATACATTTTCTGCCTATCTCTTGCAGCTTTCAACTTCTCACGTGCAATGGCAACTTTGTCAGCGGTTATTTGTACAATGTCGGGTCCAGCAAACTGTTTCTCACCTGCTTCTAACCAACAAGTAGGTGTGCGACAACGACGACCATACAACATTTCATACGGAGGCATCCCAATACTAGAATGGTACGAATTATTATAAGTAAATTCAACCAACGGAAGATGTGAATCCCATGAACCCCCATATTCCAAGATGCAAGCACGAAGCATATCCTCTAAAGTTTGAATCGTACGTTCTGACTGACCATCGGTCTGAGGATGATAAGCTGTACTAAGGTTTACACGTGTACCCAACTCTTGTTGTAGACTTTGCCAAAAACGAGAAGCAAAACGAGTATCTCTATCTGACACAATTGATAAGGGAATACCATGCCTAGAAACAATTTCGTTAACATACAATTGGGCAAGTTTAGTCAACGATGTTGTCTCACTCGTAGCAAGAAAATGCGCGCTCTTTGTCAATCGATCCACTATAACCCAAATCATATCATTACCTCGAACAGTACGCGGTAGCTTAGTCACAAAATCCATGGTTATGTGATCCCACTTCCATTCAGGTATTTCCAACTGCTTTAACGACCCATACGGCTTTTGATGTTCCGCTTTGACCTGAGCACAAATATGACACGATCCCACAAACTTTGCAATGTCGGTTTTCATTGTTGGCCACCAATACAACGGTTTCAAATCATTATACATTCGAGTACTACCCGGATGAATAGACATTCGCGACTTATGAGCTTCATTCAAAATCAAATCTCGAATACCACCAATGGAAGGAATCCAAACACGAGACTGATAAATCTTTAATCCCCTTGAATCATCAACTAATTCATCCTTGCGTTTTAACATGATTTCCGATTTCAGATTCTGGTCTTTCAATGCTTCAAGTTGCATGACTTTAATCTGATCAATCAAATCCGAGGAAACATTCACTTTTAAATAAAAAACTCGATCGGGAGTATTCTTTCGACTCAAAGCATCGGCTACCACATTCGCTTTGCCCGGATGGTATCTAATTTCACAATCATAATCCTTGATTAACTCTAACCACCGCCTTTGTCGCATATTCAATTCTTTCTGGGAGAACACATACTGCAAACTCTTGTGATCGGTACAAACAACACATCGAGTCCCATATAAGTAATGTCTCCAAAGTTTAAGAGCGAATACAACTGCTGCGAGTTCTAAATCATGCGTAGGATAATTCTTCTCATGCGGTTTCAACTGTCGAGAAGCATAAGCGATAACTCTATCCCTTTGCATTAAGACACAACCCAAGCCCGAATATGAAGCATCGCAATAAACCACAAAATCATCAGTACTTTCCGGTAAGGCTAAAATCGGTGTCTGACACAACAATTGTTTCAATGTCTGAAAAGCTTGCTCCTGTTGATCAGTCCACACATACTTCTCCTCTTTACGGGTTAACTTAGTTAACGGCCCGGCTATCTTAGAAAAATCTTTAATAAATTTCCGATAATATCCCGCTAATCCAAGGAAACTCCTTATCTCAGAAACAGATTTCGGTGCATTCCAATTCATCACAGCTGAAATCTTTGATGGATCCACTTTCACACCCTCTCGACAAATTATATGACCCAAAAACTGAACTTCTCGAATCCAGAATTCACATTTGGAAAACTTTGCATACAACTGTTCTCGTCTCAATGTTTCAAGAACTAATCTCAAATGCTTGGCATGCTCAGTTTCCGATTTCGAATAAACAAGTATATCATCAATGAAAACAATCACAAATTTATCCAAAAATGGTCGACACACACGGTTCATCAAATCCATAAATACAGCTGGCGCATTCGTCAAACCAAAAGGCATAACCAAAAATTCATAATGGCCGTACCTAGTACGAAAAGCAGTTTTAGGTATATCTTGATCACAAACACGGACTTGATGATAACCCGACCTCAAATCAATTTTAGAATATACCGAAGAACCCTGTAACTGATCAAACAAATCATCTATTCTAGGCAATGGATACTTGTTCTTCACAGTTCTCTTATTTAATTCCCTATAATCAATACACATCCGCAATGACCCATCTTTCTTTTTCACGAACAACACTGGTGCACCCCACGGTGAGGAACTAGGTCTGATAAAACCTTTATCCAACAACTCCTGAATCTGATTCATCATTTCACGGATCTCCGAAGGAGCTAACCTATAGGGAGCTTTAGCAATTGGCGATGAGCCCGGAACAAGATCAATTCTGTATTCTACTTCCCTAACTGGTGGTAACCCAGGTAATTCATCGGGAAACACATCGGGGTACTCACTAACAACCGGAACATCCGAAACAGTTTTCCTTTCTAACTTGGCATCAACTACATAGGCTAGGTATGACTCGCAACCTTTTGACAAAGACCTCCTAGCTTTCATCAAAGAAATCAAAGGAATAGCTACACCATCCCGTTCTCCTCGAGCCACAACATATGACCCTTCGGAGATTGGAATCCTAACCAACTTCCGATGACAATCAATACTAGCCTTATTCTGACTCAACCAATCCATACCAATTATTACATCGAAACTAGGGATTGGCATCAACAAGAAGGAAATAGGAAAAACATGATCATCAATAGTAATATTAATTCCAGTCACCGAGGTGGTAACAGGAACTAACTTACCACTAACTATTTCTACTTCTATAGGCTTTGTTATCACAGTAGGGGCTAATTTCAACTTATCACAAAATTGCACAGAAATGAAAGTACAATTAGCACCCGAATCAAACAATACACGTGCAGGTACAGAGTTTATAAGAAATGTACCCGTGATAACATCTTCAGTACGCACGGCCTCATCAACCGTCATCTGAAAAGCCCTACTAGTTGCTGGAGGAGGGTTCTTTCTTTTCTGATCGGAAGATCCCGAACTCCCGACCGAACCCGACCCCGTCGACTTTGCCTCCGGACATTGACCAACCCTATGCCCCTCTTTCTTACAAGTCCAACAAACAAAATTTGGATAACGGCAACTTTTTATCTCATGACCTAATTCACCACACTTCATACATTTGTTCGTCTTAGCCGTACACGGACCATCATGCCGAGACCTACACGAACTACACCAATTTGAACTATTGGAACTTCCTGAAGAACCACTTCTTCCAACAAATTTCTTACCACCCTGTCGATTCCCTTGCCATCTGGATTTATTCTTACCCGAAGATTCAGTTCTTGATCTTTGAAAAGTGGTATCCCTTCCTTGCCATAATCGCAAACCACTTAAATCACTATCGGCGGATCTTGCCAAATTGAAAGCATGGGATAAATCCTTAGCCAATCTCACAACCGTACGATAGTTATCCGGTAATGTATCCACGAATTGTTCGATTTGCGTTTTCTCATCCGGAACCCATTGTTGCACAAACCTAAGCTTATCCGTAAACTGCGAGATCAGTTCATCAATAGTCATGTCATCCTTCAGTCGAAGATTCACAAACTCTCTCCGAATCCTAGCAATATCAAAATCCGAACAATATTGGTTACGCACCACTTGATGAAATTGAGACCAATTAATAGATTCCTTTTGTTGTTGCGTCAAGTGTCCGGTAACGGAATCCCACCAAACCATAGCCTCATCCTTCATACATTGAACCGCATACTTGACTTTCAATTCCTCATCACAACAAGTCACATCAAACTTGCGTTCCATATCCCTAAGCCAATTCAACGTTACCGTAGGATTTTTACTTCCTTGAAATTCTGGTGGTCGACTCGCCATAAAAGTCTTGTATGAACACTTCTTTTCTGATTGAGAAGATGAACCAGAACCAAAGACCGAGGTTTGCTGAAATAACTGTCTAGTCGCAGCTTCCTCAGCTTTCCTCTTGAATTCCCTAAGAAATACCAACTCGTCTTCCATCTCATAAATATACTCGTCTCGGTTAGATTGGTGTCCGGTTGGTTGAGAAGTACCATCATGATCGTGTTGCTCGGTATTAGTCTCTAAGTGAGGAGCGACAATCCGGGAGACATTGTTGGGGTTGGTGGTCGGTGGTTCGTTATCTGCCATTTCTGAAATTCAACACAACACTTGAACTTTTGTTAATCGTTAGCATCTAAATACTAAGTACCATCAACCAATACTAATCCCATACCCAAGAATGTTTGATATATCACGCTCGTGTTTTAGGATTGATCATTCAACAATGAACAATTATCCCAAAACTATGCTCTGATACCAATTTATAACACCCCTCATTCCAAATGGATAATATTATATATAATACGGAAGCGTAAGTAATTAAAACACAATACTTGATTTCATATTTTACTAACGTATTAAAACTGTCTACAAGTTTAAGTCACTTCACTTTAAAACTTGTTCAAAAGATTAGCATGACGGGGTATTACATAAACTAAACTGAGTTATAACAAAATAATCAGAGTAGCTTAAATATCAAACATTCCAAGCTTCCAAGGTTTGACCTTCCTGCTACCCACCCGTATGCTCAAAACCAAAAGTCTGCAGGAAGTAACAACGAGGGATTAGCACATAGCTAAGTGAGTAATTCCAACACTCAACATTTAACTTAGCTAAACCAATTAACTACAACAAGTATTCGCAACAACAGCAATCAACAACAACTTAATGAGGATCGGTGGATCCGGGGATAACCTTAACACCCGGGCGGCTCCCCAAGATCACTTATCCAAACATATCCGTATGGCCATAACGGACGAGACCGATAGCTAGGGTTTATCATACTTAGGTACAGTTCAGCACACACAACAAATGAAGTACATCCCTGTACCTTTCACACAACAACTCACTAGCCCAACCAACAGTTCATCAACTTGTTGACCTCATTAACAACAATGCCCGAAGGCCACACAAAACACATATATGAATATAACCAACAATAGCATCAAATCAAATCAATAATCAAGTCTACGTTTACCCGTTGTAATCAAATGATTACAACTAAGCCAAACAGTGAGTTTCGAATCCACTCACCAATACCTTCACCTTCACAAATTCAGATTCTCGGGGCAACGTTGTCTTTCGGAGGATCTGAAATTCAACACTCATGAAAAGTTAGTAATCGTTAACGTCCAAATATAATCTATAAAAGATTTACCACATTTGGAACTCATTACAATAACCACATAGATTACTAACTAATAATCATGTATATTAATCATAATGCATCAAAACAAACAGTTTTTAACTAACAAGGGAATACGCTCGTATTCCCGAGAATCCGACCGTATTCCCATGAATACGGACGTATTCTCTGGAATACGCCGTATTCCCGACCCTTTTCTGCATCATTTTTGAATCAGGACATTTTTTAAGCAGTACGGCTAGGGAATACGCCGTATTCCCAGGAATACGACCGTATTCCCAGGAATCCGTCCGGATTCCCTTTAATCTGTAGACCTGCGCAGAACTTGAAAACCACAACACCAAATACGAATCAAATATGCAAAATACTCATGTTGCTAGCTTCTAACTTGATCACAACCTATTTCTAATGCTTTACAAACATATATTAGCAACAATAACATCCAAGAACTTAATCAAATCTTCATATATTTTGAATATGAAATTATGCAATATATATATACTTACAATCTATAGATGAACAAGAAGAGTAGGATAGATGATGATGATGATACAAGTTGAAGATCACACTTCAATCCCCCTTCCAAATGGATGATTTAATCCCAAGTTTAAGTTAGGGTTTATGGTTTTAGTTGCAAGGGAGATTGGGGAAAAATGAGTAAAGTGATCCCCAATAAAGGTCGGTCCATCATTTAACCGACCTACAACATTGAGTATTTAATACCCGTCCTAAATCTATTGTCTGGAACCTAAAAATCAATTGCAAGAAGTTTATCTTATTATACCGTCAACTTCAATATTTTAATATAGGCAACATTTTACTAAACACAATAAGTCCTGAAACTTAATTTACTAAGTTTCAGAATTAAACAATTATATCGCAAATTTATTTAAAACAATTAAATACGAAATTATAAATAGAAAATACCAGGCTATCGGAGAGGATGTTACAGATTTATATTCACTTGAACGTTACACGTTACAATACAAACGTACTTGACAACTATACGATTACAACAACTGCATGATAATAATAGATGAGATTATTATTACATTCCGATACCAACGGGCCGTACAACTTTGCTACAAACTACAACTTACAAACAAATACAAACGTACAAACAACAAATGGACATTAACTAGTTTGGTACAACTAGCATGGATACCTTACAAGTATTCCATTTACTTACTAAACCTCATGCATGTTAGGACGCTAAAGGTTGCTAGTTAGGATACTATACCACTTACTTTCTGCAACGTTTACTAAGACTCATGTGAGTCTCACAGCCCCTATTTTACTGTTTTTCACTCAGAGGTGAGATGCATTACTTGTTTTACATGAACACACATATTTACTTGCTGGCATGATTTATGTACCTTACTGATTTACGGATACGCCAATTGCATGAGTTTCGTTTAATCCAATGAAGGCCTCATAATCATAGTTGTTAGTTATGGGATAAGCGCGAGTTTTAGTATATGGATCCATATGGGACTGACAATCCCCGCCCGGGGTAGCACGCACTATCACGAACCGTTACTGTATAAACGGGCGTTTCTTACTCGTTTCATATGAATGTTTTTGGATTAACATTCACGGGGGGCACAATATTTACTGTACGTTAAGCTTCAACTATGGTGGCTCATAGCAAGGGTATCAAACGATTAGCATGACCTGCAATCACTACTTACTTACTGGCTGGCTGATGTTTTACAAATACAACTGTTACTTGTGTGTTCAAACTATTTACTTACATACCTGTGAGATTCACCAAACTTTTGGTTGACCTGTTTTAGTAATGCATTCTCAGGTACACAGCGCTAGGTGGATTGCCCAGCAGGATAAGCTTATTTAGCTCGAGTCGCATGCATTTACAAGCGTAGAGATTTTTATACATTACTTTTGTATTAGTTGTTATGTATTAGAATCTCTAGGAATTTACTCGAACTCGAGCTTGTATTTTGAAACTACTTATGTATTAATGTAATACTTTTTCGAACGTCTCATATAGAGTCGTTCACTGTATCATTTGTGCTTGTGATTGTTGATAAGTAACACCCATAAACTCGCTTCCGTAAAGCATCAAATTTGGAGGTGTTACATTTTATGGGTCTTAACTCTGTAAGTATGTTTCTTATCAAGTCTTTATTTTTACCTATTTTAAATTTTTAATGTCAAGTGCTTACGTGTCGGTCGTGTAGACCATTGAAGCCAAGTTTACCAAGCAAACCATTAAACTAAAAATACAAATTTGACACTTAACTTTGTAAACTAACAACCATGACTCCCTATTAATTGTACTTACACTTTTGACCCTCAACTTTGTATTGTTAATTATACACACAGGTTCACCTGTTCAAGAGTCAAGACTTGCTTGAAGTAATACTAGTTTTTTCAGTTAAAAAATTATAAATAAAAATAAATTAGGATAAATGATAAGGCAACACGCAGCGATTTTTATACCCGTCTGCATCATATCACTATTTTTAGATGCATAACGATGCTCAATTAACATGTACGTGTCGTCGTCTTGGCTTCAATTCATTGTCGTTATCGTTTGATGCATAATTATTGTAAACGTTATATATATATATATATATATATATATATATATATATATATATATATATATATATATATATATATATATTAATTTACTGTAACTAGCTCCTAATCAACATACATAAATATGCTTCATTTTGGCCACGTTTGGATAGAATTGTTAGAGATGAACATGGGTATGTCTGAGACTCTAACTAAAAGCAAAATTTGAAGGGACATGGACATGCATTGCTGTTACAAACCCAGAAATCCCGTGAGTAAATATATATATATTTCATGACAAATTATAAACAATTAAATTAAATTGTTTAATATTTTAATTGTTACGAATAATAACAATAATGAACTAAAAGAAAGTGCTAGTAACAAATATATATATATATATATATATATATATATATATATATACACACACACACACATACAAAATCACGTGATTAGGAGTGTCTGTATGTGGTTTACATATTATTTCAGGGTGGTGATAAATCCACTTCCATTTTTGATAAATCCACCATTAACATGCATTATTTATTTATACAATACAACTCTGTAATGCGCATTCATGGTGTATCTATCAAAATTGATGGTGGAAATATCATCTTCCATTATTTCACCATTAACTCTAATATTTATTATTTTTATTATATAACTACTCCTGTAAATTCTTGCCCATTTTTTGGCTTTTCTGTTGTCTATTTCAATAATACCACTCAATTTCTGTATTCATTTAGGAGTTCTTAATTAAATCAGATTTGATTGATCTACTCATTTTTTATTTATAATAACTTAGATATTTATATATTTTATTTCTTGTCACTACTAAATTAATGATACTCTTATAAGGCGACGTAGCAAATTGCGCCCTAATATATTTGATGTGATTGCGCGCATCGAGACAATATGTAATATTAGAACCAACTATAAACGCTTGAATGACACAAATACGAAGTTATTAAAACAACTAGCCCTTTTAATTTTAAGCTAAGCCGTGTTTACACTATTTAGTGCTTTACTTTAAAAAGTTGCTTTCTCGTAGAGGTGACAAGACGAGTGAGTCGTGTTAACTAAGAGATCAAACTTGGTTCATAACGAACTGCCTACCTCAGTACCCATAGTATGTGGGTCAAAGTGAGTCGAGTCAACTTACGAATACTTGTTATGTTTTCTTCTCTTCTGAGTTGCTTTGATACTTCACAATATGTGAAAGTTAATGTCGAATAGAAATACGATATAGACTGATTAAATAGTCGCTTAAGGATAGTATCAGCCCATATTAAGATCGATTCCCCCTCATGTACCTATTGAGTGTGCTGGCCGAAGGGGCCAATGACCCCAAAAATAGTATTCTGTGGCGATTGAACTTAGGTCTGTACCTGATATCTTAAACATACAACCATAATATGTCACACTTTTCGGGTTCGAATTTTTTTTTTTCAGTAACTAATTTGTTAGTACCATTTAGTTTTTTACAGGATTTTTTTACAAAAAACGACCATATATATTATAAGGCCTACAACCAATTATGTATTATTAGGATTTTTACGAAATACGAAAAATTGATAAATTTAGTCATAAAATGACGGAAATGCCATCATATATTTTGTTTATCTCGCGTTATGGATTAAACTATACATCATATGTAATAGTATAATAATATTTTTATTAAAGGTGAAATCTAAAACATGGATATCAAATTAACAATATTAAATCCATCTGAATTACTAAATTAATTAATTAAAAAAATACATATGAATTTAAGCAAACCAACATGGTAAATTTAAAATTTTTTTTACTCTTAGCCCTATAAAGTGCACATAAATTTTGAAGCTTTTTCTTGTTTGTTGATTCAGTAGTTTGTTCTTTTTGTCTTAAAATGATGCACAAAAAATGTTGTTTATCAAACACAACGTGGTTGTCGGTCTTAAATTCTGCTAATTTTTTGTCTTGTATTTTACGTTAACAGATTGTATTAATAATTCATAATCTTGATCATAATATTAGATAACAATTAAAAATAAGAATTACATTCTTCACATATAGTTACTTTCTTGAATATTTTTTAATTATAATAAATATTATTATTATTTTGTTATAATTAAATGTTTCTTAGCTGGTCACTGGGTCAGTCTGGAGCGTATGTTAGCATTTGCCTTTCACTTATTGTTTTTGGGACGGAACGCGTGAACCAGTCAGCGTTGCTGGTTATTAACGTTTTGCATAAAAGTCAAAAATAATAGAAAAGGAAGCACATGCAAGAAAGTTTGTATAAGTCGGTAATTACCGTAGAAGTTGCCCGGCCCATTGATTCAAAAAATTAAAGTAAAATGCAAATAGGCTTTTTGTGATGAAGGCCGGATTAAGAATGATATTGCAATTATGATATCATAAAGCCTAAAGCTTTGAGGGAAAAACGGTATCAATGGTGGCACCTAAAGTTAATCTTCTCAAAAGAATACAAACCACATAATTTACAACCTCTTGATTAGACCTAAAAAGGTCACACCCTTCATCTAGCTTTTTTTAAACGGCCATGATTATATAATATACTTCATCCGTCTCGTTCAAAGTATCCATTTTGACTTTGCACACAGTTTTAGAATTTTTCACTAATTACGTTTTTCACAAATCAAATATTATATCTACCCACTAAAGTCTCTTTCGATTGGTTGAAACATGAAAGTGAACACTTATTTTGGACAATCCAAAATAGTAAGGTGGACACTTGTGGTGAGACGAAGAGAGTAGTAAACTAGCAAGATGCTACGGATACAACAATCGTAAAGAAAACCTCCGATCAAATAGCCTAAATAGGCACCTAAACTTCGTCCTAGCACACCATTCATCTAACTAGTCTAAAGTCATGTACCGCTACTCTCTTTCTTTTCTTTTCTTTTTTCTTTTCCTTTTTTTAGGCATACATAAACATTTTTTAGGTAAAATTACCTCGCTAGGAGCTAAGATTGTCGTGAAATTATAAATATAATTTATGAAAATATGTAAAGTGCGATGCATATTGTGCAAAATGATTGTATATAGTTGTACAAACAAATACTTTGTTGATTTTTTCATTGATGTATACCAATGCATAAAGTTTTGAATTATTGTTGAGGGATGAAGAAATAGAAATTTATATATGCAAACAAAAAAATATATATGTACATGAATGTATACTAATAATTAATACTAGTATCGTAGTAGTAGTAATCAATTACATGCCTATTTATAGGAATGATATCTATTAACTACTACGGAGTAACAAGTAACGACTGAATAAGAATTGAGTGATGTCTTTTAAAATATGATATCGTATGTATTCCGTCAATTAAGTTAATTAATAATACTTTGAGAGCACTTGAATCATAATCAAAACATTAATTTATTTATACAATATCTTGATAGATTGAGTAATCTAAGTGATGTTCTATAAAGAAGAAAGAATATAGCCTATAACATTCAACCAAACTGGTTTATTTCGATCTAAATTTTCATCCCATCGAAATACTTACGAGTGTTTGGGGTAGCTTAATTATTTTAGTATTTATCTGCATATATGTTAATTTTGACAGAATATAAACAAATATAAACACCCTTGTAAAACTGAATATCTGTTTAATTCTTAAGTAATACGAGTAAACACTTTAAAATAAGCATGATGACACATACTTATTTTTTAAGCAAAATAAGCAATCCCGGACACACCCTTAAACTATAGACAATGATATACCCACTATTATTTTTGATAATTAAATCCAATAAAACTGCGACTTACGTAAATGTACAATACAAATTCTGTGTGCACAATTTTAATTGAATTATCGAAAATGATTGCGAAAATATCTCAACCATTAAACAATAATGTTCAACCAACTTATAATTTCATTCGGTTGAAATGGATAAACCCTAAACATAACAAAGATGAAGTCTAAAAATAAACATGAGTATAGTATTTGCCTTTTATTTCCCTTCCTTTTGGCTTTGTTTTTTGGACCATAAAAATATATCATCATGTCTAGTCATGAGGTGTCCTTATAATAATATCTATTATTACTATTTTTATAACCACTTTTTCATTCTTTTTTTGTTATATAATTATTTCCCCATTTTTTCATCATTTCATTCCCCCACTTTATAAACCACACTCCTCAAATTCTCACACACCACCATACTTTTTCTTCCAAAAATACAAAAAAACCATGAAAATCAAAACAGCCGAACTTTTTTGTGCATCACCGGCTTCCACCGCCATTTGCACCACCATGAACCAACACGCCATGGTCCGACGTGGCGGCGGGTCGACTCCAAGACCCATAAACCACCGTCACCATGACTACTACAATAACCATTATCAATTTGATTTTGGTGATAAACCAAAGTTTAAAACACCAACAATCCCATGCACCTCACAACATCATATTGATCCTAAACCCTACTCTTCTAATTACTTACAAAAAAACCGAAAAAGTACTTCAATCACAATAGGAAAGAATACGAGTAGTCTTATAAGACGAAATATCGATGATAATGTTATGTTAACAAGAAGAAAAAGTAGTGTTGAGTTGAATGATAGAAATACTACTACTCGTGGTTCGTCTTCTAGATATCTTTTGAATAATAATCCGATTTTTTTCGAGGATTTGAAGGAAAAGGAATCTAGGGGTGCTATTAACGCGGGTGCATTGGTGGTTAGTGAGCCGGTGTGGTTGGATTACAGTCATGATGATGCATCGGTGATTAGAAAGTCTTTGTCGTCGAGACGGGTAAAAGGTGATGAATCGCCTGCGATGGTTAAGTCTAGATCGTCGTCAATTAGATTGGATTTGGACAAGGTTGAGTCTCCTAGGTTGAAATCTTCGAGGTCCAAGACTCGCGATCAGGTTTGTTATTACGTTTTAAATCACACATAATCAGTTTTGAGTGTTCCGGTGAAATTTGTTGGCTGCTTATTGCAGACCGAATCGGTAACTTTCGAGTAATTAGTTATATGATAATTAGAGGTTTAGGAGTGACATATATGAAACTCGTCGTAATTATATAATTCCAAAGGAACTATCATATTATCATTTTATTAAAAAAATGATGAGTACTACTTAAAATAATAATTCCAAACGCTATTTAAAATCAATAAAATGAAAGGAAAAAAGAGAAGTTTGAAGTGATTTTGCTTTGAATTGTAATTGTTTTAATTTGGATTTTTCTTTGGTTTTAAAATATATAAAATAAAAAAAAAAGCTCAAAAAGAGGCCAAAGCTTGGCTTTTTATAGGATGATACAGTATTATAAAGATTCAGATGAATTGTTTTATAATTGAAATTTAAAATAACACTTTTGATTAAATAGTAAATTTATATTATTTATCTCAATAATAAATAATAAACTAATATATAAAGCTATTGTTATGTAGAGTTTTATTGAACTCTGTAATAAAATAAATAAAAGATGGATATATGACAGATTAGTATATATTGTCCGTACTTTCTCAAACTCAAAGATTCGACAGTTCGAATCTTTATCTTTAATTACTCCATCAATAGTTAAATTAAAGATATATTTTAATATATTAAATTTAAATAAAATTTAATTTAATTTGTTTGTGCAGGTTGTGGAACTGAGGGTGTCGATTCATTGCAAGGGATGTGAAGGGAAAGTAAGAAAACATCTTTCAAGAATGGAAGGTATGCTTATCTTACGTTATCGAATTTTAAAATTCAATCAATAATAATTGTGTTAATTACTGTGAAAAACACAATTTACTTTCGGTTTTGTTCTTTTTTTCTTTTTCTTCAACGTACGTACTTTTTGATGTCCCAGCCAACTTGAAACGCCCCGAAATTTTACGAAACATTTTTTTTTTACACTCTCTATAATGTCTCATGACTATCCCATTTGAATAATTTAACCTTAATACATTTCCATAGTTAAAATAAGCTTTTTTATAACCAAAAATATCATTTTCTACTGACAAACGCGATCCCAGCGTACGTTTAATTTTTGTCCATGTTTCCCTGATCTGTGCATAACATATTTCTACTTTTACAAGTCAAGTTTTGTTCTTATAATTCAAATAAAACTCGAAATAAAACCTTTTGTAAGTATAAACTTTTTTACGATACCAAACAGACTAAAGAAATGAAATATATAAAGCCAAATGGTTGATTAATAACAATCTATATATGATTTTTAATCAACTTCAGTTTCAATTTATAGCATATAATTAATTAAGTGTTTAACTTCTGATAAAAAAAAGTAAATAAGTTTCTAAACATATATTAATCTTGGTGTTGATATATGCAGGAGTTAGATCATTTCACATAGACTTGGAATCAAAGAAAGTTACAGTGGTTGGCGATGTAACTCCATTAAGTGTTCTTTCAAGTATTTCAAAAGTCAAGAATGCACAATTATGGCCTTCTCCTGGAACTTCATCTTCATCTTCATCTTCTTCACCTTTCATCGCCATTGGATACTAGATAATTTGCACATTACATTTCTTCTTCTTTCGTTGTACGTTATTTGTAACGAAATACGGGGTATTTAATTGGGTTAATAATGGTTTAATCCTCAAAGTTTCACTTTTTTTTCGTTTTAACCACTCAAGTTTTTTTCTAATGATTTAACCCTCTAAGTTTCAAAATTTTGGTGGTTTAAGCCTAAAGTTTGATTATACTTCAACATTTTGATGGTTTAATCCTTAAAGTTTATCTTTTATAATGATTTAACCCTTTTAAATTTTTCTAGTTTAATTTTCAAACTTTTAAAAATTTAATGGTTTAACCCTTCAAAGGGTTAAACCATTAAGTCAATGCAAACTTGAAGGATTAAATCATTACAAAAAAAGTTGAGTGGTTAAAATGAAAAAAAAGTGAAACTTTGAGGATTAAACCATTATTAACCATATTTAATTTGTATTCCATATTAGTTCCAAATGCTTGTTTGTTTATCAGTGTACGTACGTTTGTTGTAAATTACCTAAATACTTTAAGGTATATGATCAAACCGTATGTGTGTAAACCATACTCATAAAACGTCCACTCGAGTACAAGCTACACTTTCTTGAAATAGCGTGTGTTGATAATCAATAATGTAATGTAGTTTGTTAGACCCTAACTATGAGCAAATTGTATATACGAGAAATCAATTGTACTATTGGACATGTATAAAGCCGACTCAAAAGATCGAGTATATAAGTGCTAAACAATCTTAAACACCGCTATCTATATATAATAATATAAGAAAATAAGGTTCCACTATTCTATCATGAGGATCACTTTTGACCACTACATGTGTTAGATATTTTCATTTACCGTTTGGTTTATTATATTCAATTCTTAACGAATTGTATGATGTGTAACTAGGGATGGCAATCGACATCCAATCCGGTAGACATTCATCCGATCCATCCATTTAAAATGGATATGGATGATCTAAATGGATGTATACCGGATATTGATATGGATGTGGATAATTAGTGGATCGGATGTGGATGATAATTTATCATCCACGGATTCACCCATTACATCCGAAATCCTTATATGCATATACATATACATATATATACACTATAAACATATTATAACTATATATATTTAAGCGGATCATTCTTATACATCAAAATTTATAACGAATATTTATTTTTCACTCGTCATTTTCATCATATAATTTCAATAAATCGAAATTCCTACATCCCTATCCAAATAAAACACCGTACATGTAATTTTTGATTCCACTATACAATTGGAAATTACAAACCAACCATCAAAGTGTGCCTATCAAATCAAGAAACAACAAATAAGTGTTTTGAGTTTTGTAAAAACTATATATTATATGTATTTGTAACAATTTGTGTCAAGAATATCACGATGTTTAACAATTCTTTTGATATCCAATGGATATCCATAAACCCGCTACGTCCAGCGGATATGGATGTGGACGGATGATTTGTAAATTTAGTGGATATGAATATGGATATGGATCGAGAGAAATAAATGGATATGGATATGGATATAGCTCCACCTGATCCATATCCGATCCATTGTCATCCATATGTGTAACGTTTAAACTTAAATGTTTTACGATGGCCGTTGAACCAAATGAGTTAAAAATTTCAACTTTTAACCAGAAAGTAAAAGAAATAGATTTAATTAAGAATACTCGATATAATTATTTTAATTTACCTAACAAAGTGAAGTATTGGAGATGAGGTCGGTCTACAATAAAAATACAAGAAATCTTTTTTTTTTTTTGGCTTTAATATTTCTTTCATAGTAGTAGTTTGGTCAGGCTGCTTTACAAAGACGAATTAATAGATTTAATCTAAACCTTGATGGGTTTGGTCTATTACATAGGACTTATAGTGATCTTAATCTTAAAGTTACAAAACAGATTAAGATGGTATATAACACTTTTAAGGCCAACTTTCACGTACAATGTGTGACTTGTTAATTACATAAACAACCTTTGATCCATCCTTTCTAAATCAATTAAACTGTTGCATATAGTTACATGTACATTTATACCAAAGAATGGATGGTTGTTAATTGTTATACACTTCACATGATCACATCCAATCAACCTTATACTCGATCTTGTCTTTTTTCGCCAAAAGGAACCCGAAAGATGGCTTGATCACGATTTACCAAAATAATTTCAGCATGTGTAAAACTTGAAACCAACCGATTATTGATGCATGGTAGACAAATTGTACGTATAAACGTCAAGTGAACTATTAGATTAGACGTATTGAACAAAAATTATGTGCTTAATGACCACGCGTCGAAGATAGTTTGAGATTTGCAATTTGAACATCCAAACCGACCGACTTGTCTAACAAATTTTTTTATCCTAGAATGATAATAATATATGAATGTTTATGCTCTACTTAAAAAAAAAACAATCTTTTTTATATTTATTGTATGTTCTAATTTCTCAATTTGAATTTAGGAGACTAGTGAAAACATATATGATTATTAATTTATTATGTATTATATTATAAAAAAATTATCATTATTATGCAATGACAAAAATATTGGTAAGTTATAGTCAAATACCATAAACTTCAATAATTATATATGCATTGTCATTCTTTAATCAGTGATATACAAAAAGAGGGACTACAAATTATGATGCCAAGTTAACCAATCAAAGTGTTAACATTTTTTAATAAAATAAATATGATTAGGCCTTACTGAAAATATATAGGCTAGGTGAACATATATTAATCACTAAATATTGCATAGTTTAGAACAAGCTTAACAATTAACAAATCAGGTAATTAATTAACTTGAAATCTAGCATAATATTTAATTGTTGGATGAGTTGGTGTACATTATATTCCACAAAATATTTGTCGTAATTAATTAAAATTAATATAACTTTTAGTCTAGCTAATAAAGTCAAATGTAAATGATTAGTCAATTTCACATTTTTGTTGTTTTCCGTTTTCTTGCATTATATACAATTTAAACTATAAATTAGTTATACACAACTTGTGGCATGTTTATTGTCTTTTGCAATAGTGTTTTTACGTCTATTTAATATATATACAATGCAGTTTGGATTTTTCCCTAGCATAATTGAAGATGAAATTTTTAAATATTGGCTAGTTTTTATTTTTAATTTCAAAGTCTTTGATGTACATTATAATTTAACAACATAGTATGTGAATAATAACGTAAACTCGAACGTTGCAATGCCCTTTTGATGCCATTGACCTAACTCGGGAACACGATAACGTAACATCTTTAGGCAAAAATCGTAACAAAAATCTTTTGGATACATGTAGAAAGAAAAACACATGTTCTACAATATCTACACATAGAATCAACAACCAACACTTGGTCAATTTTACTTTAATTAGATATATTTTATATAAATAAAAAACGTATATAATTTTTTTTTTTTTTTGTTTTTATTGTGTTTAAAATAGCAGAGATATCAGAAGTGAATAGAGACATAACATTAAACATGGTGTCATCTTTTTGGTGAGTGGTTATAGTGGGCAGGTTTTGTAGGTACATTTTTACCTTTTACAATATTTCAACTTCAAATGTGTACTCTACACAACAAAAAAGTTACACCAACTTATCTTTAAATAATAATGTAATTTTTTCTAAAATGGTAAATATATTTTACTTGCAATATTTACCATGAACATTAAATGGTTTTCAAATTATAATGTAATTAAATAAATTCAGATTGTGATATTTCACCTTCCGTAAGTTGAAAGTATATATTTTGCAGGATATATTCTAATCCAATCTAAAAAGACAACTAAAAGTGTAAAGAATATTTGATTCTACAAATTAAGCTTAAAGAATTAGGTTTATTTTCTATTACTCAATGTTGGTGGATCACATGTCTATTATTATGTTTATTACTCCGTATAAAATGAATTAAATCCGATTTTTTATTCTTCCAAACATCAAAATTTCACTTATATACGTATATATAAATTTCAATGGAAAGGTTGCATGTGGTCATATTTATATATATGAAATTGACATTGTTTGATGCTAACATTTGAGACCACACGATAGCACAAGAGGGTAATAAACGAGGCGATAACGAGCTGATATAGATTGATATATATTAGGTACTCAAATTTTCTTATTCATTCGAGTATTGATACCTAAATCTAAATCATGCATAAATTTCCATATCGACATGTTGGTTTCACTAATCCTCGCTCCTAACTCTACAACTATGCCAAGTCAAAAAAACTTTCGATAATTTCACAAGAACTATTATTTGTATATATCGTAACTTTTATAACTTCATTCCTAATTCATGGACTTGATAAAAGTCATTGGTGCTACAATAACCACAATTGTTTTAGCCACAAGTACAATTAAAACAAAACAACAACAACAACAACACCACATTTAGTCAACTTATTTACATAGAACTCAAAGTATTTTCAAATTAAAATTTAAAATTTATTAAATATGAAATATATATGGTTTTTGATATACCAAATGATCATGTATGGTGGCATGCATTTATGTTGGTAGTATGTAGTAAATAATGTGGGTACCTTCTCCACACTCGCTCAAAGAAAAAACGTAATGATGAAAGCAAACAACACTTTTTGTGACAATCTTACAATTTTTCAATGGTGGGTTCTACTCTTTGTCTCCCAAAATTCCTCTTGTTTTCTTCTTCATGGAACTTTCTGATATCTCACCAAACTTACGGATTCAACCGTAAATGATCGAGCCATCGTACTTGAATTTCGAGAGCGTTGAAACGAGGTAGAAACTTTATTGAACACTATATGTCAAAAAAGTACGCTTAAATATGTGAATGGTGGTAAAACTTATTGGAACTTCAAAATTTAGTGTATTCATAGTAACTTGAACTAAAAAATGTGATAGATATAAGCTATATATTTTAGGGTTAATTATTTGGTCATGTATCTAACTTTGTCTTTTTTACTATTGTATGTAACAAACTTTCAAAACATCTATTGTATGTAATAAACTTGTAAAAAATGCTATTGTATGTAACAAACTTTCAAAACATCTATTGTATGCAATAAACTTGTAAAAAATCTCTATTGTACGTAGCGGGTTACCATGTGTACATGCCAAACTCAAAATGGCTCTTTAACATTGGTTTGTGGCGGCACGAGCAAACTTGAGCAAATCATGGACTACCGCACCATACGATAGCGATTTTTTACAAGTTTATTGCATACAATAGATGTTTTGAAAGTTTGTTACATACAATAGCATTTTTTACAAGTTTATTACATACAATAGATGTTTTGAAAGTTTGTTACATACAATAGTAAAAAGTGCAAAGTTAAATACATAACCAAACAATTAACCCTATATTTTAGTTTGTTATAAATTTGATTTAGTGCAAATTTGGAGTGATCATTTTGTATGTAAATGGTTGGTTGCATTTGTTGCTAGGTAATACCTTTGTTACGGTAGTCATCTTGCTTAACCAAAACGACTCTGATGTGAACCACTCAGAGGTGGTCTAGTGACAAGGCTTGTGACTATCATCACTAACATGTGAGAAGTCTCAAGGGTCTGCGTGACGGTGGGTTCAAACCTTATAAAAGGGCAACAAATGTTTTGGAAGTTATTACAAGCCCACCATTAACGACTTATAAGGACTAACGAATCTAATTAAAAGCTACATATGTTTCAATCTATTTTTATCTTATATCAACTTTAATTTTGTTATGTTTTTGACTTGAATTGCTAGTTGGATGACTTTATGCAATTTGACTAGATCTCTTGGGACGGCTGAGAGTGGGTCAGGGAAAAGGTTGAATCCGGTGGGGGTCATATATGGTTGGTGTAAGTAAGTACATTACATATTTCACAAGAATAATAATATTAGTAATAAATTAGTACTAATCTCATATCAAATATTCATTATGTAAATGTAAATTGTACTTTCTTGTATATTTTACAGTACAGTTTTAATTACTTGAAAATTTCCAGCTATAATACTGTTTACATAACCAGATTCGGCACACCATAAGCAGAACTGCAGAAATGAGCTGTAGACTCAATCTGGTCTTTCTAAAGAATCTACATCCCTTTGAGAAGATGAAGATAAATAGAACAAAAGAAGATTACATTTATTAATCTATACGGGAACAATCATTTAAATACGGCTTCTATTACGAAAAAAACGTGGAAGTATTCTACTGTTGACACACGATGTACCCTTTTTTACATTTTATTGCACCAGAAAACGAGTGGATAAGTTTTCAAGTAACTGCATCACAATGTAAAACATGGTGATGGACACGTGTTAGCAGCAAAATTCTCCCTGCTACTTTGTCCTTTAAAGCATTTCTCTCATGAACTTCATATATATAGTGTTGCAACTGATACATACAATTTTTCAGCATTATTATGGTTAATTTAGCAAGCTTCCTACGCAGGCTGTGATTTGTGTTCATTATGCCATAAATCATTATGACGTTTCACTCATTAGCTTTTCCAAAACCAGAAACTAATGAACAACATATTGTGCAACGGCTTTGGATGAATTGATGTAATTCCTATATATGTAATTATACAGATCGAACTTTTTAGATACGATTGGTAATAACCAAGCATCCTCTATCCTAATGTAATATGTTCAAGAAATAATAGCTATAATATTGTGATATTTGCATAAAAAATATCAACAGATAAAACTACTACTTACCTAATGCTGCAACTATTTGTCATGGAATCGTGAAGTTTGCACTTGAGCCAGATGCCTGAGGATGAAATGAGAAACGGTTAACATAAATACCTTGGAATTATAGACAAAAAGAAAAATAATGTTTTATATCCGTGCTCTGATATAATTGTAATTATAGATAATAAAAGTGTGTCACTAAGTTTTAACAACAGACGTACAATGTACGGATGCCTAAGAATATGCACGCCATACACGTTGCTTGCATGGTCCTGCGAAAGTTGTAACCGAATATGTGGAATGTTTTTCCAACTCTCCCCTAGAGCCGGCTTTAAGTTACCTCCTTCTCCACTCACCATATGATTTGTAACCTTTGAAACATATGAATCACATAATATAATTACAACGCATGGAGAAAAAATGTTTGTCATTTTTGTTTTATTTCTATTTTTGGGTACTAATTAATGAATTAGATTTGATTAAAAGAAAGAAGATGCAAGCACGAAATTACGCTAGCTCACCACAACAGCAATATTATGTCTGTCTGCTAACTCTTTGAGTAAATATCCAACTGAGACCATTAAAGCATGTCCTGCATAATCATCATCATCATCATCATCATCATCATCATCATCATCTTATATGTGTTAATCAGTTATCGTACGTGTTCATGGATCTACGGCTATATATACACACAAATAAGTTATGTATATAACCTTGTGAATTGCTGCCCCCTAGAATTGGAGCAATAAGCGATGATATTGAATCAACAACTAACAACCGTATTTGGTATCCTGTCTGTATCAGGATACTGTTTAATCAATACAGCAAATGAGAAATGCAACAAATAGTAACGATAACAAAAAGAGGAAGGGAATTGTGCTTTCACTAAGCAAACCTGGGATTTTAAATTTAACTTTAGCTGCTGAAGAATATTCAGCAACGTATAAATGTCGAAAACAGCATGACATTGTATGTTTCTTAATGTTTGTTGAAGAATTCTATCCACCTATAAAACAACACAAACAAGGCTACTTGGTTGTAAAGAAGCAAGTAACCCCTCCATTTCAAAATACAAGAGGGCAGTGTGCTCATTTAGATAAGCAAAATCGACAGATATAAAGAAGTGGTTTATTGGGAGACGTAATTAAACAAGTCCAATTCCATTATTTCATGTAAGAAATCCATCAGTTTTATAACTAAATTTTCCAGTTTGACATCATAAAAAAGCTTCTGAATCGGCGAAGTGTTTTGAAACATAGATATATACGCTTTCCTCAAAATCAGCGGTAGTTTGAAAAGCAATGTATCATATATCAAAATAGGAAGGAAAAAAATATTGCTCCGTATTATTTAAGATGTCAAAGCCTCAAAAGTGCACCAAATTTCACTAACAAGATCAAATTAGACAGCACCCAAAAGAGAAAAAAACAGAAATACCTGATTTTCAGCTGAACCATATATGCAAGCAGCTATCTGTTTAATACGTGTAGGCGAAAACGAGTTTCCAGAGTCAAAAAAGATGACACTACCCAACTTCATAGCCACATTTGATGCCACTTGAAAGCAGACCTGACACATTGTATAATATCAATTAACGACTTAACAATATTATGTAAAGACATAGGATTGGATTCTAACTTGGGTTTTTCCAGATGATGATGGGCCCACCAACTCCGTTACATGACCCTCACGCAACCCACCTTGAAGTAACACATCAAAGCTGGTCACTGTACACAATCAATGACTCGTTTTGATGGTATTATTATTATTATTGTTAAAGATGGGCAAAAGTTTATATACGTAGTATATGATAATATGAAGATATACCTTTCACATGCAGTTGATATATAATGTTTCTTTTGTTCTCTATCTTCCAATAACACTAGACCATTCATCCACGGTTGATGGCATGTTTCTAATATCGAGAGAAGTTGGTTGATACCCTGTTTTGCAGTATAAGCCATGTAACATAATGAATACAAATTAAATGAAAACCATGGATTTACAGAATTTTTAGTTAATTAATTAACCTGTTTTAATATATCTGAATTGGAGAGTTTCTCCGCTGATGCCACCAACAATTTCACGTCATGTACTAAGAAATCTTCAACTGTGGAAAGGAAACAGACTTGCTACATAAAACAAGAATAAAAAAGGCTGACTTTCACGAAAGTAAGAAATATTATGATAAGCTCAGACAGCCAAATAAGTATCATGTCGTGAAAAAGAGGCATTGATACAAAATATATTGTAAAACATCCCATGTTAGATTATTAAGGCAATGCTATTCAATTTTTATATAATGAAGATTAAAGACATCTAATCTCGCATTTTTCATTCTTCATAATAACACCTTAAACACATTAAGTGTCCTTTGATACAAAACATATGTAACCCAAGTGGTTACAACCACGAGTGTTGCTTAGCAAAGCAAAGCTACCCTGATACTCTTTATACTCCATACCACTATTTTCTCCACGTCACAGATACACAAAGAACAAAACAGTCTTGAGTTTAAAAGTAACATAGTAACCATTAGAGGCTTTTGCATATGATAACCTTCACTTTTGGAAACAAATTTGCTAAGAGAGGGACGTGACCTCGTGTAAATATCAAAGAGGTAAAAGGAAGAGATGACACAATCTAAAGTGAACCTATGTTTAGCAACGGATTTAAATAAATGATGTTAAATTCATACAAACAAGATGTAGAAGGAGGAACAAGAAGAGGAATCTTGGGGTAAAACCAGACTGATGTTTCATTCATTCATTGGTTAGTACACATGACCACGATGACCTCTCAACTTTTGGGAGAATTAAAACCACCCTCTAAATCTTGTCATAATTTGCTTAGATTTGTGGCTAATTCCACCTCATCAAGACTCACGTGAGAACTCTGATGTGTATTAGTGCCCAACTGCCCACTCTTTCAGAGATCCCCATGTAGTCGCATCAAGAAATCCACTCTACCAACGGACTAGTAAGTCACGCAAGTAAACAATCAAACCCAACACCAACTATAGTAAATATTGGTGCTCTCAAAGTTAAACTCAGGCATTATGGTTCCCATCTTCATTCCCGTGCTTCAAACTATGCCAAAATCATGCCCACAGATAAAGTAAAAACTGTATCAACTACCTAACCATATTGCAACAGATATAACTTTTAGTAAATTTGTGGGAGTAGGACCAATTACGGGACTGCCCTAAGCACATATACGTGTATGTCAAACATAACCCTTGAGTCTAACCAAAAAAGCTTCATTTAATACGATAACTACTTATGTGCTCAATTATTATCAACCATGACGTACTGATCCCGTGGCATTATTAAGCCCTTGATGAGTCTACCTATGAACCTCTAAAAAGCGTCAATTCATGAACTTCCTTAACTTCGAACAAGCGAGCACAAAAACATAAAAACTCTCATTTGAGCAAAAGTGAAGTGAAAATAGCTATGCTAACAATGAAAAACCACCAAGCTAAACAAATTTCAACAGGATATTACACTTTCATACACTTATATGTTCTAACTGTATGGATGCTAATGTAAGAGCCTAAATTAGTTCATATTACATCTCATTTTCAACCAAAAACACAACAAATAGAAGCAAATGATCACTCTAATACAGATACATATATAAACTTTGAAACGGAATTAAATTATAAACTATCAATCATGCAAAGAAACGCAAAACCGTAATTATCAATTTAGGGCTAGGAATATGCAGAGTTGAATTAAATGCAAATAATAAATCAGTGAAGGTAGATTATTTACTGGAAAAAATGGCGTGAGATGCACAGAATTGCAGGAAGTTGGCGTCGATTTCCTTCAGAGATTTCAGTGCTCCCATCTTTCTCGTGTTTCCGAACTCAGTACCGCAATAAAATTTCTTAACTCGCTATGTATTTACATGAAGAAAAAAAAAAAAAAAAACAGAAATAAAGTCCACTTACATTTTTGATAGATCGTCTATTTGTAAACTTTCATTTTTTGGTTCACGTCAAATTAGGAAAGTTTTCATTTGTGGAGTTGCTCAAAAAAAAAATTTATATATAATAGACTATATTAAAAGTTCAATATATACGATAGAATAAGTGAAAGTAGGGTCGAGCAAAAAACCGAATTAACCAAATCATAACCATATTAATCGTCAAAACCGAACCGAATTAACAACCGAATACGTAACCGCGGATTTGGTTAACGTTTTTGGATTAACCAAAGTTTGCGGTTCGGTTATGAAAGTAAAGGATATTCACCGCGGTTTAACCGCACCGCACACTTTTACACATTAAAAATATTATATTTATATTTGAATATATTAATAAATATATTATAAATTGATTCGCAAATAATAAAATTATCCTTCGAAACAGATTTTGTTAAGGAAATGAAACGCCAATCACTATATCTAAAGGGAACGACACTTGAATTGATGACTCTTGGATGGATGAAGATTCAAGTTTGGCAAATAGTACTTAAAAAACTCTACAAAACTCTACATGAAATTCTGCTTATTTTTTTAGTTTACTTATGGTTTTATGCATGAATTTGCTGTGTAAAAGCTGGATGATGTCTGCTATCGTTTTTTGCTATTCGAACATCATTAATATGTTATGTTTAAGGTTTCAAAAATGCACTAAATTTGCTTCCTCTAAGGTTCTAAAACTACGTTGATCTACATCTATTTTGAGCTAAAATCCGAGAAAAAAACTCTCTTATATTTAAATGTTTACGTGCAATGTATTAGGCACCAACCTATTGAAAAACTAATTTTTGACCGTAAACGGTTAACCGAATTAACCGCTTTATATCTACACATTAACCAAATTAACCGAATTAACCAATCCGTTTATTAACCGAACCGAACGGTTAAAATTGTTGATTAACCAAAGTTTTGATTATGGGAGAGGTTTTCATCCCTCTCCGCACCTAACCGCCCTATGCTCACCCATAAGTGAAAGTATATCTCAATATCTCATATAATGGTAAAAAGTGTAAATTTTAGTAATACATAATGAAACAATAAACCATTTTTGTTAACAATAAACCATTTCTGTTAACAATCAAAATAAAAAATGACACATTAACCGGTTACCTACATACGTAGCAGCGACCTCGATGCATATTTACGGGTCTAATACACACGATAAGAAATTGAAAGTTTAATGCATACAATAGAAAACATTCAAAGTTTGATACATGATCAAAGTATTAAACTATAATAAACCTACGACAATGTTATCTATACTACTATATAAACTAGTTTATAACCCGCAAAATTTGCGGGTGTCTTTTATGTTTTACTGTCATTGGTGTGTATTTAAACAATGGTTATGTATTTATGTGCCTACAGGTGGGTTAATATGGTACAAATGTGCTACATTGTGCTAATTATCGAGTTGCGAGTATATTATGCATCTGTTGTAAATAGACAAGCGCTCATTGTCGAGTTGTGAACATTATATATCAGTAACTCAATGTCCTTTATTGTTTGCATCTAATGTCAAAATAAGACACCAAGAAGAAATTGCAGCATCATTATAAACATAAACTATTATCTACTTTGAGAGCACTAACCTTATATATGCTATTGTGATGTCTCAAATGAAAATGACCAGTGAATCCATTTTATTTTGATAAGTGATGCAACAGCTTATAAAAACCACACCTCTAAAAATGAAAAAAAAAAAAAAAAAAGAAGAAGCAATGAGCTGATTATCATGGTTCAATTTAATTTTATAAAGACTGATAATTGTAATTACAACATTAACCAAGACTAAATAGAGCAAATATGAATATATTTGGACCTTCGCTTCATGTTTTTCTATTAGTTCCAGCAACTTGGTTCAAATGTCAAGAGAACCTTGCTGAAAGCCTGTAACCTACTCCATTCACGGGCAATCAAACATGATAATCAGTTTCATAAAGAGGCAAAACTAACCATTTTAAAGACCTTGCCACCATAAAATTCACAACTGTTATCACCTAAACTCCATCCACAAGTTGGCTGCTCCATGGGGAAAAAAAATAAGAAAAAGAAACCAGCTTCATCGCCTCCACTATTCCACTAAAGGGTTGAATATGTAGCAAAGAGCTCAGTAAGATTCTTTGCCAATGTATGAACCTGAAATCAGGTGTAAGCAAAGAGCTCAAGAAACTACAGAAAGTCATTCAAGGACAATGGTTATAGACTTATAGTTATAATATTTTGCCAGGAAATAACTAAACTATGTTTTCACTTGAATATGATAAAGTTGAATGCGTGTTCAGAAACTACATCATAAATTTAACAAAAAGTTCCCCTTATGCAAGTTTTACTACTGTAACAAAGTGACCAGATTAAACCATGGTGACGCACCCCACGGTACCATTGCAGGCCAATTCTCTGGATATTTGGATCATTGAATCCAGCTTTCTGAAAACACTCGATGTACTCGTCCTCCTTGGTAAAGAGCATCCACATATCTGCAAAGAAACGACATAACCAATATGTTGGATACACTGGCCCGATTAAACATGGGTTATTGCCTTTACTACTATCTTTAGAACATAGAACCGTGTATGCTTCGTCTCTTTTAGAAGACAAACATTCTTCTGGTCCTCTGCCCATAATTGAGACATAACCACATAACCACACATGGATCATAGATGCATAGGATTGTACTCTTATACAAGCAACAAAATATGAAACAAAATGTTGGATATCGAAGTAAAATTAAAAGAGAATTGTTCATTGAGGAGTAGACTCACCTGTCAGGATAGCCTAATTCACAATAGCATTTCCCGCAAAATATACATGTCTGCAAAATAATCATTTGACCATTAGTATGAAATCTGCTATTTATACAAATTAAGAAACATATTCTCAAAGTTTGATCTCCGATGGATCAAAAAAGAGCACTAAGATCACAACATGAATCTATCTTATGAACACTATAATAAGCTACTGAACCTGCAATGAGTGCCTCGAGAGTGCCTTGAGAATTTTTGGAGAAATCCAACCCCCTTCTGATCCATTGAATTCTGAGATGATAGCTTCTTTTACTATTGCTTCTGAGTTTGTATCGCTGACTTCTCTATTGCAATAAAATAGAAACAAGATAAAATCTTATTACCGGATTCATTCTCGTCCTGATCCACCATGGGTTTTCTTCAGGGCTCGAGAAATATTTGCCCAATACCATACCCTTTGGAACAGGCTGCCATTAGATTGAATCAAAGAATATATGTGATCCAAAAATGCACCAACATAATTGTAAAATTCTGTTTGAAAAATTCGGTACCTAAAGCATTGATTTCATATACTCCAGTCATAGGACAAGCTTTTAGGTCGTTAGACTATCAAACATGCATTTAACCTAGCCATAGCGATCCAAGTCAAGATTAAAGTTGCCAACATTAGGGTAAATAAAACTGAGAAGAAATATGATAGCTACATAGGACTGAACTAAATGGAAACTAACTATACCTGTTTTCGAGTAATGACAAGTAAACTTGTAAAGAGCTAACCTACGCCAATTTAGATAAGTAGGTCGATCGTAGTACATCGCTATGTAAAAGCCATTATACTAATAGTAACAAGCAAAGCTGCTCTCACGGCAAGGAAAATAGATTCAATGAATGACATGATCATGAATACCAAACAATGCTGACCAATTAAGACTCCAAACTTAAATAGTAGATTAAACTTTCAATTTTAATTTTAAAAGTGAAAACAAACATATACAAATACTTTGAATAACATCATGGAAAATTTCACCTATAAGCAACTGTGAACCACGAACCGAATGGTCTTTCCCTAAAGCATAACATAAGCTGCTAAATTAAGGTCAATATTAGAAGTACCAGTTATCTATAGAGAGCATCTACTTTTAAGCATATGCTCCCATTACAAACATCTCCAACTTGCATGTCTTGTTAGTCTAGCACGTCAAAAATCTCAAGGCCTCTATACCTTCAAGCAAAAAATATATAAATTATTTCCTCATTCCTTATAAAAAATAATCAGATATAAGAAAAAAAAGTGTTTGCGATTTGGCCCAGTTCGTCCTAAAAAGGTACCCATCTCTACCCAAGTCACCCATTTTGCCACCCTTAACAGAGTTCAAGCTGTCAGTATGGTAAATCAGTCACATGATGATTCCTAGCTCCGTTTCAAAATCTCACTATACAGCTAAAGAAGGATAATCAATAGATTAAAAATTGAGTATGATATTTATATAAAGATTGCAAAAGGTTACTGAGTGTAACCAATATCCATGGTACATCAACTCCATCGTACAATGTGTAATAAAGTCGGTTGATCACTTTTTGCCAAAAAAGATACCTTGTAATGATAAAACTTGGCTGCAAAAGTTTAGCAAGCAGCGTTATTTTGGCTCAAATTCTCTTATGATTTGAGCAATTGTAAGCAGCAAAATGTCATGTATGAGTGAATGTGTTGGTTCACCTGGTTGCTTGTCTCTTCATGTCTAATTTCCTTCAATTTCTCCACCTTGATTGTTCACGGTGTTCACCTATTGATGAATGCATACAACTATAAATGGTCAATTATATATGCTAAAATGGTACATAAGCATATTAGTTCCCAATTAGAAGGTACTAATTAACTATTTCTACCTATGAACACTCCTAAGTGAAACCGTAACCTTGTGATGTTTTTCACCCCGGGACACTTGTTTCAAGCCACAAATGTACCAGATTATATCCTCAATTTGAGCTCAGTAGTAGATTGCAGTTGATACTTTAAAATAAGCAAGCAATATTGCTTGTGATCAACCAACTTTTCCTAAAATTGTTACCTTCACAAATAATCATTATTATTACTATCTAACAAAATATACGAGAATCTGGATCATAAATGGCAAAATAAGCATAGACTTGGATTTTAGTAATTCAGAATACGCTTCAAATTTTTGATATATAATGAAAGACCATGGATTTTTTCCATAAATGAATATAAATCTATTTGTACAAAATACGTATACCTTAAAGCTGAAGCCGTGATCATAGGAAAGATGACTAAATACGGGCAATTATTCTTACCTGTGGTAGTGTTTCCAGAAGAGCTTATTAAGGTGATTCAACCTTCATGTGATTTAGACTTTTCATCGAACACGTTGTGGGTGTTGTAAGTTCACAAAATACATGGTAATTGGTAACCAAATATGTTGGTTTCTACAAAACAAAAGAAAAACAGAGTAAATTATAGTAATATATAGTTCCATTCAACATTTTCCAAGAACACTAACTGTAAAACATAAGTATTAAATGATATGAAGTATACATACATAATAATATAGAGCGTTAACAATAAAAACAAAATTAGTGATCTGAAGTATACATTACCTGATATTGAGTTTGCCACGAATTACTGTCCACGCATTCAGCTTCACTTGAGAGTTCATTTACAAATTGCATTTTTATGTGTATACTAAATATGTATTTTGAACTCAATTCACGCAGTAGCATTATATTCCAATGCAGTTAAACGACAAACACTTAATGCCTATATAGATAATGACAAACATTAAGCCAATCATCCAAATTTCATGCATCTAAATCATCTAGCCAAACATCCAGATCAGCAGTTAAATAAAGCTATATCATGTAATGCAAATAACTAATCATTTGGTAGTTGAAAATCTACAATTATGAGAATGTCAAGAACTCATTCAAGTGTTTATATCACCCATCAGACCAAGCTCATGAAGCATAGAAATTGAAGAAATACAATATCATATGGCCCAATATTTTGAACACAATCCACAACCAAATAATACAGATGGAAACCAAGCACAGATGTTTTTCTAACATCACCTATCTGCATTATTTTATTTATTATTTCAAAATTGCAACTTTGATTAACAAACAGGAGAAAGATACAAATGATTCATCTCAATCCGCCACTAACTAATAACTATAATATCTAACCAATTAAGCAGGTGACAAGAAAAATTATATATCAATACTGTAACTCTGTAACTATAAGCTCTCTGATCTATAATTTTAGCTCTTAATACCATATAGATTTTGAGGTGAAGCCTAATGATTATTCATAACAATACGCATTTGTAACAAAAAAGAGAGAGTTACATTTCAGTCAATTTTCTGAATATACAGCATCCGATATTAAACTGGTAATATAAACCATCTGGGCACCATCGACTTACATTTCAGTCGACAATATATGGTGTTGTGAATCAACAGCATATACCACTACGTTTTTTATGTACTACCATAAACACCGAGATGCTATCAATTAATAAGAATCATAACATGTTAGAGAGTTCATTGACTAATATATATCCGCCTACATCTACTTTAAACAACAAATAGTCAATACCTAGGACGAGTCCAATGCTTGACCACCGATCAGTAAGTGATTGACGTAGAGCATCATCACAGATTACAATAATGCCTTCCCCTTTGTTACAAACCTGCACTTAAAAAAGGGTTACGCTTGTTAGAGCAGAAACCGATAAAACGTTATCAATCATAGTTCATCATGTAAAATATAATTGTACCACTAATACTTGGATCAGAATTTCTTCAATGAGAGTCAGGTAATACTGATTTTGAATTTCTTCATCACCTGATCGATTTCTCCATGTTCAAAAGTATCAATTTCATCTTCATAATCCTCAATATAATCCTCCTCATCCTCTTCCGCCTCTTCCTCATCATTATCGTAATCTTCATAATCATCATCATCGTCGCCATAATCATTGCTATCGTCGTTTTCTGGTACCATGATTTCGTCAGGTTTTAGGGTTTCTTCGATTTCCATTACCCCGTTATTATTTATTGTTCGATTCTTGATGTCAGAATGGAGATGATTTTGAATTGTAATCTGGAGATGGATGGATACGGTTAGGGTGGACTGATTTTTTGAGAGCGTAGAATGAAATTGAAGGAAACCTAGATTCCAGAGAGGATTATTATTAGGGGCAATTTAGTAATTTACAACACATTAATTGGGGCTAATGATGTCATTAGGTTATCTAATGGCTAGCTAATGAAGGATTAGCTCCTAATCAATGGGAGGGATTTCTTTTAGGGTTTTCTTTTATATATATATATATATATATATATATATATATATATAGATTGTTTGACCAAAATCTCAAAAGGAGAAATAATCAATTACTAATTTACCCTCAACATCTCTTATTAAACAACTCACACTCTTCATGATCTTAATTCCTCCTGCCGTTTCACAATGATAGAAGTAAACAAGAATATAAATAACATACACACATTAATAGCCTACTCCATATAAATTAGGAGTTTAGGACTACAAATATCAAACCCAACAATGTAAAAGTAACACATTAGGTTCTACCCATTAATATCAAATACAACAATGTGAGCCTATAAATTATGACTATCTATCTTTTATTACTAGTAAGTAAGAAGGCTGTGCAAATGCACCGCCCACACTCACGAAAGTTAATGTTAATTATATGTGATGTTACATGTGTATAATCTTTTAAGTTTACGTAAGTTCTAACGATTCAGCTATCCATTAATGGAATCGCTATAAATTTGTCTATTTCATCTTTAAAATCAAATTATATTTTGTAAATATACTTAATGGCAACATTTCTTAGTTATGCTGTAATTCCGTCTATAATGTTTAGATACAAACTTAAAATGATATCTACTTACAACTATATATAAATAATGTTACTAAACTAAAAGATCCTATCAAATTATGTGTGAAACACACACGATCGAAAGTAAGAATTGAATGAATATAAAGAAAAAAGAAACAAAAGGTATTGATGAACTATTAAACAACAAATAAAAAGTGGAGAATAGTCGACAAGAAACTTAATACGTTGAGTACTCTCATAAGTTGATAGTAATATGCTCATCTTAAGCATGCTTATATTATTTGTGTATAAACTTTTTTTCGTTCATCTTTTACATCTAAATATTTCTCTTATTAGATTTAAATACGATGATTTGTTTACATTCGTTTTTTTTATCTATGGCTTGGAAGTAACATTCTTTGTTGATTAGTAAGTTTTCTTTCCACACACTCTCTCTCTCTCTTTTTTCATTAGTTACTTTTTAATTTCAATGGTGAGTTTACTTAATAATATTTGTCATTCAATAATTTTAATTAAAGTGGATGATATATAGCAACCTTTTAAGTACTAAGGTGTTTGCATTAGAAGGTACCAAGATGTATGATGAAAGGATAAGAAGTATAACATATTTAAATATGTAAATGATTGTTAAGACTTAAAAGAGCTAAATAATGATGGTTAAGTCTTAAAAGAGCTAAACGTTTAGTTTGTTAGGATAAAGAGAGCTAGATGATTACAATAGAAGAATTGACATAAAAAGGTGGCACTTTAAATTAATAAAATTAATTATATTAATTATATTAATTATATTAATTATCATTAAGTAGATTTATGATGTGTCAAAATTCTAAGTGCTTAGGTGTCACATTCTAAGAAAACTTGGTTTTTTTATTAAATAAGGAATGATATATCAACCAATATATTGCAATAGAACCAAATCTCTGCTTCAGAAGTTCACGATCACAACTTTATATACATATCCCGCAATGAAAATAAACAAATATCTATACTACTGTGTAAAGAGTTTGGTCATTGTCTAGGGGAGAAATATAAAATTACTATTTTACCCTTTTAATATTTTATTCAACCATATATCATAAATTTTAGGTCAAACACAATTATTTAAAAGTTAATTATCATGATTAGTTTCAGTTACAATAGATTTAACCTCACAATTATATAACTACTTTTCATCATGGTTGTAAAAGTCGGCCGACTAGGCCGACTAGTCGCCGATTAGTCGGCTCAGGCGAAGGTGCCGACTCGACCAGGGTCAAGTCGGTCAATTGGGTCGGTCAACGCCGGTCAACGGTCAGAATCAGTCGTTTTTTGCTTGGATGTGTTTCTATATTTCATTTTGTTGCTACGTATGAAAGAAAATAGAAGAAAATGTGATATAAGAGTGAGAAATGATGAAGAAGATGATGGACATTTAGAAGATGAGTTTTTAGATCTGCTTTTTGGTTTTAGATCTGGACATAAAATGAATAGGGGAGAGAGAAAGCTCTGGTATTTTAGAAAAAGTTAAACAAAATTTACATTTTGATCCCTCATCTTTAAACTATATTTATTTTTACACATAATTTTAAAATTTATCATTCAAATGTATAAAAAGTCAACAAAAGTCAAAACCCGACTAGTCCCCGACTAGTCCCGACTAGTCCTTCCGAGGTCCCGACCGACTCGCCCCCGACTTCCGACTTTTTCAACCTTGCTTTTCATCTTGTTGTAACCGACGTAATATAATGTTGAATATTGAAATGTTGATTACGACTGATATGATATAAATATCGGTGAAAATGTAGCGGATATGTTTCACGGGTTGACGGGTTGGAATTTTTATTACAAAAACAAACTTAGTTTTTTCACCGGGATAACAGGGTGGATCATTAACCCGAAGGTTGACCTAACCCGACCAGAAAAATTAAACGTATTGATATGATGATTCTGGCTTAGCAAATTAACGTGTTTAGTTTTGTATCGAGTTTCAAGTCGTAACGAGATTGTCATTACATATAATAAGAAAATGATATACTGCAAAGTACTATGCTCTCAATTATACGAAGACATATCAGATAAACATATTGTTGCACACAAATTTTTTGTCGCGCTGAATCGCGCGGGCAGTAGAGTAGTAGGTCAAATATTTTTAATTATATAATTGATTAGTGTATAATTACGGAGTAGAAATTATTGTTAAAACTCAAGGTTATGACCCTCGTGTGCTATTGAGTAGTAGAACTATATAATGGTCAAATTGTTAACGGATTTTGAGAAGACGACAATAATTGATCTTATTGTCACAAAAGTTAAATCGAAGGAGGGCGAGTCTAAAGACGACTTCATATATAGGACGATCCTTAAAATTTACTCATTATCTAAACACCAAATTATGATTATTCGTATTACAATCAAAACATTTAACTTTATCTAATCTAATACTAGTATATAAGTTGTTGCATTGATTTGAGATACCGAAATGTTCAAATTTCGGGTTTTGATCGAAAAATACTACGGTCTACGGAGTACGGAGTAATAGTTACAAAAGTTCAATCTTAAATTGGAACATTAAGAAAAACCTCAATGAATTATATGAGAGATGTAGGGCCCAATGTTTAGGCCCTTAGCATCAAAGCCCATCACAAACTTTCAAAAGTTATTGCCAAGCCTTAGCAAACACCGAGGACTGAGGAGTGAGGAATGCCAAGGTTCTTATAAATCACAGAATGGTATTGGTACAATAATTGTATTGTATAAAAGTTAATGAGAAAACACTTTCATCTATTTTGCAAGGAAACGATATTCCTCATGTGTTTTTCATAAGAAATGTGAAAATTGGTTCAGCAAAACCTGCATATACTTGAGCAAACCATGCATATATCAAACTATAAAACTGGAAAAGAGCAAGATAGAAAAACTAAAAGCCATTGTATTAGCATAAAGCAAACTACCAAAAGGTCCAAAACTATACCAAACAAAAGAAATCAACCAAAATCCAGAAAATTATTAACTACTAACGCATTATTTCTAAAATGCACCATAGGACGACGCTCAGTTTGTTGGAGCAAAGAAGATCTCGCTGTTCATCCTCTTTGAGCGGAAAGTCTTCTCCACCTCAGGGGTCACATTGAACGAAGCCTGCAACACCTCAGGAGACAATGCCTTCCACACGGATGTCCTTCCAGCCATATGAGTGAAAATTGGGCTGCATAAAATAAACAATTAATCCAGTGTTAGAACAGAACAAACAAGTGAAACCAGAAATTATTTGAACGGCTGAAAAAGAGGAAAACTTACTTTGGAGTAGTGATGATGGAGAACCACTCCAAACCATCGTTATCAGAGATCTTGGAAACAACAAAGAACCTAGGAACAATGAACAAGTTCCCGGCCTTAACAGTGGTTTCAAGAACACGTTTCCCATCAACACCAACGATCTGAGCACGTCCACTGCCCCTAACAATGTAGGTCACCTGAAGAGCAGAGTCACACGAGAATCCAGGAGAGCACATAGCATTACCATCCAACCTCACAAGATCAGCACCCAAACCAACTTCACCAACTAAAGGCAAGTTCTTGGTGTTCAACACAACCACTCTACCACCACCCTTAATGTCAACATCCAATGGAGCTTCCAGACAGTTCAAAGCCATCCCATTCCTGTGGTCCTTATTGGGCTCAGGCATCTTAGCACCAGCATCAACCTTGATGATTCCATTGTCTTTTTGGTTTCCAACAAGCGCCTTAGCAGTGGCTTCATCTATATCCCAAGCACGGCACACAAACTCTGTTGAAAAACCAGTGAAGATCCCATTGGAGCCAGTTAGGAAGAAGTCAGTGAATGAGCCTGGCTTGTGGGCAGTTTTGGTGTCACCCAAGAAAAGGACTTGGAGCTCAGTGTCTTCTTTGTTGTACCACCATGTGACTACACCGAATGGGAGAGCAATGGCATCACCAGTCTTGATTGCTAGGACTTTCTCTTCTTTCTCAGGCAGAACAATGCCAGCAACGCCAGTCCCTGTATCATTCCAGAATTATAATGTGTGTTATTTCAGATTCATAAGACAATATTATTAACTAATTTACACAACTACACATTCATAGTAAACAGGTGTGTTGTTTTCAGATTCATAAGACCATTTTTAAAAATATTATACAGAAGCATGTGTATGCATTTATTATAGTAAACAGAGGACATCAATGTGATCCGCAGCAACTATGAATAAAACATGATATCATAAGTTTATCAACTTTGAAAAGTAAGCTAGAACAAATATTAAGCCTTATATAACAAACAAATACCAATTCTATTAGTACCAAACCAGTCATTAAAGTCAATAAGAAGCAATTTCATATAAAAATTTGATATTCATAAGGTTAGCTTATCATTATCAAAAGGTTTTAATAAATAACAGTTGAGAGAAGTCCCAAAAAATTGCACAAGTTTTAAATTCGTAACGGGCAAACCATGTGGTCCATATTATAGGCCTTAAATTTGACTTTCTTTACACTCAATATTTAAAAAATCCCATGTCAATAGAAAACCAATTGTTTACAACAGCTAACTACAAAGGTGACACTATCAGCCAGCACAGAATCATATACAGAGCAAGGTAGTGCTCTTATTCTAATAATTATTCAGATCTCTTTTGTTCTCACTCAATTTTTAATCATATAATATAAAATTCATTAAAACAACTCCATCACAATTATTATGTATTTAATTAACACTAATATTATATTCACATTAAATAAATAAAAATATCAAAACTATCAATCACGTTGCATATACTTATCTTCTCAACCACTATAAACATATTACGTATACATACATATTCTGTTATTTTTCATAATATATGAATACATACATATCTGTGTGTATCTGAATTTGCAAATACATATGCCTATACATATACATACATGTGAATCTGCAAATCATGTATTGTGTGTGACTGTGAATTCAGATAAACTCAAACTAATTCAAAAGTAATCAGAATCAAAATAATTGATCAAACGGTAATCACAACTAACAAATCAATCAACAGTAATCAGAATGAAATCACTAATCAAAACTCAATAACATTAAACGATCACGATCAATAAACCTAATGATCACGATAAATTCACAAAATCAAAACAAACAGAATTAAGAATTATACCTTGAAGAACGTAAGCAACTTTAGCAGAATCCGAATACCTCGGGAGAGCTAAACCATTTTTCTCGAGAAACAACTTTCCGGCACCGATGTTACCTTGTTTCAGCATCGGGAGATCATTAGGGCACCATGCATGATACGATCCACCAGCACCTCCGTATGATTTCTGAGCTAGTTTAGGCGACAAATCGAGCTCCATTTGCTTACGTGATTGAGATTGACTGAGAATATAATGATTGATTGAAGAAAATTGGGGGTTTTTTGATTGCGAATGATGGTGAATGAGTGAGGTGAAAGGGTGTATTTATAGTGTGTGTGAAGGGTTTATAGATTAGTATGAGTAACGGAAATTGTGGAGATTAGTGATCCGGTTATTTAATTTTGAATTTTTCATGATTAACCGATTAACTTACGGATAAGTAATTCTAATTTTATATTATTTCCATTATATTTATAAAATTATCTTTATATAATATAAAGTTTTAATTATTAATTTAAATGTTTTGTAATCCATCTTGCCTCTTTATCGTTATAAATGGGATGAGATAATATAAGATAATATAATGATAGAAAAATATTTGTAATCATTATTTTTTAGTTTATTAATTTAATTTAATTTAATCTAATTTATAGAAGAGATTAACTGGATAGGATTTAATGTTACATCCGAATCCGGATAGGATGAAATAAATAAATAAATTAATTAATTAATAATAATAATAACTTTTTTTACCTTTTAAAAAAAAAACCTGATTGGATTACATGTTACATATTTGATCTTGGCTATTTGTTGAGAGACTTTAATTGTTTAATTTTATCATGAAGTCATCAACCATAATGTCGTATAAAATATTTTTATTTATATTTATTCAATTTTTTTTGGTCTTTTGGATATTTTATGGAATAAATTATGGATAAATGACTTAAAGTTAGATTGCTTTAATTAATTAATTAATTTTTTAATAATATTCAAAAGATTATAATAAGGCGACACGTTATAATTAAAAAGTTTTGAATAAAGTTTATTCTGTAAGCAAAAGTGAATTAGTATCCGGATAGGATTATTCATACATAAATTTTGCAACAAGATAGTAAGTTAGTTAACTTTTACTCGTTATATCCAAACCGGATAAGATTTGTTATATCTGGATGATAAATTTTATTTCTTTTGAATTCGAAATTGGATTTGGATACTGAGATAAAAGAGGAGTTGTCTATTGTTTTTAAGGTTTAAATTTATAGACGACATATAATAATAATAATAATAATAATAATAATAATAATAATAATAATAATAATAATAATAATAATAATAATAATAATAATAAGAGTAAATTGCTAAAACCGTCTACGTTTTTGAAAAAAAACAAAAAACAAAAAAACTGAAAGCCACTCAGGGGCGGAGACTGGGCGGGGGCAGTGTAGACAGCCGCCCCACAAAATTTAAAATTACGTTAAAACTTTTTTTTTAAGGTATTAATGACATTTTAAAAATTTCGCCCCCACAAGAATATAGAATAAATAAAAATAATTTTTTTTCACCCCACCACTATAATTTCTTAGCTCCGACCCTGATGACACTCGTATAACGTAAGAACGGTTTTTGTAATTTACTCCAATAATAAATATTATAAAAGCTATGTACGTACGTGGCTTTCATGAAACATCATCTTTTAAATTCATCATAAGTTAAATTTAATTATTATTATCTTTATATTATTTTCTGGTAATGATCCATGCAAATTCCATTGGTTGTCTTGTTGTTTAACGAATTTGGTACCCAATATGGATATCATTAGTCATAATCCTTTGATTAATCATTAGTATCACATGGTTAGCATGTGATGAGTGGTTTGGCAATTTAAGAACTTAACTCTTTAAAGTTTAAAGGCAAATTAATTACAAAATTGAAGCTAATTAACAAAACGGAGGTAAATTGAGGCATTGAGGGGTAAATTTGTTGCGACTAGTAAATAAATGAGAAATGTAATCACGAAACGTTTTTATTTGAAAAACAAAGGTCATTAAAGATTTATTCTAAATATTGATCATTGGAGTGTTAAAGATTTATCATCTACAAAAATGATAACCACATTATATTCACTAGGAATTGGTGATGGTGATGGGTATATGAAGAGGCAATGCCACTGAGCCCAATACTGCCTTTCAAAAAAAACATTATATTCACTAGGGTCATTAAGAAGAATCAATCATGTTTCAATATTTATACTTATGCTAAAAAAATGTATTTGTGAAAAAATTGAAGTTGCAAAAGTTTAAACTAAGATTTCCTAATCATAGATTCATAGGCGATAGTAATTTTAATAATATGCTAAAGTAAAAACTGTCTATCATCACCTTACACTTTCAATTCCATTTCTGGACCCTGCTCAAGCTGGAAGCTTATCATTCAAGTAGAGACACAGGTTGTCTCTCATCTTCACAGCCTCTTCATCATCAGGTAACGCACTTTTCTCTAGCCTGTACGTAAGGTCGGGGGCACTTGACATCATTGGCTCATCGGACACCACCGAATCTCCTTCCATCTGATCAATAATGATATTGTGTAGAATACAACACGCCAGTATGATTTCTGGTATCCTATCAGATCCGGGCATCCACTTGCCACCGTCGATCACCCCCCAAACGTCCTTTAATTTATTAAGCGCTCGTCTAGCAACTGATCTAGTAGCCATATGTCGTTTGTTGAACTCGATTTGGTCATCGGTCAGGCTTTCACCAATGTACGGAGTTATCAACCATGGTAAGAGTTGAAAGCCCGGGCCTCCAACTAAGTACTCTCTAATAGTTGATTTTTCATCAAATTCAATTTCCTGCCCATTCAACACCTCTTTAAGTTGTACCAACTTACAAAAATGGGATCTCTTAAGGAGGGTGTCACTAGTCATGTTCCCCGGCACGCCTGTCACTATGCTCATAAATCGCATCTCTGGGTCCACCACCGCTTGCAATAGAACGCTATCATTGCTTTGGCGGTGTAGCCATGCAATGTTGTTGACATTATTATTAGGAAAATGTGGGTACGTTTTTAAATTTATAGTATCTATAGCCCCACAACAATTAATCAGGTCTCCAAATTTCTGGAAACCTGATATTGTGGGGCCCATATCAGACGGCCATGAAAGATGGTTGTCTCGTTGTAGCACCAACGCCACCACGAACAACCAATTGACGTCAATTACAGTCTGTTGATCCGTCTCAAAGAATTCCGCGATCATAGTGGTTAACTCGTCAGAACTTAGCCTTCTTAGGGCTATTGCAACTTGATCGTTAATCGACATTAACGTTCCGTCTAAAAACTTGAATGATTTACCTTGGTCAGCTATGTAGCCTTTTACAATCGAGCATATGTAGTTAAACGTCCCTTTTGAAACTTTGAAAAGCTCCTCAAAATTGTCCACGGCTACTGATGGGGATACACGAACTGCAAAAACACAATTTTAAAGAGATCGAAATTAATATTCAAAATATCATATACTAGCTACTAGAAAGCTAGTTTTTGTTGTTTATAGTTAGAAATTTTGAATAAATGATAATTAGTTGTTGATGTACTAGTATTTGTATATAAAACTAATTTTAAAATAAAACTCCTTAATCAAAAAGGGTATATACAATTGTTTGGTGGTTTGTAGACATCATATTTAGGAGAAGTTAGAGTTTCAACCCTTTGAAGTTATTGACATTTACAAAATCAATCTATTATTTTATAAATAAATAAAAAATGCATTAAAAAAAAAAAAAAAAGTTGATGAGTGAATTTTAAGGTTGTAAGAGAAATACCACGAATCTGCTTGGAGAATGTAACCCTTTGACTAAGAGAGCGTTGCCGAGGAGACTTAAATTGGGTCTTGTCATTTGACTCCATAATTGCCTTACCTTTGTTTGATCTTCTTATTGGTCCCATGATATAGCAGAAAACCTATATATAAATTAATGTTATAATCTTGAGAAACCATAATCCATAAATCTGATTTGCAGTGAGAATCATTGGAGGGAGTAATTCGTACACCCCCTATTTTTAGTCGTATATCATTAAATGTGTTTTACAGTGTTATAAAGTACAACATACTATAGCATGTTTAGTAGTATACAGTTAAAACAGATGGTGTACGAAATACCTCCTATTTGTGAATCAAACAAACAAAGAGTAACATTTTTCATATATAAACACTCAAAGATTCATAAACATGTGTCTAAGTTCCCAAGTACTTTTTTCGTCACAGTTTTATTGTCTACGGACAAAAAATACCATTTTAAGAAAACATTATCATTACACTCTATTTTTTAATAGGATGATAATTTTACCTCTTACTTTTTACCTATCATTTTGTGATACATTTAATCATTAGGATGTAAAGGAACTTTACCTCGTGATTCTTATATTTTATCAAAGTGGATAATAAAATTAGAAGTTTAGAAAATTGAAATGCAGACTATTAAATTGGAACGATTCATCTTAACAAAAGCAATGGGGCTGATCCCAATTTTGAGGATGAAAGTAGTAAAAACTAGGAAGAAAGCAACATCGTAAAGAGTTGACAACTTCTTGATTAGGTAATATTTACATAATCTAGAGTTCATGTTTACTTTGCATTGATACCTTCTAGGTAAATTTGATTTAAGATATTCCTCACAACGAGATAATTGCACACATATACCAGCTTCTAAGTCAAATAATATTAAATGGTGGGTGATTTGTACAGTACTATATATTCTTCATATACCACCGATTGTGATGTACAGTACAATACTGTAAATCACAATTGATGGTGTACGGGAAAAAAAAAGTAGTGTACGGATTATTATCCATATTAAACAAATTAGTACCATAATTACAAGGAAAAGGTTTTTAAAACTTTTATTTGTTTATTAACTTATTTTTTGTTGGTATAACTCATCCTAAATAAACAAGTCAAATTCATGCCTATAATCTATAAACAATCAAATGTTAACAACAGCAAACCAAAAATAGTGTGGATCTAGAATTCTAGATCAAAGAAGAGCATATACAAAAATTTTAATGAAAAATGGAATTCTTGAGAATTTCATAAATTCGCTATTTATAGCCTTCCAAGTTTAGATCTACGATCTAACTAATCAATAAAAATTGATGGTGACATATACCTTTGATTACGTCCGATTTCTTGAGACAAGTCAACAGGATGAGTAGTTTTATCGAATTTTCTGTAAAAAAGATAATAATTTGTCAGATCTGTACATTTAATTGTGACTACATGAATAATTATGATCAAACATTCAACTAAAAAAACATAACTATTAAATAAATGAAAATAAAAGATAATCGAACAGATAGATCTTCTCAAATCAAAACCGATCGACAATTAATCAAAGTTTCTATCATTGAACTAATCGACGCATGCAACTAAAACAAGTAAAGAAAATGGTACAAAGGCACATACATTGGTGCAGCGGCAGAGTAATGTGATTAGCTAACAAGACAATCGGCGCTGATTAAACACAAATGAGAGAATAAGGCAGAAACGTCGACTACGTTTTAGGGTTTTCGATTTGGGATTTTTATTCAAGTGTAAGTAAAGTTTTATATATATATAATATATAAAAAGGTAGCAATTATAAATGTCCTCAATTAAAAGGTAGAAACTTTGGTTAAAAAAATGTTACAACAATATATTATCTTAATTGTGATATCATACTCCTATTGGCAGGGGCGGAGCTAGGAAAACTATACGGAGGGGGCAAAAATAAAATTATTTTGTGCTTCTTTATAGTTATAAAGGGGCGAAATTGTAAAAATGTCATTAATACCTTTAAAAAAATTATTTTTTAAGTAATTTCAAAACTTTTGTGGGGGCAGCTGCTCCCACTACCCTCATTTTAGCTTCACCGGTGGCAATTGGCATGTTAAGGCTTACTCTATCGCAAATCACCTTTAATTATAAATTTGAAATTTATCATTTTTCTTTGTGAATATCAAGAAGACCATTTCGCTGTAATGTCATTTTTAAATGGTTTTATACCTAAAATTGTGTCTACAATATAATAGGATGATTGGCGAAAAAATATAAATGGTGCAAGTATGATTAATGTATCATTGGGAATATGAATTCGGTGTATCTTCATGTTTATATTCTAAACATATTTAGCATTACTTGTATTTTTATATAAGAAACTAGATCATAACCCGCATATTTGCGGGAGAGATCAATGTTTTTTTTAAATGGTACTATTAGGTTTGAAGTGCTATCTTAGATGTGATTGTGTTAATGTTGTTGTAATGCAAGCAAATCAAATCCATGTGGATGTAAGTACGTAGATGAAAACATAAATAATACGCTTATCTTAGTACCACATTTAATAGTTGGTTTCGTATGTTCTGAATTTAAAAAAAGGTAAAACGAATGAGAATGTGCGGCAATCATGTTGCTTGAGACTCTCGAGGCCTTGCAACCCATAGAGTACTTAGAGCAGTTAGACGTGCATAGTAGTCTGATATTACCAGCCATGCCAACGCGGATTGTCGTGTTGTCAATATCTCATGAAGCTGGACTAAAGTACTCCCAAGAAGTGAATCAGCCTACAGAAAGGGGAGTAATAAAAAGTTAGCAGTCGATGTAATATGGTAGTAGATTAGTAATTTCGAGTAAGAAATAGAGTACCCGATGTAGGTAGTCTTCCACAGCTCCTAAATTACCCATTGATTTGGACATTTGAATACTACAGGAATGAATGGAATAGTTCGGTACGTAAAAGATGCACAAAAAAATGAACTTTATACATACATTTCAAGTGTTGTGGCCGTTGGATTGGGTTTGGAACTTACAATTATGTAGGGTCCAAGTCCATGTGAATGTATGTCTCATCAATGCCCATAATAACGCACATATTTTTGATCAAGCAATTCTTAACATAGTGAAACTGATTTACCTTTATATTTAAACATTTCCTAGGGAGGCTACGTTAGTCGTACTCTATATAAAGTTCTTTACCCTCAAGCAATCCAAAAATCAAAATACATATTTGCCCTCAACCGATTTAAACAAAGTGTAGTCATAAACGAAAATAGTTAAACAATCCTATTAAAACAATGTAAAAAAGAGGTTTGAGTAGTAAGGGGAGAAATGGTAATGAGCAAATAACATGCTATAATATATATACGGATTTGTTGTTAGAATTTTAGAATTTTTATTCAAGTGTATGACTATAACTGATATGAGTCGCTTAAAGGATTATACAAATGGTTTAAAATGTGTAGTGATTTTGTTTTTGTTTTTATAAAGAAATCTTTTTTATAATATAGGACGATTTCACAAATAAAGGAAACTTTATTTACCATCTCCCAAAGGCTATATTTGATATAATGGGTTATATAAGCTCTCTTGTCGCTATACTCCATACAAAACAAATTCTCTTTATCTACTTCTTTTTATTCATACGTGAACACACAGTTATGAGTTTTACTTTGATTTTTTTTGTTACAATTTGTGGACTGATGGCAACTATGAATACTAATACAGGAAAGCATCGATTAGGTGAATACGTAAAAGATGCAGAATATGAAAACGTTTTACGTGTCATGGATCTAGGTGGGAAATGGAAACTGACAATGAATGTTTCTCAAACCGATGGTCTGTGTAATGGAACCATCGTACAGATCAATCAACTGTGCAAGCGTATCGTTGAGGTGAAGATCAGTTCCGGGCCAAAAACTGGTGATATTGCTTATATTCCGATCTACATATTTCTCAAAATCACTGAATCAGTAATAGATGTATGCTGATCTATGTGTTTGAATAATAAGTTGTATAAATAGAAAGATAAATCCATGCATTTTATGGGGTCAAAATGTGCAGATAGAGATAATATTTTTAAAAGGAAAAAACCCTGATTAAGCTGATTCAAACACCTGTAAGGAGTTTTGAATAGTTAAGCCATAGTGGTAACTGCAATATCATCACAAAATACTGAAAATCATTTTAAAGCGCATCCAAAGTGAGTTAACATACTGAAAATCTGAAACCTAACTCACCTGTTACCGAACCCTATAGGTCCTAAAGTATATAAATATCATCAAAGAAACATTTTAAATCATTTGTCCCATTTTTTTGGTCATGCATGACTTACACATGTACTTCAAACCCATTCCTGAACTATAAGCCCATTGAAACAACATTTAGCTAAGATGTACAAAGTACCTTTTGACAAGTTCCAACTGTGAGTAACCAAGCATGAAATTGTGCATAGTTGCTAACATCACACTAAACCATCAACAAATAGAAATTAAGAGTAAAAGCTCAAATGATTGGTTGCAATACTGCTTTTAGTACTGCTACTACTACTGCTACAAATACCATAAGCAAGCCGCAATCAAGAATACAATGGTCACAAAAGCAAATATATTCCATAATTGTTTCAGTAAAAATAATATCACCATGCTGAAGAGAGTGATAGAAAGGATCACCGATTTGTTCTGCTCAAATATTTCTTGAGTGTCATTTCCATGGTGTACATCCTGCAAATATTAAGGACAATAATGAGAAGCTGAAAGTACTATCTACTGTCTTTTAGAACGGTTAATCAGCTGAAGACACTATAAACATTACCCAATCAACAATCAACACTTTCTTAGCTCCTGCACCCCGTGAAGCGGCAGCAGCAACTGCTGCATTGTTGTGCAAGCAGAACCCCATTGCATGTTTTACACCAACATGATGACCAAGAGGATGCACCTGATCCATCACACACATAGATATTCATAAAGTGGACAGAGGTGAATTGTAATGACCACATACTTCTAAACTTTCTTTTACCAGAGCAAACCCATTTTTCACACGCCCTGACTATATTGTTTTAGCAAGATCAGCACAGAATCCTGCTGCGAGCCTTGCAGCAAGCGCGGAATCTTTATTTGTATAAGTATCAGGAGTGAAATAACTTTCAGGAAACAATTATTACCAAATGATTAATGAAAAACATCCAGCAGCACTTTAATGTATAGGCTATTAGTTATCATCATTTCACATACCTTGCAACACACTGGCTTGTAAGTTCAACAGATTCAATGTTTTCATCAGAATGGACCTGAATAAAGATCATGTTAATTTGGGTCATTAGGTCAATATCTTACGTCAAACCACCGAAATTGTTTACATCTGTACCACATATGGAGGTCAATGCAATGATTGCAGATATTGTTGAGTTCTACAACACACAAAAAAAGCAGCTGCAGAAACCAAACCTGCAGCCAAAAGACAATTATGTGCAAATCATATTCCTAACTTGAATACTGAAAGTCAGACATGAATACCTCTTTCGTTTTTCCACCCATGAAGAAGCGCAAAAACCCATGTTGACCCGTAAAGTAACCCACGTGACCTGAACACTTATTTGATTGTTATAAGATGTAGTTGTCACTGCTTTTTATAACCTTGTTTGGTGGGTGTTAATAATTAGTGTATCTGATTTTTACTGAAAATCTATTTTAGACTCACAGATAGAAGATCTGAAAGTTTGAGTGGCTTTTAAGATGTGGTAGATGAATTATTAGCCTTTTTGTATAAACCAAAAAATACACCTAGTAATGATCCCATTTCAAGAATCTATAACCAAGCTCAATAAACGGTCTGTCTTGCTATACACAAAATCGAATTCAAAGGATTACCAAGAATTCATCCATCTTCAAGATACATACATTCCTCTAAATGCATACCTTCCTTCTACACCGTGTAACGATTTAGGAGATTTGATGCATTAACGATTTAAACAAATAGTTGGGGTAAATTTAACCCATTTGACCCTTTTCATATTATTAAACTTCTTAAAGGCATCCATTTGACCCTTAAGAGATGAATTTACTTACGCATTGAAGTGAAATATATGGTATGTAAGACCCAGCACAAAACAAAATATTATATTGCATGGTTTCATCAGCAAGTGATCTGATAGCATAGCAACTTTTCCAAGATCCAACCTAGCAACTTTTCCAAGAGCAAACCTATCTTTCCTTCTTAGGCTCTGCACAAAGAAGAGACAAGTTCGCAAAGCCCAAAGCCTCTTTTAGGGGCCAATCGGGTACTTTCTGGATCCAACATCTCAGCAGAAAAATTCCTTTCAGATAGGCCTATCGACATGATGGGTTAAACCCATTGGCAGTCTAATTGTTATTAACGGTAAAATCATAACCCCTAATACATAAAAATCATACTTTACAACAACCATTCCTGTATTTTTATAGTAAACAGCCGTATCTAGACATACTCCTTAAAGAACCATGTGAGAATAATGTGTGCAACATAATGGTTCGACTTTTTTGTGTGTGTGTGTGTGCATCTATCACTAACTTTTAGGTATAACTATATTGGTAACATACTTGAAACTAAGAGACAAATAAAAGATATAATTATAAGCATAGGGAATATACTTGAAACACAAGGGGAAAAAAAGGAAGAGTTTCAATTACCAAAGTTGGGTCAACTGCTTCAAATGGGCTCAGTGGTGCATAAACCTTTTGATAGGAAGCTCTACATGCTCCTTCATCATACATACTGTTGATGGTGAGCAAGTCCAGAGCGAGAGCCTACCAATAGAATACTCAAAATACACATATACTTTATATATCATTGAATTTGAAATACTCAATTTATTAATGAACGTCTCGACTGGGGTAACGTTTTATATCAAGTAAAATTTTCTGTTTCAATAGCCAACCCACTTGGAGAGTCCAAATCATGAGCCTACCAATAGAAACATACATATAGTTATAAATGAATGATATACGCAACCTATTCTTATAATTGATTTGGGACGTTTCACGCATTAGAGCTACACTTTGGGTGACCCTCGACCCGTTTGACAACATTTCACTTGTAGCTAATTGTTCGTGTTTTTTTACTGGCTACATATAAAACATACCCCCGTCGACCCATTACATATGTAAATGGGTCGCAATTGCCATTTCTACTCCAAACATATTATGTATGCTACGGTTACCTGCTTGCCAGCTCTTTGGTATATATCCTAGGCTTTGATAGCTTCATGCCTTGGCATCTAAAAATAAACAAAATACAGAAAACGCTTATTAGTAATAAGGAAAGAAAAGTTTTACATTTTTCAGTAACCTGCTCATAACCATACAAAATATTCCTATAACCAACTAACCATGTTACCTGCTGTATTTGATTCCAACTTTCCATCAGGCATAATGACAGTCAAAATTACCATGGCCTAAAATATAAGTTCAGTTTGAAATGTTTTTCGATGCTCTTTTCCTCCCTAAATGTCTACTAAGAGAGATACAACTATTTACAATTAGGATCCCTTATTTGTTCATCATGATGTGGACCACTGCAAAAGCTAATACAAAATCAAAAAGGTATGAGCGTCAAGAAATTTATACATGAAGATAATATATTTAGCAAAATAACAATATGTCTGAATGTAAATTGAGGTTGACTATATATAATATCTACCATAAACCATAGAAAAAATAACTAAAATGCAGACAAGCAACTAAACTATCTTTAATTTTGTTAATTTTAACTAATTGACCAATATTGTGATCATAAGAAATAAAAATAGTGATAACTTGATATAGTATACGTGTTCTCAATCAACTTTTGGGCAACTTTTGACCCATTTAATATGTTTCCATTTTAGCTGTTTATCAAAGTTCACCAATTTGACCCATTAGAAAAAAGTATAAACTCAAATTGACCCATTTAACCATAAATGAAATGGGTTTTACAATGAATTGGAACCATTAACAAATGGCCAGATTCTTAGTTGGGAAATGTACTAACGAATGTTTTCGGTATTAAATTGAGTCACAGGATAATTCTAAAACTACTTGAAGTAAAAAAAAAAAATTGCTTAAGGCTGATTTGATTGGCAAAACAAGAACCATACATTTTCGCGAGCTGGTTTGTCAAGTGTTATATTCCCAAACCTTTAATTTGTTTGTTCCTTTCCTTGACTGCCAAAAACACCGAAAGGAGTGCCTTGCTAATCTGAGTTGCCATGTGCTAATCATGATTAATTAACACTTAAAGTATAACACCCCTCGTTAATTGTAAACAATCATATAATATTGGTGACACGGAAGCGTATATTTAAAACATTTCTATCAATGTACTCAAAATGTCAATAAACTTTTTCAAAGCCAAACACATGACATTTCAACAAACTTGGTGTTATATAATTCAAAACAGTTTTTACAGTTATAAAATTTACATCAGAGTAACCGTCTGTCAAACATTCCATCCAGTCCAACAACTTCCTGCCCTGCCTAATATGTCCCATCTATTTCAACCTGCAGGAAGAACTGTGGGAGGGTTAGCACAACGCTAAGTGAGTGAACCAATAACAACAGTCCAACTCAGCATAACAATCCGTTTACATCAAATAACAATAAACAGAAACTCAATTAATCACTCGACATCCAATCAATGTCAAGCTACACCAACCAAGCATTATCAATCGTCATGAGGACCGGTGGCTCCTGAGATACCCTAATACCGGTTTGGTACTCAGGGAACCCTTATCAATCATCTGTATTGGCCTATACAGAATTACCGGTAACCAGTTGTTAATCACACACGACCTAGATCTCTAAACCAACATTTCAAGTTTCAAGATCTCCTGTCGTCTACAATAACAACCAAGTCCAACTGTCAAGTCAAGTTGACCTCAGAATCTTACATACTAGCTCAAACAGCCAAGTAAGCAAACCACCTAACTAACATGGCAAGTTATCTCAACAGATGCATCATATCAAAGTAATACTATAAATTACTTGTTGTAAATCAAATCATTACAACTAAATCACACTGAGGTTACAGATCCACTCACCGACTACCTCAGGCCTCCACTCAGTAGTCTAATATCACTGAGCCTTCTCCACATCTGAGAATCAACAATCAAATATAAGTTAGTACTCAAGAATATCAATACTTAACTTATATCAATCTTCAACATTAGGAACTTAACATAATCAATATCAACATTACTAGTTCCTAATCATGTATTAATGATTACAACATAACCATTATCATATACTATCATACAACAAATACAAATCATATGACAATTAACAAGTTATAAGAAAGGCTGTGCTATCCCATCAAGCCGCCGGCTAGGGTCTCGGACCCGTCGGCTTAAGGTCACCACCCGCCGGCTACATGTACCCACCCGCCGGGTATATTACCAAATGTGGTAACAGAACAAAACCACGTTTTAAAGCCTACACAAGCCACCGGCTCAATATATTAGCAGCCGGGTTCCCATTCGGTCACACTACCCGCCGGCTTGGCTATTCAAGCCGCCGGTTTCTAACAAATCACGACTACCCGCCGGCTAGATCACGAAGCCGCCGGGTTCTACCTTCGTTCCAGACCTGTGCGATCTGCTCAAACCCTAACTCGCGGATTTTATATCAAAATCACCCAAAACACGATTTCAAACAGTTATAATTCACTAGAAACATCATATAATCCGCATATAACACTTATAACATGTTTCTAACATCCAATTCTCTCAAATCATCAATTTACCCAAATTTAAATCAAAAATCAAATTCTTAAATACTCAAGAATACTTACTGATTGAAGAATCTAACGATGGTAATCTGATGATTAGGAAGTTTCACGAGAATCACAACTTCCTGATTTGATTTCTGGGTTGATTTGGAGGTTTTCAGAGAGTTTCTGTGAGTTTTGGAATAAAAATGAATAACTTTCCTAAATAGGAAAGGATATATATAAGTCGGCCTCACAAACCGCCTTCAATATACGGGTATAATTTAATACCCCATCTCAATCTATTGTCTGGAACCCGAAAACCATTTGCGAGTCCAAACATTTTATTGCACCGTCAACTATATTAATTTACAACAATTAATATTTCACTTATCACATTGGAATATTCGGATCCTATTTCAATTATTTCACTATTTCAAACAATATTATTTCCAAACACATTTAAATCAAGAAATAATATATAAACAACTAGGTCCATTTCGAGGATGTTACAACTCTCCCCCCCTTAAAGAGATTTCGTCCCCGAAATCTAACCTCAATCAATCTAACTAATGTGAGATAATCACATATATCTTAACATACATTTGTCCTCAATAGCAACTTACAACTATACTTAGACTGTTTGAATTCTTTCCACATGCACATATCCAAATGTACATGCTTCTGTCTTTTCCTACTTACACATACAGTGCGTCTAATCAATATCATCAATCAGATATATCTTATAGACAAACACTTACTTTAACAAGTGAATCCTACAATCACTTAAACAACAAGTGAAACCTAACATCACTTAATAGGTCTATACAACCAGAAATTAGCAATGTGCTAAAATCTTTAACCTATTCTCACTATTCATCTCTGTTAACAATAAAACAACAATCACATTGTCACAACAGTGGTTATTAAACCACAATGTACCTAGCAACATTTAAATATAATTCAGCTCACGACCAACAATCAATCTAATATACAGATAACAATTTCAAATCTCTACTATCAAAGATTTAAAATCCAATTCTAGATCAACTTTTCATCCAAAAGTTTCATACTCTTTTGAATACCCTATCATATTCACATATCATTTCAATCATATGAAATCCTTTACTTAAAAGTAATCCAGATTCATATCACCTTAATAAGTACAGCAGAGGTCAACTCAGTAGGTAAAACCACAATCAACAAGTACTTTGCTCAATCAACAAAAGTATCACAATCAATCTTACCTACAATCAACCAACCTCTACATTGACTTATTTCTGTTTGTAACTTCTTTCATTACAACCTATTAATTGTCGACAACAACAAGGTCAACAACAACCACTGTCCAAACAATAATCACAACACTAGTGATTATACATTCCAGTACGTCTATCCATACTTACTATATATATCTCCAAAGTTTTAACTAACCATCAAGTTAGAATTTGTATATTACTTAAACTGGTAAGACATCAAAATCTATTCTTAGCAACCAGTTATTTCAACTCAACCTTACAATCATAAACTACTAATCACAAGCAATTAGAAGTTATACAACTTTAATCACATAATCACTTAGTACCACATTCCATCAATCTAGCAACTAAGTCAATCCTAATCAACATTATGATACCACAATTCAAGTATCACAATATCACAATGTGCTACTCTACAACACATTTCAACAAAATCTACATCCAGTTAATCACAATTAACTAACCTCCACATGTCTTATGGCACATTTTAATTCAATCTATTAAAACTTATCATACCATTTATTATCATGTATACTACACATATATATTTACACAATTTCAGATATTCTCTAAAATGGACACATACACAACCATTTCATTTCATTCTATATACTAGGCCATTCAGACTGTTAAAGTCTTTATCACGCCTTTTCAATACTACTATTCATCACATATCCATACTACAGGACATGGAACAATCAATAACTCTATGTTTCACTTATATACTTATCAACTAGTATATAACTTCAACGTTTCATTCTAAACTTTCAAGAAAAGTTTGGTGAATACAATCATCACCTATCAATCTCAAGGTTTCTCTTACTCTCCAACACTTTACAATTATACACATCAGGTTTTCAGCCCTAAATGTCAAGCAATCATTATTCTTAAACTATCAAAATAATGATCATTACACTTAATTTCATACCTGATTTCTTAAAATATGAACAACTACTCAATTTATATTTCCTCAATTATCATCAAAAATCAACTAGATCTTTAATACTGCCTATTTACAGATATACTTTCATATCTTTTCTCCTTATTTGGATCTAATCCCAATTTACCACTTTATCACTTACGTCATTTGTATACAATCAACAAATAACTAAAGAATCCATTCAATTCTTTCAATATTTAAGTAACTCACCATGAGGTACCAATCAACCTATACAACTAATAATAATAACCTTCAATTATTCATCATCTCACAGTCTTACCCAATCAAAGCTATCATCACAAGCCTCATACACTGGTAAGACTTTCCTATCACAATTCTAATCAATGTGATTTAATTATTCTAACATATCTTAGCAAATTATAACTGTCATATCAAACAATGACTTCATATCTGTATAATTCTTCAACACCTATTCAGTTCAAATATCAATCATTGCTTAACTGAATACTCAATTATACTTAACACTATTTCAATTACTTAATACTAGCTTTAAGTAATAACTCAAGTTTTCACAACTTAATACAATTTAGGAATTCAATCATATTCCACACAATCATAACATTACAATCTATGTTATACTATTTCACACACACAGTTAACTACATGTCAACTCTGGTTTCAATCAACCAATCAATAAAATTCTCTAACTGCTTTTCTCAAGTTTGACCCAAACTCAAACCAATCACAAGCAATTAATTTTATACACAATTCTCTATTCATGGTTTGACTTTCAAAGTTAACATACCATCAAGCTAACTCCCAAACCATTTCATCTTATATGTTTACTCTCAAACATATATTTCAAATTATTACGTTCAATAATTTTATCAATCCTTCACAAGGACAAAATCAACCTACCTCAACTTTGGCTCTATGCAAGCCATTACACCTTGTATGTTTACTTTCAAACAAAATTTTCAATTTATTACTTTTAATGACCTTATCAATCCTTCACAAGGACCAGGTCAAATTATATTAATCCTGGCTCCATACAAGCCATTTCCTTTTATATGTTTATTATCAAACATAAACTTTCAATTATTACATTTAATAATACTTAGAATTCCTCAAGCAAGACAATACCATCATGTCTCAACTTTGGCCTCATACAAGCCAATTATCAAATAGTGATTCATTTAAACACTATCAAATTCATTTACAAGTAATTTATCACAATTACTTATTCAACAAAATCAAATTAATCACTTAGGTTTATCATCAAAACCTATATCAATGACAACTATTACTTACACTGACACTGTTCTATTAACCAATTGTTTTCTTATCAAAACAATTATTAAACAACTTAGCATACTATCATGCTCCATTTCCAAAATCACATTACATTTCTTTTATACCAAGTAGCCTCAACAAGTTCATGTGACACAACATAATATAACAACGGTGATCAGGCGTTGCAAGATTATGTTCTTCACAATCCATTCTCAGGCTACTCTACATTATAATTATCAATGTGCTCTATTCTCATTTCATATGATTTCAAATCAATCAAAATTCATTTAATAGTTTCTAACAGCTGATACATACTCAAAATCAGCTTATTACTTACATATTCAACCTTACATATGTAAGCCATCTCACATACACACAATGTTCTAATATTCAATAACTGAAGTACTCAGTATATCACTTATCTGAAACCTCAAACATATGATAACCTATCATCATAATTTCAATACTTAACACAATTCAATGTCCCTACTTACTACAAAATTCAGGACACATCTTAATTAATTATCATTACTTTGACATATGCTTTCATATCAAGCATCACTGTCACAACAAGCCTACTCAATCATGTTACTATAAAACATTTCATTTATTAGTTCTCAATTGACCAGAAAGATCTATCGCTTCCCAAATCAATTTCACATGTTCATACTCTACTTGTCTCATAAACCTATCCATTCTGGTTTAGATCCAGTGTTTAACTATAGTCAACACATATCATATAGTCACATAAACACATATTTCTTCAAATAGCAGTCATTATCAAATCAAATGACACAACAGTCCTTAACAAGGATTTAGATCACACCTTGTGATCAATCCATTAACATAATACTATCAATTATCTCGTCTCACCAATCAAGATACTCCTTAGGTTCTAACATCAATCTTGCTAAAACCTTAATCAACTCTCTGTCTACTTATTTAATCACATTTCTGCATTCTCAATTCAATCAGAAATACTAACATCAATGAGCAACAACAATTAACTCATTTAATACCTCTATTCTCATGTCAACACATAGCAATCAATAGTTGACTCAAAACTGGGGAATCATATCAGTTTGACTCAATTAACTTTACAACAAAGCTTACTCAACATAACAGAGTAAACAATTCAAGTTAATTTAAATTAACATAGGCTTATCAGAGATTACCTGGCAAATCTTAAGCCCACGAGCGTTGAGGAAACATGAAATATACCAATCAAATACTCATGTCCCTCCGTCTCTGCAATCAAATAACAACTTCACAACTTGTTAAGGGTTAGTATATATTCAACTAATCACTTCTCACACATCAACTAATCAACTAAACCCGCACCCACTGGAATGTTTGACTTAACTCAATCAAAGTTTAGGATTGAACATTCTATCAAGTCCAATTCACCCAAACTATTGCTCTGATACCAACTTATAACACCCCTCGTTAATTGTAAACAATCATATAATATTGGTGACACGGAAGCGTATATTTAAAACATTTCTATCAATGTACTCAAAATGTCAATAAACTTTTTCAAAGCCAAACACATGACATTTCAACAAACTTGGTGTTATATAATTCAAAACACTTTTTACAGTTATAAAATTTACATCAGAGTAACCGTCTGTCAAACATTCCATCCAGTCCAACAACTTCCTGCCCTGCCTAATATGTCCCATCTATTTCAACCTGCAGGAAGAACTGTGGGAGGGTTAGCACAACGCTAAGTGAGTGAACCAATAACAACAGTCCAACTCAGCATAACAATCCGTTTACATCAAATAACAATAAACAGAAACTCAATTAATCACTCGACATCCAATCAATGTCAAGCTATACCAACCAAGCATTATCAATCGTCATGAGGACCGGTGGCTCCTGAGATACCCTAATACCGGTTTGGTACTCAGGGAACCCTTATCAATCATCTGTATTGGCCTATACAGAATTACCGGTAACCAGTTGTTAATCACACACGACCTAGATCTCTAAACCAACATTTCAAGTTTCAAGATCTCCTGTCGTCTACAATAACAACCAAGTCCAACTGTCAAGTCAAGTTGACCTCAGAATCTTACATACTAGCTCAAACAGCCAAGTAAGCAAACCACCTAACTAACATGGCAAGTTATCTCAACAGATGCATCATATCAAAGTAATACTATAAATTACTTGTTGTAAATCAAATCATTACAACTAAATCACACTGAGGTTACAGATCCACTCACCGACTACCTCAGGCCTCCACTCAGTAGTCTAATATCACTGAGCCTTCTCCACATCTGAGAATCAACAATCAAATATAAGTTAGTACTCAAAAATATCAATACTTAACTTATATCAATCTTCAACATTAGGAACTTAACATAATCAATATCAACATTACTAGTTCCTAATCATGTATTAATGATTACAACATAACCATTATCATATACTATCATACAACAAATACAAATCATATGACAATTAACAAGTTATAAGAAAGGCTGTGCTATCCCATCAAGCCGCCGGCTAGGGTCTCGGACCCGTCGGCTTAAGGTCACCACCCGCCGGCTACATGTACCCACCCGCCGGGTATATTACCAAATGTGGTAACAGAACAAAACCACGTTTTAAAGCCTACACAAGCCACCGGCTCAATATATTAGCAGCCGGGTTCCCATTCGGTCACACTACCCGCCGGCTTGGCTATTCAAGCCGCCGGTTTCTAACAAATCACGACTACCCGCCGGCTAGATCACGAAGCCGCCGGGTTCTACCTTCGTTCCAGACCTGTGCGATCTGCTCAAACCCTAACTCGCGGATTTTATATCAAAATCACCCAAAACACGATTTCAAACAGTTATAATTCACTAGAAACATCATATAATCCGCATATAACACTTATAACATGTTTCTAACATCCAATTCTCTCAAATCATCAATTTACCCAAATTTAAATCAAAAATCAAATTCTTAAATACTCAAGAATACTTACTGATTGAAGAATCTAACGATGGTAATCTGATGATTAGGAAGTTTCACGAGAATCACAACTTCCTGATTTGATTTCTGGGTTGATTTGGAGGTTTTCAGAGAGTTTCTGTGAGTTTTGGAATAAAAATGAATAACTTTCCTAAATAGGAAAGGATATATATAAGTCGGCCTCACAAACCGCCTTCAATATACGGGTATAATTTAATACCCCATCTCAATCTATTGTCTGGAACCCGAAAACCATTTGCGAGTCCAAACATTTTATTGCACCGTCAACTATATTAATTTACAACAATTAATATTTCACTTATCACATTGGAATATTCGGATCCTATTCCAATTATTTCACTATTTCAAACAATATTATTTCCAAACACATTTAAATCAAGAAATAATATATAAACAACTAGGTCCATTTCGAGGATGTTACATAAAGCTATAGAACGAAAGAGAAATGAAAAAAACTTACAACTCCTGTACCCGTTAAAACCAACATCATTGATACAATATGAAGCTTAGATTGTTGAAACCATGATTAGCCAGATTCAGCCGCCTGGACTTGGCTTCAGCTGAAACCATTTTTACCGTATATGCCCAACCATAAAGGAATCCATAACTCATAATATATTGTACAAATGTGGGGCTATGCATCTTTATAATGCACACATCATATATTAGAAAATATAAATGATGACTTTCATTCTCACATTTTATAATAAAAAACCATAGATAAGATCATGCTTCATGTGCAGACTGTGATGATGCATACCTTTCCATTAAATTCGAGCCTGCCATTTTAAAGTGGGAATGAGAATGAGGAAAACTTATCAATATTTGATATACTACCGATTTTCTATTAAAAAAACATGACAAGACGTACCCTTTACTCTCATCAGTTTCTTTATTGTCCATAGCCTAATTCAACCAACAAAATCATTTAGTACATCAAGCTCTGTGCTTCATAAAGTTGGGAACAGGCTATGGACAAAGTTTGCCTCTTACCAAAATCAAATCCAACTCAATAGGAAGGACATATTAAACTGTATCTTTCGAGTGCGATACAACTGTCTATAATGATAAGAAGCAACTGCATAGGTGGCTTCTTAGTGTCGGCTTTGAGCTCCTAAGAAACAATTGTTAACAGTCCATGTCTTATAACTATTAGAGAATTTGTTTAATCTACCTAAATGGAAAGGCAACCAAAGAAACACTAACAGATAGAAACATATTTTATCCTGCTTCATTGGTGTCATACCTGAACATTTTTAAGAATAGCATCTGTTGCACCTCCTTCCTTTAGATCTAAGAGTAGTTGTAAGAATGTTCAGAAAGGAACATAAAACACCTATTTGCACCAACCCATGCAGATTCTACCATCTATTGAGTGAGATTACCTATCATCAAGTTGAACATAATCCATGATCTGATCAAAGCTATGAAACATAATCCACCATCTATTATGTTTGTCTAAACTTGCTGTCAGCAAATATCAAGAAGATTACTGCATAAAAGTAGTTCTGATAAATTGATGCCCAACAATGGCAACTGTTTATAATATATAAACAACCCTTATAGATTCATTTGTAATATCATAAATCTCACACATTACAAACCTCTAAAAAGGCACACAAAGTTTTACAGAACATACCACATTGAGAAGGGAAGCATGACCCCCGCTACATATAATTTTCTTGCCTCCTAAGAAATTTAGTTCGTCTTGTAAAAAACTAAATTAATAAACCGTTTTTATAAATTCGTATAAAACTCACTTTGACAATCAGTAAGTACCTATTACTCAAAATACAGCTTAAATTAACGGAATGTCCCATGGTTAGAAGTAAAATTGAGGAAGCAATTATAACCGGATTCACAAACTAAACTCCAAAAACAATCACCTTTAAAAGTCACGGTGGATAGTAGTCGAATGTTCAATCAACACTTGGTTTGCTGTCCGAAAGTTACATCAAGCATCTTGATCTATGATCATCAATTAGTGGTAATGTTGACCCTAATTCGTCATCAATTAGTGAACTTCAAGCATCTTGATCTATGATCATCTATATCCGGATGCACAAACAATAAATAGTTGCCTTCTGTTGACTGATATTCATGAAATAACACACAATATCTGATAAAACACTTACATCGAGAATCCATGTTCCAACTCCTATCCATTGTCAGACTCTTCCACATCACGAGTCCAACGACACAGTCATAATCAAAAGTTTTTCGCTAAAATTAGGAAAATGAAAAATTCACACAAACTGTATACGAATACAAGAAGGAAGAGAATAATACCTAAATTGTTACAATCGACTGCCGGTTCAGACGAGCGTCCGCTGCCGGCCGCTGGTGTAGCCGTTCGACGCGTCGGTTAAGGGAATATTCCGTTCGTTTCTCATCCGACGCCACCATCTGTTCAAGCTCTTGTTGATCGGAAATTAACCCATCCCCACCAGCGCACATGGCTGTTCTTCAAGTGCAATTCTTAGGTTTTCAGCACAAATTGAGACGAGCAATTGGTTGACATGGAGAAGAATAGATGATTAGATGCCCTTAATTTTGATTGGGGATTGATGGGGTTGCTTGATGTTGGTGCTTGGGGATTGGGCGTCGTACTTTTTTTTCCATCGTTTTTTTGCATTGGTCGGCCGTATGTTTTTGATTGGGGATTGATACTGGATGTAGCGAAGGGTAAAATTGGAACAATATAGGGCAAATAATAGTGAGATTAATTAATCATTTCACTAAAGACTATCAATGGCTAAGATTATATTAACTCAATCAATGGAAGGTGGGGATTAACTTAGGAGGGTTAGGTGAGGAGAGGATTAGCTAATATAGTCTCTCTCAGATAAGATAAGAGAGATTACACCCTCCAATTAAAATATTTGTTAAATTCAAGTTTCTCTTATCATTTTGTTAAAATTATCATTATTTTATTTTATTTTATTTTTTCACACCATATATTTCGGAAAATTGATATGGAACACTTATGAGAGGATGGTGTTTTGAATAATAGAAGTAAGGAATTATATTCCAAATATTTCACTCTAAAAGGATCATGTATAAATAGGAAATTTTCTCTTAATAATCTTTTGTAAATAAACTAGAGAAAATGTGAATATGTGACGACTGTCATGTACCTAAGCTTAAGTATAGAACTATATCGAAACTATGACTTTTCCGCAATTAAAATCTAGAAAATTGTCATATATCATTATGTTTGTCATTTCCATTTAACATTACTAATTTTTCAAAGCTTTGTTACATTTTTACATTTTATGAAAATCAAAACTAATCCACTTTCATTTTTTAGCCCAATTTAAACATGTTCTTCTTATTGGCAGGAAATAAACCCTGTTTTCAAAGGCCCATTTATTATTCTAAAAGTTAACACTTTGCCAATTTTATTACTATATGAAATTTACTCTCATTTGATATATAAAACCTATTAAATCTGTCAATTTCGTCTATTGTATCAAAGTTAGTCATAATTTTCTAAAAAATAAATATAAATAATGAACCGAGTTAAAATATGAAACAATTTTGTTAAATTTTATACAAATCTTTTATTTTAGTAGATTAAAAGTAAGTTTTTTTTAAGTAAGCATGCTCTTTATATGTATTCTTTTTCACATTAAATTATTTTCATATTACAATATTGTATACTGTAATTGCTATGAAATGGATCAAAGTATTTTTTATGTTATGTTGTTTTTAAACAACATTTTTGACACCCACAGTAAAGTACGGTACAGTTTCCTTGTTGCATTAAATAGAGAATATATATTATCGTACAATAATAATTACAATAAAATAAAAGTACAATCACAACATAGTTAAAAGATAATTACAGCTATATAACTACTCCGTATTAAACATGGTAATACTAATTTAACCAAAACTACTCCTTTTGAAAGGTTATTGTCGTCTATCCAGCCATCCAGGTAGCAGGATACATGCATCATAACAACGGAGTTTATGAGTTCATTATCTTTTTCATCATCCCTTTAATCATAATTTAGACTATTTAACTCTCATATATTGACCACGAGATCGGTTGATACATCCCGGTAGCGGGAGACATGCATCATAACAATGGAGTTTATGAGTTCATTATCTTTTCATTATCCCTTAAATATTTAACTCTCATATATTGACCACGAGACCGGTTGATAACTTGATACATGCCGTAGCCCGTAAGAGAGCCTATTAACCTTATTTTGACAGGTTTTCGTCATGGCCTACCAAAAAAGAAGAATCCGACTTAAACATAATATTTGTTTTGTACTAAGTTGAGGGAACGTACCGTTCTTTTAAATGGAGTACAAACCCATTCTCTAAGTATAGATCAAATAAAATACAATTTTTTCTTGAGTTCGATTTTGGAGTTGATGTAGTCTAGTATCAATTTGAGAAAATATATATAATTTAATGAAATGGGATAAAAACCTACTGACCAAATAGCATTAACTAGAATTAAATCTTATAGAGTTCGATTTTTAGATTCACTGATTAAAGATGAATTTTACTATAGAAAAAATGTGCCCAAAAAATACTCAATTTTCCTCGATATTTGGAGAGATAAGATCATAGTTATGGTGGAATAGGACTTAAAGCTTCAGCTTGTATATCTACAAGGAAGAAAAAAAATTCGAACAGAGAACAAAGAACAAAATAACAAAAAAAATATTAACGAAAAAAAGATCAGTTTTCCATTAGTAAAATTCACTTTCCGAATTCTATGAACTTTGACTATAAACGTATCAAAAACCCTTTACGAAATCCTAATGAAAAAACCTCTGTGTATTATTAGTTTATTACTCGATCACCTTCAACGGAACAGATGCTTCTTCATCTAGCTTGTGTATTGGGGGTAAAGGTTGCTCAGCTTTGCGTTTCAAGAAACCCCTTGCATAAAGAGATCCAAACACAATGACCTGCAAAATGGGCGAGTCAGGTAAGTTGTCAAAACGGGTTCGAGTCAAAAAGACTAATTTGGTATGTGGCCAATGTTTTTTCGTCCAAATTCTAATTTTCTTTAACAATTAATGCATTAATGATTAAAATGAATATCATACACAATAAAATAAACCTATTATAATTTGATAAATCACAATAAGAAGTTGCAAACATTTGAGCAATACTTTGTGTGAAAGTTTGATGTGTTTAACCACTCGGGCCGTTAAAGATAAAATCTAACCCAAATCAACCCTATCAAAAAGAGAATGGATTAAACATAAAAACTGACTCCTTTATATTAAATGATACTACAAAAGAAGGGGGTAAATGGATGCTTACGGCTCCAATGAATTGTTCCACGCTAAGGGGGTGACCAAACCAAACGCACGACAGCAAAATGCTCACTAACTACAGAAATTGAAATATGAGTTTTAGTATATTATAAGTTACTCAAGAATATGGATATGAAGGGACATGATAAAAGTTTGTGTTTACTTGTCTAGTTGTCATTATAGTGGCAAAAGTAAGAGCTCCGAATGTGCGAATTGTGTAAGATATGAAAAATTGACTGGCTGTTGCAACCTGCAGTCAAACAAATACGGAGTATATTATTATTATAAGTATGACTGTATGAGATAAACAAGATTGTTACAAAAAAAATTAAAAAAAGAACTACACTTTTTGACATTAGAGGATCAACCCTAGTCACAATAATTAGTTTAAATGCAGATCCAAACAACCTCTTTATTTGTATATTACTACTAGTAGAGACAGCAGTAAAAACGACTTACTGTTGAAAGCAAAGCAATGTCAAAGAAACAATCCTTGTGGCGAAAAACAAAATCTATTGCCATAAGAAGATTGCCCTGCAACAACAGACCTGACAAGAAAGAAAAGAATCAAATAACATGAGCAATTTGAAAAGAAATACTTCGTACAACACAAAAGTAAAAACTTAGTAATTTGAAAACTCTACAACTTTCAAGAGGAGTAATTAGTTACAACTTACAAGTACTTACCTGTCAAGCTAAGTATACAAGAACAAAGAGTAGTGTAGAAAATCTGGTTGTAAATTCCCATATCATATCCTTTAAATAATTTATCTTGAAACGTGCTAGTAAACCCGTCAAACCTGAGATATAGAGATAAAAAAGAGCAAACCAATTCAGATAATCATGTATGCCGTAGCTGCAAGAAAACTGCTATTAAAATGAATTACCTAGCTATCTTTACTTTCTAGCTTTATGACAGATATTATATCTGATTAACTAATTCTTAAATTTGCAATAATCAGTTTAGAAACTGCTTAAGATTGTATAATATCATCTAACTATCTCGGATCACCTCATTCTGATCCTCATTATAGAAATCACAGTCATAAACCTAACGCTATTCTCTCAAAACTTAGGATATAAATATAATACTTGGTTTCATAATATATAGGTAACACGTATATAACTCGAGAGTCATACCCTAGATAACCAATCATCAAGGAGACACCCCACACTGTACTTTCTCTTTCTTTGCGGTAAGGGCTTAACTCACTTGCTCCCTACATTTAGAAAGAACGAATTTGCTGTCATTCTTTTTCTCGGTTTTTCAAAATGGAAAATGTGAAACCACATAAATTACATATGAAGAAGTGTAGTATTTACCGGAAATAGGATAAATAATGAACACCCGAGGGTAACTAGTACAGCCAAAATATAATCTGGCCCTTTGTATTTCTTTTGCATAATTAGAGTTCCCCAAATCTGCGCCAAAACAACATCATGTAAGAAGGCATCATTGATTCATTTTAAATATGATTAAAAAAAAAAAAAAAAAAATTAACTTACCATTACGGGTATCATTTTGGCACACTTGGCTAGAGTCTGAACAGGAAAGCTAACATATTTAAGAGCCTGAAGATATAATATGTGATAAAGATGTTAATTTGCTCAGAAGCAAGAAAACAAATAACTTTTTTTTTTTAAATCGAAGTAGAATAGCAGAAATAAGGTTGTAAAGAATATGTAACCTCGTATTGACATGTTGTGGTTAGTATATTAGATATTGATACAACACCGTACTTGTAAATGGGAGCAACAGGATCTAATGATTTTTTACTTGTCTGCGATAGAAACAATTCATATAGTCAAATAAAAACTACATGATAAAGATTAAAAACTTTTTTTAAAGATGTTGCAATGATCAGCTCTTCATGTTTGGATATAGACATTCAACTTCTGATATAATCAGTTTCATACCAGCTGTGCTTATACTGATTTTTGAAGGTGGAATAAAGTTATCTAACTTCTTTTAACCTAATATGAGATAATTTTACTCTCATTTCACAGAACACCTCTTATTTTTTTCAAACATTCAAACATCCCGTTTTATTTAAGTTGGTTATCTATCCTGATTTTGATAAAAAATGATGGTAAAATCAAGTTTGACTAGCCAAACAACCATAAACCACTTACCAATAAAAAAACCAAAGATACTGCAGACGTGGTAATGCGGTTACAGAAAACAAGAAATAACGAATGTCTGAAGAACTCGTGGTTTAAACCATACGGAACCCTCATAATCTTCTCCTGCAAATAAAAACTCCAAAACAGGCTTTTATTAATATACATTAATACGAAAAACATCACTTTTCATAATGATTTCATCGAATGTTAAACTCGTGTTAAAAGAGATTATTAACCTCATTGTTCCCTAAACCTGTACAAACATAAATGTTTTTGAACTCGAAACTACGCATATCATATGTCACCAAGTGAATGCTATAAAGCAAACTCTTCATAAGCACTATAACTACTATCTACATATGAAATAAGCCCCATTTTTCAACATTGCCCTAAACACATCAATAAGCTAGCAAATAAATTAACAACGGTAAAATAGGAATATTTAAACATAAATGTTGCTTATTTTGAACTAAAATCAAAGCATACAACTTCATTAATCATCAAATCCAACAAATCCTAGCAACATTTCTTTAAAATGTTGAAATTCACAACCTCATTTCCACAATATCTGTTTAAATAAACAGCACAAATCACCTTTACATATACATAAACACAAATAGATAATATATAGTAAGAAAAAAAAAATGTGATTTTCATTTTTTAACATACCTGTAAAACACCATAGATAACAAGAGTTGAAATAATTCCAACAACAGCAAAACTACCCTTTACAAACTTATTCTCCTTGACATCAACTGACGGCGGATCAGCCATACCACCACCGCCGGCGCCGCCGCTGCTACTACAATATATGATATGTATGTATATCTGTGTGTTATGATGAAATTAAAGGTAGAAATGAAATGGGTATTTGATAAACCCTAACAAGATTACTAAAAGGGTAGATATAAAAATGGGATTTTTATATAGAAGACGTGGCGTAAGGGTTTTGGGGCTAATGATGATCGATGGGCGGTTTCACCGGCGAGTATTTCTCATAGTTTTCACCGGCGATTTAAAATTTTTAGTTTTGTGGGAATTATTATATTATGAAAAATAATAAAAGGGGATTACTTTTTTATTTATTTTTCTGTGTGAAAAAAGATGATGGGTGTCACGACTTTTCGTCAGTCTTACGCTTATTTTATTCATTACGTCCATCTTTATAACACGAACCATTTTATATAGAGGAAAAAATAGAGCAGTTTTAGAATAAAAGAATAACGTTTTTCTATATTACTAGATGAATGGTGTGTTTAGAAATGAGATTATGAGGGATTAGGATGTTTTTAACAACTTGAGATTCTAATTTTAATAATTTAGTCAATCTCAATATCTCACTACTTCTATCTTTAATAAGCACTAAGCACCTCTTTTTAGTTAAATATTGGTGCTTAGTTAGACTCCTCCCAATGGTGCATCGGTTTGCACCATCACTTGTCATCAGTTTGTGACACCATAGGCACCACCCATCACTTGGAGCCATCGGTTTGGGGACTTCGGTATAGTGACGGAGGAGAGAGGGTGTGGGTGGGGCCCTTTGGTCCATTTCAAGCCAAATAAAAAAAAAATTTGTATTAAATAAATAGATTAAATAATGTGTGGGGCCTGAAAATAATAAGGGAAGTGATGTTGCTGTTGGCAGGGGAGTGTCAGTTTGTGTCAGTTGGGGGAAAAGCTGACGTGGCGCTGAGCTGGCATGCAACTGATGCGTCAGTTGGCGTCACCATTGGGAGGAGTCTTATACTCGATTTTTACTCTATATAATAATCATGTATGTCTTTGCATTTTTCAACAATTTTTCATTACCTTTGAAACTTCCAATGTCGAGAATGCAACATCAACATTGCCTTAGCTTGAAATCTAGAGGAAAACAAACTATTAAAAGAGTGTTATTGAATAATTCGACTGGCAGTCTCTACTCTCTACATTATTTGAGAAGAAACGATAACATATAGTACGGGAAAGAAATTGTGGCAAAAATGTCAGATAAAATTAGTGAATAAAAGATATAGTTAATATATACAACTTATCTATTTACTTAATTTATCATCATGAACCAAAAAAGCAAATTTGGGTAATGTGTAAAAACAGATGTAGCATTTCATGTCCTAAGCAAATTTTTTATCTTTATATTTGGTTTTAAGAGCAAGGTTCAAATGAGTCCATGATTTTTTAGTGAGACTAATGGAACCAATGATATCATGCCACATGTATAAAGAGAATGTTCCATACTACAAAACTCATTTACACCAAACATCAATTATCTCACAAACGACAAATCAAAAAATCATGAAACTTGCACCATATTTTTCAACGTTTTATCCTCTTCGATTTGCCGTCCCTCAAGGCATACTTTCGATAAAAAAAAATCGGTTTTTTGGTGGGTTTTATAAATTAATAACACATGTGTTAGTGATTGATTGTACATTTTATTTACGGTTATGGTTAGGGTTAGAGTTTAGGGTTAGGATTTAGCAGGGTTCATGGTTTAGGGTTTAGATTTTATGTTTTAGTATGGTTTAGGGTTTATTAGGGTTTAGGGTTTAGTATGATTTATGGTTTAGAGTTTTATAAAGCGTTTAGGGTTTAGGTGTAACATCCTCTCTTCTGGTCCGGTAATTTCTAATTTTAAATTGATATATTTAATTGTATTAGAAATTATTTGATATTATTTGCTTTATTGCGAAACTTATATAAATGAATCTCATGACTTATTGTGAATAGTAAATTGTTGATCGTTGTAATTTACTATAGTTGACGGTAAAATAAAATAAGTTTCTCGCAAATGGTTTTTAGATTCCAGGCAATATATGTATAAAGGGATTGTTTTAAGTGGATATGGGGTCGGTTTGTGATTGAGCCGACTTATATAACTTTTCCAAATAGGAAAGTTTCTTAAGTTCCTTGAAACATCAACAACTTTAAACCTAAACACTTCTATATGCAAAACAAAAAGAAATCAAAGATCTTGTGGTGATCTTGAGCTGATTTTGATCTTGATCTTAGCTATCTAATCATCATAATCATCTTGTTCTTATATTAAGTGGTAAGTGTTTGAATATTTGAAATGAGTTTTGAGTAGTATTATGCAAATTATTGAAGTATATGTGATTTGAAACTTGAATGAGGTGTTAGTGTATGTATATACTGATATTTGAGTGATTTGGTAGTTTACAAACTGAAATTGTTGAGCTAAAATGGTTATATAAGTACTTGGGTTCGAGCTGTGTGTTTGCAGGTTCATATAAGAGCTGAAAAACATGGGAACGCGATCCTGAACCCTTGCCCGGATCGCGTTGCCTAGTGAAAATTGATTACATAACGTTTTCTTCTTGTGAACGCGATCCAGCCCTAGTTCCCAGATCGCGTTGCCAAGTGTTAAACGGTGACAGAATGTTTTCTAAAGGTGAACGCGATCCAGCCCCCTAGTCCGGATCGCGTTTGCATGAATAATTTTGACGGGTTTTGCAAATTTTGAAAATGCATAAGTAATTTCAGGGTCACGGTTTAGTGACGAATTTCATTAACTCGGATTTGGTTGAAATTCACATGGTCACTCGAAAACGGCTCAATGATCAAAGCTCTATTCTAAGAGTCTAGGTGGTTTTTGGCCATTCGGGGTCATCTAGGTGCCGAAAATGGCATTTTTCAGTTTTTAAACGTCATTTCGGGATTTCTGGTTGAACTTTTGTTTGCTTAGACTTCAGGAATTACCTGATTGGCTAAATATATTATGATGATGATAATGAGATGAGTTACTAACTTGTTTGTTGTGTGATGTTTCAGATACCCCAAAGACTCAGTGATTAGAAGCTGAGTGTTGCGACTTCTGAGGTATCGGTGAGAGGATTTGAACTCACAGTTTGATTGGTTATAACATATTGATTTCAATCAGTAATTATAGGATTATTACTGATAGATTGTCTAATTTGTATTGATAAGCCATTTGAGTGGTTGATTGATAAACATTAGGAATGGAATGTTAAATACAGAGGTCAACTAGATTGTTGGTTGGACTTGTTTGCTATTGTTGATCAACACAGGGTTGTGTACATGTGTTGATGAAGATTAGCAATGAGTTAGCGGTTACTCACTGTTTTGGCCTACAGTTGGTTTAAGTGTTCTGATGGGGTCACCCGGAACAGGGTCTCTAGGAACCACCGTTCCTCTTGACGATATTTGTTGCATTATTGATTGTGAACAAATTGATAGATAAATTGAATTGTAGTGATTATTCATTCACTTAGCTTCGTGCTAATCCCTCAATTTACTTCCTGCAGGTTATGTTTAATTATGTGGGTAGCCAGGAAGGGACGTTTTGATGCTGGGAATGTTTGAAACTTGCAACTCTGATTTTGTTTGTTATAAATAATGTTTTGTAATATATAATGCCCCGGTTTGTAAACAAGTTAACTATGTTTGAATTAGTAGTTAAACAGGTTGTGTAAAGGTTTGCGAAAATTTCATGGAAAAGTTTTATGAAATATGTATTAAAGAATACGCTTCCGTGATAATTAATATAATATTGTTGTATTAAATGAGGGGTGTTATATTAGGGTTTGGGGTTTGGGGTTTAGGGTTTCGGGGAGAAACCCCAAAACCCAAACCCTAAACCCTAAACTCTAAACGCAACACTCTAACACATATGTTAGTAACATATGAAACCCACCCAAAAAATGAAAAAAATAAATTCGTCGGAAGTATGCCTTGAGGGACGGCAAATCGAAGAGGATAAAACGCTGAAAATTATGGTGCAAGTTTCATGATTTTTCGATTTGTCGTTTGTGAGATAATTGATGTTTGGGGTAAATGGGTTTTGTAGTATGTAACATACTCTTTGTATATATGGCATGATATCATTGGTTTCCTTAATCTCACACAAATTTTTAGTCTCATTTGAACCTCACCCCTGGTTTTAATTAATTTTGTTTGATATTTTCAAAAAGATTTTTATCATGTCAATTTGCCCTATGAGAAATGAAATAAAAGAATATAATATATACAAAGTCGCATCAGTTTTCTATTACAACTAAATATTTGATTCAAGTTTCATGAGATTAAAAGTTAAAGTTTGTTGCTTAGCTGAGATTACTGCTTGACTTAATTTGTTTAGTTTTATTTGGTTTGCATTTCTTGATCTTCATTCTCTTGTTGGTTAAAAAAAATTAAACAAATATATATGTATGAGTAGTAATATTGTCTATTATAAATCAAGGGGATATGATATGTATTTAGACCTCTCCCAACGGCGTCGGTAGAGGGGCATCGGTGACAACCGACGGGACCGACGTCATAGGCACAGCCCGACGGAAGAGAGAGGGTGTAGGGTGGGTCCGGTTTCTGATTTGGAGCCGTTTACATAAAAAAAAAAAAAAAAAAATCAAAAAATGTGTGTGGAACGGTTGAAAAAAAATATATTAATTTTTATAATTTTTTTTACTTTTTTACACACTATAAATTCAAACCAAATCCAACCAATTTTCCGCAACATTCACACTCCAACTTCCAAATATTCCACAACTTTATATAATTTTACTTTCCAATTTACCACTTTCATCCTATTTTCCACAACATTCACACCTTAATTTCCAAATATTCCACAACTTCTACAATTTCTACAACTTTAATATTATTTTCATTTCATTTCTTTTACCCATTTTTTCACCACTTTTATACCAAATTCAAACCAAATTCACCACTTTCAACTTCTACCACTTTTATATACCAAAAAATGAGTCGTCCAAACCAACAATCTACCGCCGACGATATGTGGAACAACTTTATGAACAACCCGCCTCCGAATCCAACTTCACCAACATCCACTTTTTCGGCTCAATCGAGCAACTCATCACCTAGCCAACCCCCCGATTTTGCAACATACGCAAGCCCAACCACACCATACCAAAGTCCATCCGCACCATACCAAACTTACCAAACCTACCCAACGTATCATCATTTTTCACCAACAATCCCATATCACCAATCTCCGCGGCGTTTGGAAACCCACACTACATGCACCAACCTCATCCTTCGGCTTTCTACAAATATCCACCAACACCAATTTGCCTCCCACAATTCGAAAACATCGACACTCCGCCCCGACCCGAACCCGAACCCGAAATCCAACCCGAACCTGAACCCGAAATCCAACCCGAACCCGAGCCGGCTCCAGAGAGAGGAAGATCTGGAGGAAAAGCCGTGGCCACTACCGCAACCCGGGTGCAAGTAAGATGGACCGACGATGAGGCGGTTTTGTTGGCCCAACGATAGATCCACCGGTCTGAAAAAGACAAAAAAGGCGCTTCACAAGTTGGAGAAGTTTTTTGGAGAAAAGTTCATGAGGACTACAACAAGGTGGCTCCCCGAGCCCGTTCCGTGAGCCAACTTCAAGGAAAATGGAACAAGATCCGTTCGGATTGCAAGATCTTCATTGAAATTTACAAAGAGGTTACAAATCCTCGTCCGAGCGGTGCCAAAGAAGATGACATTGTGAAAGCATATTATAAGAGGTTCAAGGACCGTACAACAAGAGATTTCATATATGAAAGTTGTTGGTACGTAGTCAAGGATCATCCAAAGTTTCTGACATCGTTTGGTGTTATGAGCAACCGAGAAATGCCTTCCCAACCCGAGCTCGAACCCATCAATCTTAGTGACGACATGCCTTATTCCGATCCTCTTACGGCTAACATGCAACACTTGTTCACCGACGACCCCATTCGTCGCCCGCCCGGTCGTACATCTTCTAGGAAAAGCCAAAAAAGCTCGGGTTCAAGTGATGCCGCTACTTCTTCACGTTCTTTGAAAGAACAAGAACGTTTGGCCAACATATGAGCCACGGAAATGTCAGAACGTACAATGGCACAAATCGGAAAAGCCGCGGCCAAAAAAACGATCATTAAATCGTGGAAAATGCTTCTTCAACCGATCCCGTCGTTTTTCAAAGGCAAGGAGAAAAAAATGATTAAGGAAGTAAGAAAAACATCGGTTAACAACTATGAGTCGGACTGCAAAACGTTCTTTGGTCACGACGCGGGTTTGGGATCAACCCAAGTGCTAGATTCGGATGAAGACGAGGACAACAATGAAGACGACAACGAATCCGAGTAGACTACTAGTTGTATTTTTAAATTTCAATAAATGTATTTTTCTTCTTTTTTAGGATTTGTAACATTTTTCTTTTTTAGGATTTGTAACATTTTATTTTTTTAGGAATTGTAATATTTTATTTTTTTAGGAATTGTAATGTTTAATTTTTAATTAATGTAATGTTTTTAGTTTTAATTAAAATGTGTTATTTAAGTTTTTGTATTAAATAAATAGATTAAATAGTGTGTGGGGCCCTGAAAATAAGGGAAGTGATGTTGCTGTTGGCAGTGGAGTGCTAGTTTGTGTCAGTTTGTGTCAGTTTGGGGAAAAGCTGACGTGGCGCTGAGCTGGCAGGCAACTGATGCGTCAGTTCTCGTCACCATTGGGAAGAGTCTTAAGTATTTAACGCACATTTGAATATTATCTTGAAGTTCAACAACTTATTTAGCCTTAAAAAATATTGAATTAGAGAATTCTACAACCTTATATATCTATGGGACATCATTCTAAATGTGAGAAGTCATAGATTCAATCCCTATCATCATGTTCTTTTAATCGTAGGTTACACGATTTACCTTTCTCATGTTGACCGTGACACTAATCGATGGGGCTATGTAAAAGAGTCAATTTTATCATTTAAAAAACGGCTCTTGATATATGATGTCATTATTTTTCCATAGAATGACATGGGTAATTGACTTACTTGAAAAGTGAATGCTAAGTAAATCTACGAATATAGATTTAAATTCAAAACTTAATACATTCGTCATTCGACATATCAAGGTTCAAATGAGAACCAACTAAAAAAAGAGAATTTGTGAGAACTACTAATTTACGTATATGTTCATATGTGATTAACTTCATTCATATGTGAACATTTATGTTCATTTAATTGTTATAGAAAAAGTAAAAAAAAATCCTAAAATTATAGCAAAAAACACAAAAAATAAATATATGTTCACATTTGAATGATAATGTGAACAAATCGGTTTAAATATGTTTTAAGACGTGATTTTAGAATTTTTTGACTATTTTTTTTCTCAATTAAACCTAAATCAATGTTCACATATGATTGAAGTTAATCACATGTGAACAAACACGTAATCTAGTACGGAGTAGTTCTCAAAGTTCTCTACATATAGTTGGTTCTCATGTGAACCTTCCACTATATATATATATATATATATATATATATATATATATATATATATCAAGTGGCAAAATCGTCGGGTCGGGTCACAAGTTTAGATGAGTTTGAGTTTAAACGGGTCCGGATTTAGATGGGTCATTTAGGAGGATGAGTCTAAACGGGTCCGGGTCAAACATGTCTCGAGTCGGGTCAACCCATTGGGTTTCCACCAAAAATTTTTTTTATTTGATTGAAAAATGAAATGAGGCGTAAAAAAAAAAAATTAACCACTAGACCCGTTGGTTAATTGTTATACAATTGAAGATAATATTAGATACTCATTTACACCATTAAAAAATAAAGGGAGACCCAACAAACCCATCAACTCATAAATATTAACCAACTTGACCCATAAATAACTAGAGGTGGCAATTTAAGACTCATGGGTCTAGTTGGATTTTTCTAATTTTTATAGATGAGTTTAATTGGATAATTAAAATAAGACCCAAGTATATCATTATTACCTATTGGGTCATAATGAGTAATAATGATATACTTGAAATTTTTTTTAATTAAGCAACTAGACCCATCTAAAAAAATTAGAAAAACCCAACTAGACTCATGGGTCTTAAATTGTCACCTCTGTAAATAACCAATATAAACTCATTTATCATTATACGGAGTATCACACTATCCGATACGCATCATATTCTACTTCGAATTGACAGAACACAAAACCTATTGTTAGAAACCATGAATAATATAATAGCACATATCGGATAGAATAAAAGATTGAACTAAACAACATGCTAAGGCTTGAACACAAGACTTACAATTTAGATGAGAAGTCGTTTACCATAAGGCTAAATAGCTACTTTCTTTTAATTTCAAACATAAATATATTTATTAAGACAAAGAATATATGTTAAGAAAAACCAAATAACTTACTATTTATAAGAGTTTGGTAATTGATATTATACAAGATTTATAATGAACACATGTTGCGATGAGGCTTTCAAACAATAACATCAATGCTTAAATTTATTTTAAACAATTACATCCTTAAAATAATCTCTATATTTTAAATGTATATAACTTAAAAATAATACCTTCAACATGCAAATCATACGTACTTATTTTACGATTTACAAGCGTACCTTTTAAGCTTTTACGTTAAATCCGATATTAATAATGCTCTATAAATTATGGTTAAGCTTTATGAGATCAATTTGTTATTTGCTATATTTACCACTTAATAGTTCCTTTTCCACGTGTTATTAGTTAACATAATTTCATAATGTTTTATAATTTAGAATTTCATGTATGCTATGTGATTAAAACTAAAAATACAACTTGCAACAAATACGCACAATCTCTTACCTAGAATTACATATAAATTAACATATTATCTCTATTGATAAATAAATTCACTACCTCTTAGTTGAAAGGTTACTACATACCGCTAGTTAATATGTCGTTTGTTATATATTTGACAAATTTATTATTATTAACCTAGTTTGATACTCGAGTCTATAAGCTAGTGAGTCTATTAAAAAAAAGACACACAAACATGATTAAAATTAGATATATTAGATATAAATACAAGTAAATTTGTAATATAATCCACATTGTATTATTAAACAAAAGTAAAATTTTGTAAACAGACCATCTTTTATTACTTTTCTTGTATTTAAACTTATAGACCACATTTTTACTCATACCAAGTTATTGGTCTAGTTTACTTATCAATGGTAAACAAATAGTGAATTTAGTGAATACTTTAGAAAAATAAAGAAAATAAGCACATGTACTCCGGTTGTTTGAAAATTGTTTGCCAATACAACAATATTGTGAAAAAAGAGATTTTAGCGTTTAGTTAATACTCCCTCTGTTCTAAAAAAAGTGTTTTGTTTTAGTTTTTGAATTCTTTCTTTTTCAATTTTGATCTTAAATATTTTTGTTTGTGTAATATAATACTTGATGAAAATTATACCCAACGAAAATACATTTAAAATCCAATCATGTCATATATTTTGCATCAAGTATTATATAGCACAAACAAAAATATTTAAGGTCAAAGTTGAAAAAAAATACTTAAAAAGTCAAAACAGGACAATAAAAATGGAACAGAGGGAATAATTGACAAAAACAAAAAATTAGTCGCATGTACTTTTATTGGTTTAAAAATTATTGATCCAATAATTGAAACTTCATAAGGAAAAAGATACAAAGGGTAAGACCTGAACCCTAGACCAAGAGAATAAATGGCAACACTTTTACCATCAAGCTATAAGCTTTTATTTAGTACTGTATTTGCACACATAAACGTATTTATTAAGACAAAAAATATTGGTTAAAAAAGACAAAGAAGTTATTATTCATTAGAGTTTGATAATTACATAAACATATTTACTAAGACAAAGAATATTGGTTAAGAAAAGACAAAGAAGTTACCATTAGTTTTATAATTGATATTAAGGGATAATGTGTTAAAAAAAGACAAACAACTTAGTATTATTCTTACAAGTTTGATAATTGATATCAAGGAATAATGTGTTTAGAAATGACAAAAAAACTTATTATTCTTAAGAGTTTGATATAATTGATATAAAAAGATAATTACATTGTTATTGACCATTTGACTTATTGTTTGTTGACTCTTTGACTAACAGCGTAAGTACTCCATAAACAGTTTAGAATTTTAGATTAGATACGTATGTGATCTTATCAGATAAGGTATTTTAATTGTGGCAGTTGGTTGTTTTATACTTGAACTAATAACTTGTTTAGTTTGATGTGGTTTGCCTTTCTTGATCTTCATTTTTTGTTGGTTAAAAAAACAAATATGCACGAGTAGTTCGATGAATTTAAGGCACAATTAATAGACTATTATACACTACATGTAAAACACAAATACTTGTGTACAAATAATTTTTATGATACTTGATTCTAAATGACCCATCTAGACCCGGACCCATTTAGACCCAAACCCATCTAGACCCGTGACCCGACCCGACCCGACCCATTTTGCCACCTCTAGTTTAGATCTATTTGGTTTGCCTATATTCATTTCCTTGCTTGTTAGATAATAGATACACACACGTAATTAAAAATTAAGGTGAAATGTATTTAAGGCACATTTTATTCTTAACTTTTCAAAATACAAAATAAGCGACTTAGATAATCTTAAAAATATCTATCAACATTATGCAACATGTTGTTTTCAACATAACATAATGCTATGTCACTTAAAAATTAAATTAAAAATAGTATCACTTATATGTTGTTGAACTACAAGTGACCAATTCATCACACTATCAAATGGATACCTATAATTATGCCATTTATCAAGGGGCATTATATCCTAAAAGATTAAAACTTATATTTTTGGTCTTTGAAAGATTATATAGTTTTACGTATGATAATATACTTACATTGAAATGGATATGATGAAACTTTCGAAATTTGATCATTCTGAAATGAGAATAACTTTTGAGCATACGTAAAGTAATTAAAAACTTATAAATATTATACAAATCAGGAGTTATGTGAAGTTTGGGTGAGAAAGGGAAATGCGCAACCCATTCTGCAAAAATCACCATTGGAAGTTCCCTAAGAGTCATGGAGTGAGAAATGCTTTTCGCCGTTTTTTGACCATCAACATCAAGATTTTCACTCCCCGTCGGCGTTAATGACCAAAGTAGATGACTCATCGGTGCATTGAACGATATTGTTTTCTCTCTCAGTTCTTATTGGTCGACAACAACTTTGGGTGAGTCTATTCACATTGCTTCAAGATTGATCACCCCCTTAAATTTAAACTCCGGTGTTAATAACAACACTGTGATTAACATCATATTACTCCTTGTACTCTACTTGTTAGATTCACCCCGAGAAATCCTCTTGCGCGAGATGACCCTTGTGCATTATCCTTTTATTGCGAAATTGACTTTGTTAATCCTCTTTTTCTTTTTTTCTTTTTTTCAACATGGCCTTGAGGCTTAATCTACTTAAATGTTGCGATTTCAGCTAGATTGGCAAAATTATCTGTGAAACAGTACGCTATATGACAAGTTTTATTTATGTTGATAAATTGTTCAATGTCTACTATACTTGTAGTACTTATTTATTTGCATCTCTTCCCTTTGAAAAGTTTATAAAACAGAGTTGGCTGCATTGATTTGTTGTCGAAAAGACAACGGTTAACTGTTAACATATTGGGATTGGGCTGAGTTATCTCTAGACCAGGCCAAGGTAGTCTTCAATTTTAAGCTTATTGGGCCCATGGTAGAAACAAGTTAACCCTGTCGTTCGGGCTTTCCACGTTACTCCTTTTTATTTTTATTTTTTTTGTTCATTTCCGATACATGGTTGTCAAATGTCAAGTGTCATTGTCATTCTAGCCCCATTTGACAAACAAAAAAACTTTATATTCGATCTATCTATTTTCTTGGTTATAAAAATTTTTGATAATGATAACGATGTGTTTTTGGGATCGTTCATAAAAGTAATAGCTATATATATCATGATTGTACGTTACGTTTATAAATTTTCAATTGTTACATTTAGCTGTTATCGTACGATTTACGTTTATAAGTTTTCAATCGTTACAGTTAGCTGCTATCGTACGATCATTGATACAATACATCTACGGTGAGCGACAGCTCTAACGAGTAGTATATAGTATGTACCTAAAAATCCACATACAGTAACTTTTCATCATTTGTAGTTTTGTACACTCTCTAAAAGATATTTTTTTTTTAAAAAATATCACGAATACCATATCCATATATAATGGATAATGAAGAAGAATAGAAGATACAAAATACATTAAAAAAAAAAAAAAAAAAGAAAAAAAAAGACAACATTTGGATAAGTGAGGCATAAAATTAAACAAGCCACATTACAGGCTCACATCCTCATTTCACCACCACCAACTCCGACCACCATACTCCACCACCATCACCATGGACTCCATATTCTTTCACCACCCACTTTACACCACCACAAGACACCCAACCACCTTCACACCGCCCAAACCGCCACCACTTTCCACCCACAAACCACCAATCTTCACTTGCCAATCACTCAAAAACACCAACAACAATCAAAATGGTTCCATTTTCAATCATATATCACCTTCACAAGATAATTCACAACCTTTTAATACAATTAATGCTGAAATAACACCAGAAACAATAGACTTTTTTACTAGTGATTCTGAAGGTGATCCTGATTGTCCATCTGATGGTTTTTCTCCCATAGAAGACGCTCTAGAAGCACTCCGAATAGGAAAGTTTGTGATCGTTGTGGACGATGAAAACGGAGATATTGAAGGGAACTTTGTATTTGCAGCTTCTTTTGCAACACCTGAAAGTATTGGATTTGTAATGAGACATGGGTCAGGTATTGTATCGGTTGGTATGACGTCAGACGATCTCGAGAGGTTAAAACTTCCTTTAATGTCTCCAGAAAACGAACACAATTCGTCTGCACCATCTTTCACCGTTACCGTGGTATTGTTTCTTGAAGTATCTCGTCGAATTTACATTTTAGCTTGTAGTGAAATAAATAGAAATGAATAATCTGGTGACATGAGGCAATTAGTGTATCAGCATGCATATGAAAAAGTTATGCAAACTGTCACACACTCATTCTTTATTGTTTTTACCATAAGGTTTGTTTTAGAATAACCAGATGATGACTGTTTAACATGACATGTAATTATTATTTATAAAGGTAAATACTCATACACAAATGTCTGAAAACAGAACTTATGGTTGATGGGCACATATGGTAGCATTGGGCTAAAGTAAGTTCTGTTTGGTTTTGTGAAGTTACATTAAACTGACATTCCATTTTATATAATAAGGATGCAATTGATACATCAACTGGTGTATCGGCTTTGGATAGAGCAAAGACGATACTTGCTTTAGCTTCTCGAAACTCGGATCCCAAAAGTTTTAGAAGGCCTGGTCATGTGTTTCCTTTAAAGTATCGCAACGGTGGGGTGTTAAGACGGGCGGGTCACACTGAGGCATCAGTGGATCTTGTCAAACTCGCGGGTCTGGATCCAGTTTCGGTTCTTTCAACTATTGTCAATCCAGAAGATGGTTTCATTGCACCATTTAACAGTTTAAGAAAGCTAGCTCTAGATCATGAAATTCCTCTTGTTTTGATCAGTGATCTTATCAGGTATTCTCATTTGTCAATGTATGGATAACTTGAAACGGGCCGAATTGACCCATTACAAATTGGTCCTATATTTTTTATAACTATCTATATATATATTTGGGCAAACTGAAAACAAATTGATTTAGATAACATTTATACTTTTCCATATTAGGATTCTAGTTTGCTACATACATGGAACTTGTGATGCCCTCGATATATTACAATCAAAGTTTATGTATAAATGTTTGTTGTAATCAGTCTTCTTGATATTGTAGGTATAAAAGGAAGCGGGAAAGACTAGTTGAAAAAATCGCGATATCAAGTTTACCTACAACGTGGGGTCTATTTGAAGCTCATTGCTACCGCTCAAAACTAGATGGAACTGAGCATATAGCCGTTGTGAAGGTACAACTCTACACCTTTCGTGCATAACTAGTAAAAACGGGTTTGGGTTAATATAGTTAAATGTTTGTATCGGACATAAAACAGGTTGGGATGGGTTGACCCAAAACTCTTTTGTCCAATTTCTTCAACTTTGCATGGTTAGTTCTATGTTACATAGAACTATAAGAAGTACATTGGTACAATAAAGATCAGATTTCTTTTGTAAAGCTTATTTTAGTAGTTAGTTTTCATATTTTATCAATTAGAGATAAAAGACAAACACAATCAAGATGTTTAATGGTAAATGAGTAGAAATTGTTGCCTCTGCTCGTATGTAACAGTTTAAAGTTTGTTGGCAAACAGGGTGACATAGGGAATGGGCATGATGTGTTAGTAAGGGTTCACTCAGAATGTTTGACCGGAGACATATTTGGGTCGGGTCGTTGTGATTGTGGCAACCAATTAGCATTAGCTATGCAAATCATTGAAGAAACAGGCAGAGGAGCTCTTATTTATCTTCGAGGACATGAAGGGAGAGGTATAGGATTAGGACAAAAGTTACGAGCATATAACTTGCAAGATCTTGGTCATGATACTGTTGAAGCCAATCTAGAACTTGGTTTTGCTCCTGATGCACGTGAATATGGAATCGGAGCCCAGGTTAGGTCTAACTACATCTAAAACTTATCAGTTTTATAGGTTTCAACTTAAATAGGTTGGAAGATTGGGTAAAAGGTCAAATCGGATGACATTTTATTACGTATTCTAACAATTCTGATCAAGCCAATAACTAAATATATATTTTTCTGAAATAAAACTATTTCACAAAGTTTTGATCATTTCGAAACAATTTGGGTGCTTTATGACCCATTTGACCCGGTTCATTTCAGCTGAGTTTGAAAGTTTAGTGAAGGAGCTGAAAGTGAATAATTCTATGTTATGTTATTATATAACTGTATTGATTTTTTTATAATCTTGACAGATGCTGAGAGATATTGGAGTTCAAACTATGAGGCTAATGACCAACAACCCGGCCAAGTTTACTGGGCTTAAGGGCTATGGTTTGGCAATTGTTGAACGAGTTCCAGTAATGACTCCGATTACAGATGAAAATAGGAGATACTTAGAAACTAAGAGAACAAAGATGGGTCATATATATGGGTCTGATTTACCAAATTTTGCTAAAAAGGACTTGAAAGATACACTAAATATAGATCTATAAAACTTACATTTTCCACTTCCTTACAAATGTTCTTACTGTAATCAATATAATTCGACCTCTTTACGCATTTTTTGATGGGTATATTGTCTACCTCTAGGTTGTATAAGTGGTCATTGGATCTGATTTTGGTCCCACATACTATATATTTATAAATTTTTTATCTTTTGACTATCATCAGACTAACCTAACATGTGCTCCAATTTCATATTCGCGTGCATTAGGAGCAAAATCAAGGTCTAGATTGGCTTCTACAGTATCATGACCACGATCCGGTTCTGCTTTATCTCTTCTCTAATCTCTAGTAGATAATACAAGATAACTAACTAATAAAGAAATGGGTCGAATGGGTCAAAAGTCTGCCAACTACACTTTTATCGTACGTAATCCACTAAATAAGCTTTATCAAAAAGATCAGTCTTATTGTAATTATACATAATATACTTCTTATAGTTATACTTGACACTATAGTTTAGGGTTAACCCATCTCAGCCCATTTGAGACATATAAACATCTACCCGTATTGACCCAAACCCGTTTCCACTAGTGACCACATTCCCACACATGTTTCCCACTCTAGGTCTGCATAAAAGTGTATAGTTGTACCTTCACATTGGCCATATACCGTGTTCCATCTAGTTTTGATTGGTGGCAATGAGCTTCAAATAAACCCCACGTTGTACGTAACCTAGAAATCCTTATTTTACCGACTAGTCTTTCCCGCTTCCTTCTATACCTACGCTTTCCAGAAAACTGATAATGAGAAGCATGTATGTAAAAACTACATTTTTTGTATATCAAGGACATCACATGCTTCATGTATCTAGGAAACTAGAATATTTATTCGGCAACAACTTCACCCTTGATAATGTAAAAAACTAGAATCGTGATCTAGCAACCTGAATGAGTCGATAACTTGGTCAAACAAGTAGACAAAATATCCAACCAATAATGAAATGGGTCAAGTTAATGAAATGGGCCAAAAGTCGTCCAAAGTGTGACATTAGTGTTATATAATGGGCCAAAAATCCATTTGTGGGTTTTGGGTCATTCTAATCTATCATCTAATAATTAGAACATTAAACCTCGTGAATCATTTCATTGAACAATACTTAGCGGTCATTGAACTAATGTAAGTTGTATCATACTTGAGTCTTGAAACTATACTTTGCATGAACTTTTTTTGGACAAATTTGTTTTTGGCAAAACCGTTCCTTTTCAACTCATAGAAAATGTTACTAATGTTAAAGCGTAAGTCGTGAGCAAACTTGATTAACCCACTTTTTCAACTTTAGTCCAAAAGTGGTCGAAAGAGTTTACCTTGATCAGATGAGTGATCAAATGAAACGGGATCTCGTGTTCAAGAGCTAGCTTTCTATAATGATCCTACGGTGCAATCTAACCATCTTCTAAATCGACAATTGTATAAAGAACCGAAACTGGAGCTGGACCATAAACAATGGATCAAAAAAGATTTTAAAAACAAAAGAAGATGAGTAAGATTCAGAGCATAATGACTTATATGAGATTTTAAAAACAATAAGAAGATGAGTAAGATTCAGAGCAGAATGACTTATACGAGGGAAATGATGAAAATGGGAAATGATGAAAATGTCTATTTTACGGCATTTTATGACAAAATTGTAAGGGTTAGAATGCGAAAAAATGCAGAATTATTATAATGCAGTACTACTAAAATGTAATAGTTATCGTAAATTATAAAAAAATTGACCTAAAATGCAAGCAAAATGGGCCTTCTTCCCCCTCCGCTCAAATAATGTTTTCCCCTCAAATCACCCGTCTAAGAAGATAGCAATTATTTTATTAATATTATATAAACTAAAATAAAAGCATGTAAATATAGTTTCTACTTTCCAGTACATAACCATAAAAATACTAAAGTACAAATTAAACATAAGGAAGTCACGTGACTTTCACTTTATTTATTTATTAATTAATACTCGGCACAAAACTAAGAGCATCCCCAATCTATAATTTTACAAATTTTTTCTAAAGCTTTTTACAAAAAGCTTTTACTCCATTAATAAAAAGCTTTACAAAGCTTTTTATCAATTTTATACAACATAATTACAATGACGTGATAAATCTCAAGTCATTACACTCTCTTTCATTCAATTTATTTTGTATAAAATTAACAAAAAGCTATGTAAAGCTTTTTATTGATGGAAGAAAAGCTTTTTTGTACAAAGCTTTGGAAAAAAGGCTTTTGAAAATGCTTTGTAAAATTATACATTGAAGATGCTTTAACTAAACTAATAATTTCTTTTTGCTTTTTTTCAAATTCATTATTTTCACCTTATATCAATGGGTTTTGTTAACAAAAATCCTAGGGATTTTCACTAAGATATTTGGAAATGCATAAAACAGTTGTACATAGACTAAAATATATGAGGACAAACAAAAAATAAAGAAGACATAAACATTAAACATATTATTTTGAAAATACAAACTTTTATGCGTATCTTAACGAGTTAACATAATCAATTTCCTTTAACAAAACAAACAAACAAACCTTACCATCCTCATCACCAAAGAAACTGAAACCCTAGCTTGCTAGCTTGCCGATCAACACCTAAAGCTCCAGCCTTTAAATTATTTTAATTTATTCAGGATTTCTATTTCCGATCTTCAATTTCAAGGTAAATGTAATTTTCTTACTCAAAGTTTCAATTAAATTTGTTTAAAAAGATGCATACTTTATGTATCAAGAAAATATTATCATCTGATTGGTTAAATAAAGATTCCAAAAATTATTTGTATCATCATCATCATCATAATTAAAAGGGATAATTAATACAATTCTTCCACGTGGCACCGTTCCCTTCTAATCTCTAACTAATTATTCAAACGGTTTATCATTTCAGAAAATAAAATTCTAACCCAACTACGGCTTTGTTCCCGAGTTCTATCATTAAATGAAATGAAGAGAAAGGGAAAGAAAATCTTCCGGATTGCTTCTTCTCTTCCAAATCATCCCAAATTGGGAGGATTGTCTTTTCTTTCCAAATCCCTCTCTTTCCTTTATAAAAAAAAACTCAGGAAAGACGCATCTTTTACCAAACGTTTTTTCTTCCCTTCTTTAATTCTCTCTCCATTAACTGTCATCAAATATTTGGGGCTAATAATCTTTTAGTTATTCAAGTTTCAATTTATTTCATTTTAACCATTCAATTTTTTTTTCATGGTTTAACCTTCAACTTTCAAACATTTTGTAGTTTAACTCTTTGATTGAACTTAAAAATTAAAATAAACTTACAAGGACGAAATCATAATGAAAAATAAATTTTGATGTTTAAACCATTATATTTTTTATGTATATAGACTGAAGGGTTAAATAACAAAATTTCTGAAACTTGAATGATTAAATTATAAAAAAATAATACGTAGTAGTTAAAACGAAAACAATTTTTTTGAAGGAAACTATTATGAACCTCTAATAATTACTACATAGTTATCCGTATTTTCTCCCAACTACCACCATAATTTTATACCCATTACCCAGTTAACTAAATATAATACTTCCGTTACAAGTGTCTTATTTTGACTTTTTGAAAATTTTCTATTTCAATTTTGACCTTAAATATTTTTTTTTTTTTGTGTTATATAACACTTGATATAATATGTATAAATGGATTGGGTTTTAATTTATTTTCATTGGTATGATTTTCATCAAACAAAATATTTAAGGTCAAAGTTTAAAAATAAAAACTTTTTTTTAAATTATATAGTAATAAATTTTATATGTCGCACGTACACAATTTTCTATCCAAGTATCCAACGTACCCTTGAGGTCTTATAACAATGATACCCTCTAACGAACTGACACGTCTAGACATATAAATAATCGTAAATTTTAGTTGAAATTTAGTGTAACTTGCTAACTTTATATATGACTACTAGGTAAATATCTATGCGATGTATAGATAACTAAATTTTTACCCATTATCCATAGAAAAAATATTTTTGATAATGTTGTCTTTTCAATTGTACAAAGTAATTAATGAAGAAAGAAAAAAATAATAATCTCCGGTCTACAACCCAAATAAACATGACAACACGTCAAGTAAATATAAAACATCAACAATTAACGAACTAATATAAAACTGTAGCAGATTACAATATTGAGTAATCACATGCTCTCCTTTTTAACATACACAACCTTTCTATTAGTCTTGATGGGGTTGATGTTTTCAAATCTTTTACCGCGTACGAAAGCACAATTGATAATCAAAATATTGCATTAACATTTCACATTTCAGATTCCGTTGAATGACATCCATTATTGCACCGCATTACATTATTTGAAGATATATTGGTTGTATCATTTATGGTATCACGATTTATATCCAACTGGTTTTAAACCGTACATCCTAAACCATGAGACCCAAATCAAATTTCATAAGAATGGTTTATGTACTCACGACGAAGTTGAGAAAATTAAATCTGAACCATGAATATTCGACAGAGGAGCAAAATTTTAATAATGAGTCTTACAATATTTTAGTCTAGACTCTAGAGACTATAGAGCGAAAACACGTAATAGATGATTAGACGTAGAGAATCACCAATCACCATAGACAAATCAGTGGTACTCTATTTCTTTGGATTTAGCAATCTGGAAGTGAGTTGCAACATTTTCAATGTCGATAGATATTGAGAATTTGGGGACGTGGATAGTTTCTAAGGGACCGGTTTCTTTAAATTGGAGGGGCATCAATTACCATTAGTCTTTCATGTAAGCAAACAGTAAAATGGGCCAGCAATAAGAAGTTATGTAACCCACTTGTCTGCTGTAAATATGCTTCTTGCATTCCCAGCCTGTCGATCAAATGATGCCAAACATTCAATCAATTGCAATGTTCTTCATCCATGTCATGTTAATCACAAAGAGATTCATCCACCAAATTGTAATGACTTTGAATAGTACCTAAGCGAAGTCTATTGCCATGAAAACAAACAAACAACAAAGTTTGAACCATAATGTCAGCTGCAATGGAGCAGTTACTAAAATGAAATGGGCAAGTCAAGTTAAATGACGACTAAAGTGTGAATAGAATGTTATCAAGCTTGCAATTGATAACTCTAACAAAATCCAACACAAGAGAAGAATCTAACCAAACATAATCATCAACAAACTTACTTTTTAAACAATTGTTTCGGGCATTAAAAATTTTAGGAATACTTAAATTTGGAAAATCATCACAAACTTATTAACTTGATTCATGTTCTATCTTTATGTTCGCTGATTACATGTCGACAAATGCAAGCTCACAGAGCTGAAAAATAGATAAATAAAATATGCATATGAAATATTCAACCAATTTGGTTGTAAAGTATATGCAAATTTCCGTTATCATACCAGTGTAATCAATCAAGTTAACAAATATAATACATCCTAAATCACTTGATTATGATATAACATCTCAACTTAAGACAGTCAAATCGAAAATTGACATGATTATTTGAAGTTCACGACTCTCGTTGTATGCATATACATCAACATTCATGTAAGTTTAGAAGGTTGGTACAAGTAATATATCTTTGATAATGAACCTTTTCATATGAATGGATTAGCAATCTGAAGTGTGTCTGAGTGACATCTATCTCCAAAACCGCACTTGCTTTTTTACCTCGCCTGACACAAACACTCAAAATCAATAAGAAAGTATCTTTCAACGAAACATTAACCCACAAATATCAGATGTATCAACCTCATCTAAGGGATTAAGAAAAGACGCGGAGGGTTGGCACATTCAACCATATAAAAGGCCTTCAAGTATCTCTCTACATACTGCTATTAATACTCCTGCCAGTCGTCCTAAGTCTGACTAAGTTTTAATAAACAGTTTATCAGTGAACTGAACGCATACCCATTTAACATCTTATCCAACATTACGTTTTGACCGGTGACCCAACTTGCCCGACCAACCCATTTTGAAACCTCTATTTCTAAGTTACGGTTTAATGTGATTCAATACGCCATACTACCGGCAATAAAAAAAACATCCTAATATTATGCCAGTTAGAGTTATCTGTTGTCACAATATCATAGTTAGGAACAATATATTTGCACTCAGTAGCAGCTAAAGAAGCAGCAGCATCCTCATTGCTTTAAGAAGGCTCCCCAACCTTTTCCGTAGTGACTTCCGTTTGCTTATATTTGAGTCTAAAGAATATATAACCTAAGGTTCTCTATGACTTTGACTCTAAACTTTAAATTGTTAAGCTGGAACTTACACTTCCAGTATGTTTGGCTTCACTTGGCCACATCCTTGGTTTCCTTTCTATTGCTAGTTCTCTATTCGCAATTTCCCGACAAGTAATAGACTTCAATTTCACTTTTCTCCATCTTAATAACCTGGTTTATTATATTTAAAGGTTATTATTTGTATCATATTCAGATCAAAATCGTGTGTATTGTGTCTTAGACATCATGTGTTCAACCAAAGTTTTTAATCTCTACCTACAAGTTAATGATCCTTATGATATCTACGGGCAGACAAAACTTTTGCATAACTCAAATGACTTTTCTATTAGGTACACTTTCTATATAGTTAAATACAACACCATAGACTTACTTGTTATCTGGCTTTAAACTTCTCCTCTAGCTCAATTAATTTGAACTGTAACCTCTAAGATCTTCCTCATAGCGGCGGTTTCCTGCATATGAATAATATAAATGAAAGTGAAAAGTTAAGGTACTAATCAGAGCTTAATGTTATGCAACAGGAAATGGTTATGCAGATCAGTCAACCACAATAATGCCTTAATATCATTAACAATGTGAATTTAGTCTACTGGCCGAGATGTATTCCACCTGATGACCATATACTCTTATTTTTAGCATTCAGTTTCTACATTGGATGCAGATGGGTACAATATCAACTGAAAGAATAATCTGCTGGTGGAACATTGATTAGCATTGGGTTAATAATCTATTGGTGGAACTTTAATTAGTATTGGGTTGGCTGTGGGTGACTACAATAGGTCTCAAGTACCGCAACTATTTGTACAAATAAGCATTATGGTTGTCCTACGCATATCCTTTGGCTGTGTATGAACTGTTGCAAATAAATCAAGTACAGTAGAATAAGTGACCTTTGTTAAACAGTCTATCACTCTATCGTATATGGTCTAGCTATTTCCTTATGAGCTCACCGTATAAAATACTGCAAATTTCAAAATAATAGGTATCTGATAGCAGTCTATATAGCGAATAATAACCAGACAACTTAATTCCTAATATATGAATGGGTTGATTAAGCTTAACTTTATATAAGGGGTCCAAGGGAGAAATATAACAACATCTAGAAAGAAAGCATGTAAATTGAGTCAACAATCTCTATAATATACGTCAGCTTCAGCCATTTCCGACTTTTTTAAATTACACTAAAATTTAATCTCGAATTTTTGTAATCCTTTTATTTTTATTTCAAGAACACTTTACAACTTGATCCCATCTAAAGCATAAGAGCATCTAAAAAGGGTTAACATTTTCATTTTGATATCATGTACCACATCTACGGTTTTTAATCCAGAAAATAAGAATCATTATTATACCAGCCACTTGGCTTTCTATAGGTTAAAGACTGGAACTGTAGATCGAAACCCTGCCGACTTTAAATATATTATGTCCTTTCAAACCTTGTTATTCTATATATTAAAGTGGAAAAAAATGAGTCAACCTGCACTAAAGTTACCGGTTTAACCCCAGTCAATTTTTTGACCCATTACCCAACCCGTTTGCGTCACCACTTCTGCTGCAGTGTAAGACAATTATCAGTGAATATTCTATATGTAAATAAAAAACAGCGTTTATTATTCTCTAAAGATAAAAGACTTACAAAGGAAAGTAAACTGATAAATAAGCTTCAGATGTTACTGGTATATGAGACAAAAAGAGATTACTAAGTCTTGAATTTAGTAAGCAACTTTACCCATTTTGGTCATCTAACATTCTCATTTAGTGGGTTTTACTTAAAAATAACAGATAAATTAACTATATACCATGTACCTCAAAATACCTTTTAAAGCTTGGCATCAAGTCTTCAACATCCTATATATACGTAAGCGGTTGTGGAGAGCTCTAATCTAATGTAAATGTTGCACTGCCGAGAAATATTAGGAGGGAAGGCAGTTTGTTACTTTGTGTAGATGGGTGAACGTGGGTAGTTTTCTTTAAGGGGCATGTTTCCTTGATAAGTAAGGTTTCGATGGTTTTAGGCATCTCCATTAATTGATACGTAAGCAAAGTAACTCAAAAATACAGTAATAATAACTTGACAAGTGATCTACCCAAACCTTAGTGAGGCATAAACACAAACACTGGGTGCAAAGAAAAACCTTGAGATTTTGTGAACATATCTAAGCAACATGTCTTCTTGATAGAAATCCATTAACAGTGAAAGTTATAGAACTGGATGCATAATGGAATATTGATATGAAGAATATAATGAAGTACAATTATAAACCAAATATGGAAGTTGATATAAAGAATTTACATTCGAGAAATCAAAAGTAACGGTACCAAATCGATGGAGAAAATTGACTTGATCATAATTAATGATTCTAAGGCAAAACGAAATCAAGTAAATTACCATTAACTGCAAACTAAAAGGAAATTGTAGTAACTTATGAAGAAATTGAAGTAATTACCTGATAGATTCATTAGCCCGATCTGCACTTGCTTATGTAACCTCTTTCAAACCCCTAATCAAAATTACCTTCTATTAGTGGCAATAATTAGGGCAAAATTGGTTGGTTCTGATATGGTGCGAATGAATAAATAGGAAGTTGGTTTTTACAAGTGATTAGCACGATGAAGAGTTGACGCTGAATATATGCATTCCCCACCCAATTCCCGATGACGACATTATAAATGGAACACTGGAGATCCGGCTTCTATTTGTAAGGCACGGGAAGCTGATATCAAGGAATGAAAAAGAAAGAAGAAGAAAGGATTACAAAATGTGGATGAGAAGTTGAGAGATCGTGGGCAGGAAAACAGTTTCTAGATCAGTTACATGAATAGTAGCGGGATAATAAAGATATCAAATATTGGGCCCTAAAAGAAACCCTTCAATGAATGACGACACGTAAGCAAATGACACATTTCAACCAATATAATGATGACAACAAGGATTACCGAAACCTAGAATCTATATATATGGAGACTTGCGACCCAGATAAATGGGTTATAATTGCCACACATTGCTCAGTAATGTCATGTGTGATGACTATTAAGGGAGTAGCCATCTATGTCACAAAGGTAAAACATAACTGAAAATAGAGTATTATACCAACCTGGTAGGCGAACGCGTTTCATCTCCAGACCATTTTTCACAAGGTAATTTCTTTGATCTTCTCAATGCTCGGGAATGTGTAGATGAAACATAAAACTGCCCCTGTACAGTTTCTTTGAAGAAGAATTCAAGATGAAGTTGGAAGTAAAAGGCATTATACAACTCCACTTTTGGCAATGGAAACTTTGATCTGTTAATACGTAAATGGCTGGATTTGAGAATTAATTGTTCTCTAAGAGGAAAAATAGGTAAGTTTAGTAACAACAAAGACGCTAAAATATAGACATTAAAATGCTCACCCAAAGAGCGTTAACGATGCATAACAGCTCCTTGATATTATTGTTTTGAATTAATATTACGATTTTGAAATTGTAGATTTATTATCGTATGAAAAATGAGATTTTTAAGAAGTTGAAGCAGATACACGAAGTGCTTTTGGGTCAGACCCGCCGACCCATTTGACAGACACAACAAAATTATTTCCATGTTGGCCATGATTTGACCCGCTCAGTTTGCACCTATAAAAATTATGGAAATGTACCTGTGTAGTAACCGATCTCTCATTCACCCAACAATACCCTATTCAAGAGCTTCAGAAATCCCAAAAGTGGTGAATTTGTTTGTTGCACGCGTATATCAATAGGCTTATTAATAAAGTAATCTGAACTACAATGCAAAGATCAGACACCTATACATAATCATAATCGATAAAAACATGCATTTAGTGTCATTAACATGCATATGTGATTGATCTTGATCTAGTAGGCTCAGAAAAATCAAGCATGCAATAAAACATAAGATAATTTAATAAAGCTTATGTCACTGTAAAGAGATGGCATTGCAACTTAAAGACTCATTAAAAACATATATGTTCAAATATATAACCTTGTTGTGTATAAGATGGTTATATTTCAACTACTCAGTCCGTCATGACTAATTAGCCTAGACATTGAACAAAGTCTGCTTATCAAGATAATGTTTTTTATAAGGAGAAAGTGGTTTTAAGACTAAAAGTGATTGTTAAAAAAATCGATAAGCTTAGCAGCGGGCACAAGAAGCAAACAGTTAAAACACCACCAGGCTAATCTTCTAAAGAAGGATGGTAGTCTCGTCATGACAAAGATGACATTCAGCATAAGAATAACAGTCAATTAGCTGCAATTATAATAGAAAGTACTTATAGTGTTACTCCTTACCCATTCCTTCACATGTGAATTGTTTGACCCTAAATAAATAAGAAAAATTTGTAATCTTAATTAGTTCAAATGGACATCTATAACACATCTAAAGTAACTTTATTTTAAGTGCAAATTTATTGCACCATTTAAAACAAAGATAATGACAATACAACATTGTATATAAATTACAGACCTTAGAAACTAATCATATGACTTGCACCTTCACCTAAAGCTTTGCCAACTTTAAACCTTCTTAGTATGATCTGGAAGAGCACTTGCACATTTCTTATATATGGCTACATGAATGAAAGATGAAGGACATACATAAGCAATGAACATTTGCTGACATCTGTTTCTGTGTGACTACTACTTTGTAGCAAACAATTGGAGAACATACATGAAATTTAAATGAAAAAGGTGTTGTAAGAGATTCATACAATTGGGATATGCATATAGATTTAAGTATACAACATTTCAAATGAAAAACTAAAAAAAAATAGAATCGTTAGAGAAAATGAATCACCTGTATTAATAGCAAGCATTAGGGAAAAATTGACTGTTAGTCTGGTGCAAATGAAGAAAGATGGGAACGATATCCTCAATCGATGTATTGACTTGGTCGAGGGAGGAATTTGATTGAATGAGTGCGTGGAGATGGAGGAAGCCTTTGATAATCCTAATCACAACATGGGAGACTTGGTTAACACAATACCAGTTAATGATTTACTAATTGAAGGACACGTGTACACAAAAATGGTGAATAATTGTAAGAAAATTTCATTGAGACATAAACACAAACACTTGGTGCGCAGAACTAAACTATAAATTGTTCAGCATATCAGCGGCCTTTCATCCTGATATCAACACGTTAACAATGAAAAGTGAATTCAAACGGGATGCAATTCATATAACAGATGTAAAGTGGAAAAATATAATGCAATTAATCAACTAATAACCATATATGGATGATGGTGAGTCAACTCACTTCCGTTTATAGCATTGGCTGCTGATTTTGATCTCTGCCATCGATTATAGACCTGATAATTCAGTTGTAAAGTTTACCCTCATGATTAATAGATGAACAATTGAGAGAATATGATATGGAGATGTTTTTTTCTCATAGAAAGAAAGGAGGCGGTTATAGCAGGAATATATATGAACGTGGGATTGTTTTTAAGTCTGGTAACTGTCACAGGAGAGACACCTTGCGAGGAGAGATAGGGAAAAGAGAGACTCAGAGACTGCCATGTCAGAAAACACCCAGTAAAAAGTTGACACATCAGATATGCTAAACCTTGATTTATATATACGGAGATATGAGAGGTATACTCAATGGAGATCTTTTCTACGCCCTAACGATAATGCATCGATCAATTTTTAGTTGTTAACTACCAATATTAACCGTTGGACGTAACAAATTATCATTTGCGTCAGGTTAAGGGTTCAAATTTTGAGGGCAAGACAAAATGTGAATGTTTATAGTTGGTTATTGTATATATACGTGAGGCAATAGTATTAAGATACTTGCGTTTTGTAAAAAAAACAAAGAATTCAAGACCACGTAACCAACATTGATATCATCCTTTTCATTTGAATACTATGCTAAACATATTCAATTCAATCTAATTCTCTTTCATATCTAAATTATTATTATTATTACAATTAACATTTGAAATATTTCTGCATGATCACTCTCTTTCATATTTATTTATACCTTTAAGGTCATATATTCCTTCCAAAATTACACATAAATCATTTTCAAGTTATTTAGAATAATATAATATACATGTGAGTCATGACATAATCTCACAAACAAGAATCACTAACAATCCTTATTCCTTAAGAGAAAGCGCTATTGATATATCATTGATTAAATGATCGATTATTTGAGAAACTACATTTTGATCCGGGTCTTTTTGATGATTATTACCAACTTATGATAATCAAAATAAAGTTTGCGAATCATTTACTTATCTTTCCTATGATCTGAACTTTTTCAGAACTTGATCTATGTAACTATCTATATGAGTACAAATTGTATTACTTTGTAGTATATATTAATTTTCTAACTAAACCCTGTCATGGTTATAATATCGAAATTGATACAACCGTACATCGCACGGGCAATAGCACTAGTTACTATATTTGTGTAGTTCCATTTTGTCTAGTTAGGATCCCGATTTTGGCTTTTCCATACATACTGTTGTAAACTACTTGTAATCATAAATATGCCATTTAACTTCTCGTCTCCAAGAGATATCTTTGATCATTTGGCAACATTGGCCCCTCTTTTCTTCGTTCATAACATAATGTGCCTTTTCTCCTAATGACACGTATTTAATTTGACATTTTCTTCACACTTTTAGTATTGACTCTTGTCCAAGTAAATAGTTTTGACTCACAAAAATGCTAGGTAGTTATTTACTTATTTTATGTAAAACCACACTCACTCACTTTCCCTGAATGTCACAACTGAAAGTCGTGAAGATTAAATAAAATACTAACGATCTTAATGAAAAATAAAGTGAAACCATGATTAAAGTTACAATTAGCTAATACTAAGCAACAATGTAATAGCGACTTCAGTTATAATTCGTACTTCAAAACAGAGTACTAGACTATATGTCACATTTATATATCTTGCCATCAAATTAATTGGCCGGTCATCCAAAGTTCAAGTAAGGGTAGTATTATATAAATCGTTTTTTTAGGAATTTAAAGAGGCACTCTCTTTATAGATACAAAGGCAAAATACAAAGAAAGTTCAACTAATACCTACATGCGCATGCATATAATGCCTTTAGAATTTGAAAGCAAATAATCGAGTTCTTAAGTTAGACGTTACCCGTAAGTTTTAACAAGATAAAAGAATGTAAATCTATACTCCCTTATAAAGGATTTGCACATTTTCTTTAGAAACTTATATTTTTCAAGATGCGAAATGTTTATTATACCCTTATAATTATTTAACTTTTTTTATTTCATCAATCATCAATCATCAATCAATCAATATCTAAATCTAAATATTAATAAAAGAAAACTTTCTTACCCTCAATTTTGCTTAAAATCAACACCTATTAACTAATAAGAATGCTTTATTTCACATCAATTTCAATTAACCAATCAAATGCACCAATTTACCTAAACTTTTACCAAAGCATAACACAAGGACATAAGGTGATGTTGTACTGCAAGGCCCATATACACATGAGCAGGGCCGTCTCTAAACTTTTAGAGGCCGTGGAGAAAGTTTTCGTGTTACGGAAATGAGACCCTATAACTAGATATCAAGTAAGATAAATGTCCGATGAATCGATCCGATTTTCAAAAAAATTATTTATTTCTCTGACACTTTTTAATTTATCTGATACTTATTCTCTCAAATCTCGGTTGTTAGTTATTAACTCTTTTAGTCAAACTCTAACACGTCAATATTATTTTTCAATTTTGGACCATTCAGTCGACCTATATATTTGTTTAAATATATATATAGTCCAAATCTAGTTACTAACAAAGATCTCTTAGTTCAAAATAAAAGAGGTGTCAATCTTTTATGTCAGATTTTTGATAAATATTTTTTCACCTTTTAATTATGGTTTGCTTATAGTAAATGCTTTATCTGTTTTAAAAAATGTTAGGGTTTTGTTTCTGTTTAAAATTCTTTTAGGGGTTTAATATGTTTTTTGGATTAAGTTTTATTTTTATACTGATTTAAGTTGTTTTTATTCATCTTAAAATTTAATTTAGGGTTCTCATTGAGTATATGGTCCTCATATATATATATATATATATTATTTATATATTTGGGGCGTTGCATATGAAGGCAACACAAAGATTTGATTCCTCTAATTGCGTCGCAGGATCCTGCTGTATTTATAAATGCAACATCAAATCTCATCTCGAGTAAACATGATAAGAAGCTCCGTTGTATTGAGTTTTTCCCTTGAAACATGGAGGCGTTTGTTACTTGGTATATATTTTCCTTAATCAACTTTAATAATTTTTTATTTACCATATTTTTAAAATCGAATACTTGATTTACAGCGCCTTTAATGGGGTTATCAAGAAATGGGAGATGCCTTCCACCATGTATGTTTTTTCTGTTTTTTTCACATTAATATATTTAGATTACATGTTTTGTATTATTTGAAATTAACTGTATATCTTTTACTAGGAACAATGTTGTTGCTAGTTTGTCTGTCTATGCTTCTGTTCGTTTTTCAACTCCGGAGAATATCTCGTTGAATCCGTCCAAGGAGAAAGTTATCGCTGTTTATGGCCAACGAAGGGACAAACTAGTCGTGGTTCGACTTGGTCCTTATGAAGTTGAGGTTTGTGTCTTAATAATCTATTATGATTTCAAAATTTATTAGATGTTCATTTATTTTTTCAATGTCTTTAAATATGCATTTTATTCTTCATATTTTTTTTTTGTCTGCGATAATTTTTCACTTGACAGAAAAATAGGGTGAAGTTGATCAAAGAAGAGCCTCATGCTAAAGGCGTTAGGAGAGTCAAGTTCGTGCCATGGCAGAAAAGTAAAAAACCTGTTTTTGTGACAACAGGTTTTAGTGATCACAAGGTGGTCTTATGGTGTCAAGATAAACACAAATGGGTGCATGATGGGCATCACACACGTCATACAAATGAAATAATGGGACTTTGTGGACTATATGACAAAAATATTGCTGTATCAGCTGGTAGAGACAAACGTTTGGTTGCCTTTGATTTTGTTCAAAACTTCGTTTTGGATTCGAGGATGATGGATGCTGAGTTGCTAAGTGTTGTGGCAAACCCAAGTGACCATAATTTGTTATGTGTGCAAACCAAGTAGGTTTTCTAACTTTTTTATTGTTCTTGTCATTTTTGGTCTTATTCTATTCTGAAATTTTCCTGTCATGCATTTGACTATGAAAGTATCTTTCTTTAATCATCATTTTTCCAAGAAATTGGTCCCTGCCTGAATGACAAATTCCACATCTTGGCAGCCTTTTGAGTTTGCGATGTATCCCCGATTTTTAAGCTCTTTTGTACACAATCTAGTTAGATAACTTTTTTATAGATCTTTCACTCTTGGAGTATATCATTTATCTCATGCCATCAACTAGAAGTCTTATAATGATACTCTAATTGATTATGAGAGCCTGTAACTTCTTTACATTAAGCCCACTTTAGTTATAGTTTTGAATAAACAAAACAACTTTCTGATGCAATGTTTTTATTAATGTCATAGTGTACATGGAGAGTAGCTCCAACTGGTGGATCAGCGGTTGCGGTATGATGAAACCTATTGGTTTGGATGGATTCAAAGTCAGACCCAAACCCAGTCATCATTAATCAGCCCAGACTGGTCTCCAAATGGTTTATTTCTGTCTTCTGGTTCCGCTGACAAGGCTATTCACATCTTTGACATCCGATACAACCTGGCCAATAATCCCGCAAGAAGTTTTCCAGTCCACAGGACCACCGTCTACAAGGCTGCATGGCACCCGAGATGACCCGATCTTCTTTTTATATCTGCTGCTGACAGATCAATTGGATTTCATACCTTGACCGGAGAAGGAATTCAGTGGGAGTGTAAGAGTGGTAGGTATTTTTGGGATATATTTTGTTGGTATTTGAGAACTGATATTTTCTTAATTGCGCTTTTTACCTTTTCCACTTCTAAGTATGGTTCTTAAAGAATCACTAATTACTTTTTTCACTTGTAAGTATGGTTCTTGAAAAAGCATTTATTGCTTTCGAAATTGGTTGCTGATATGTGACACTTTTGAATTGAAGTTCTTGTATTGCCTACTAGTTGGTGTTTGTAATCATGTACTTGTTCTGATATAAGAGTAGACTTTGGTTGCACCCATTAGTCTAGACTTGGCCCAATTTTGTTTTTCAGATTTATGAGTTTTATTTTAGCACTGTACTTTGGAAACTTCACAACAGCCTTATTTATGTTCTGTTTTTTCGTTATATTCCTCCAATAAGGTTGATAGAAGAAAGATGGTGAAGATTGCTAATAACAATATATTGCATAGATAATGAAGATTGGTAATAACCATTAGGACAACTTAAATATATAAAGTAAAACCCAAAGAGCATAACACAAGGACACAAGGTGATGTTGTACTGCAAGGCCCATATACACATGAGCAGGGCCGTCTCTAAACTTTTAGAGGCCATGGACAAAGTTTTCATGTTACAGAAATGAGACCCTATAACTAGATATCAAGTAAGATAAATGTCCGATGAATCGATCCGATTTTCAAAAAATTTATTTATTTCTCTGATACATATTTATTTATCTGATACTTATTCTCTCAAATCTCAGTTGTTAGTTATTAACTCTTTTAGTCAAACTCTAACACGTCAATATTAGTTTTCAATTTTGAACCATTCAGTCGACCTATATATTTGTTTAAATATATATTTAGTCCAAATCTAGTTACTAACAAAGATCTCTTAGTTCAAAATAAAAGAGGTGTCAATCTTTTATGTTCGATTTTTTATAAATATTTTTTCATCTTTTAATTATGGTTTGCTTGTAGTAAATGCTTTATCTGTTTTATGAAATGTTAGGGTTTTGTTTCTGTTTAAAATTCTTTTAGGGGTTTAATATGTTTTTTGGATTAAGTTTTATTTTTATAATGATTTAAGTTGTTTTTATTCATCTTAAAATTTAATTTAGGGTTCTCATTGAGTATATGGTCCTCTAATGTATATAAGGACGATATTCTGTTAAATATTCTCATTAGGGTTTAATATGCTTTGGCTTTTATTAATTGCTTCTGTTATACTTTTAGTAAGTTTTTGATTTATGATCTGTTAGGATTTTGATTCTGGTTTGATTTTCTTATTAGGGTTATTATGTTATGGATTACCGTTTATATGTGCTAGTTTATACTTCTTTAAATTGCCTTTTTCATACATCTTTTATTTTAATTTAGGTTTAATTTCCCTTTAGTACGTGACTATTAAAGATATAATGACATTATTATCTGTAATAAAAAGCTACATGTGATTGGTAGGTTATTTCTTTTGGTCTGAGGTTTACAAATTGATGCTGTTATAGCTTTATTACTTGTTTCTTATTTGTTTAGATTTATCTTGTTGGCGGTTTTATCTGTTCTGGACAAGGGGTTTTTATTTTAATTCATTCAAGTTGCTTATTTTATTTAGTGTTTTGTTAATGTTTCAAATCACAGATATCTCTCTATGAAGCTAAAAAGATAAACATCTTAAGTAAATTGGGTTTGTCCGACTCAGATGCTGAGGTTTCTGGGACAAAACAACATGCTGCTGGGACGAGTCAGGAGAAAGTAGCAATGGTTGATTCTGTAGCAGACCCTGATGTTGTTGACAATGCTATACAAAGGCAAAATGTTAAGTTGATTCCACTTGTAGCAAAACAGAATCCCACTGGTGTCTTATATGCAACTTCTAGTCTTTTTTCGAGTGGACATACAAAAAAACTTCGTTGTATTGAGTTTTTCCCTAGTAATGAGGATGCATTTGTAATAAGGTATGTATTTTTAGTCTTAATGAACTGATTATAGAATTGTGTTGTTTTGTAACTTAATACTAACACTTAGCTTTTTAGTGCTTTGGATGGATGTGTAAAAAAATGGGAAATGCCAAGTACAATGTATGTTTTCTATTCTTTACTGCCTTTAATTATATAACAATTTACTGTTTGTTTTATGTTAGTTAATATTTTTTCAGTTATATATTTTGTATAAACTATTCAACTAATAGCTTATCAGTTTATTCTTCATTTGAAATGTCACCTCCGGAAGATATTTTCGTGCATCCAGTTAAAGAAAAAGTGATTGCTGTTTATGGAAATCTGAGAGATACTTTAGCTATTGTTCGGCTAGGTCAAAATGAAGAGGAGGGTCGTTTAGTAATTGTTGCTAATGCTTAAAATTTTACAAATAAGGTTCATACTTTTGCTATCAATTCTTTATGAAATTTACTTTTCGACCTGTTTTAGAAATGTTTTTCATGTTTGTTTCTTTTAATCTTTTTTGGTGTATAAAGTTTTCAGAGTTACATGACAGAAAAACAGTTCAAAATGTTTGTTATCCATGCTTGAAATGCTCTTATTGAATGATGTTTTGTTAGTTTCAATGATAGAATAGTTTCTTTATTTATCAGTTTTGTTAAGTTCTTCTTGATTTTGTATGGCAGGAAAACAGGCTGCAATTGATCTAAAAAAAGCCTCATAATAGAGGTGTCAGAAGAGTAAAGTTCATGCCTTGGAAAGACGCCAAAAAGCCAGTGTTTGTGACTGATGGCTTTGCTGATCTCAAGGTTGTTACTTGGCGGGTGAATCATAGCTGCTGGGAGGGAGATGGTGTGACACCCGGTCAAAATAACCCAAAATTAGCACCTAATTTAAACTTTTAAAACACGTAATTACATACGTGTCAATACTCAAGTACACAAGTATTATATATATATGTATATATATAAACCGAAACGATTAATTAATAATCGCAAATATACGAATTTAACAAAACGTAGAAACTCAAAATGAAAGCGAGCGAAAAACATTTTTAAATCAAGTATTATTATTGAGGATAATAATTACGTACTCCGTTCGAAATTTAAATACATTTTAGATACTGAAAACTATCCGTACATTTTAAGTAAAACAAAGATATATTTTTATATCTCCATAAAAGTATTTTTATAAAATACTTTGATTGAAAACGTATACGATTACAATCTTAGAAAATTTATCATTTTGAAAGATTATACTATTTTACGATCGGGTACGCGAACACGGGTATAAAATGTACACCTAAAACCAATAATTGGAGCCGGTTATATACCGACTCCAATAATGCAAATAACACACACTCACACTTTTTGATCTATCTCAAACTCTCGGCTCTCACTCTCCCTCTCGGTTCCAATTTTTAACAACAACAACAAACAATTAGCAACATCATAATCATCATCTCCTTCGTCTTCTTGGATCATCATCATCAAGTTCATCATCTTCACCATCTCTCGGTCTCAAATTTTAAATTGTAAGAAAACTTTAAACTTTGTTTTAAATACGTGTTAAATTACTTATATTATCATGATATGTCGTTCTATTATGTTGATTATATGCGAAAATGAGTTTAAAACGGATTTGGTTGTGTTTTGGAAAGAACAGAGTCGAACCAGACCTTGGAATACGGCGTATTCAAGGGAATACGGCGTATTCCCGCCCAGAAAACATTTTTTCCCGCGTCTGCTCGGAATACGGCGTATTCAAGGGAATACGGCGTATTCCCCTAAAAATCACTGAATACGGCGTATTCAACCCAATACGGCGTATTCCCCTCAAAATCATTGAATCCGGCGGATTCCCCCTATATATTTCATGATCCAACGGATCAATAAACTAGCCCTGCGAATTCTAGCTAAAACAGAAAACATAAATTTTCGAAAACGTCGACGATTTAACAACTTAAAACAGGGTAGCTTCTCGATGAAAAATTTATTGTAACGGATTGGGCTCAAATTCGCTCGGTCATTCAAAAACAACCCAATGGACAAGGCTAAGTACCTTAGCCTAGTCAGTTTTAGGCCATCCGGAGTCATCTAGGGGTCGAAAATGGCGTATTTCGGTTTTCGGACTCGTGCCAAATTTTGTAACTTATGAAATAAAGAGTAACGGATATAATGAAACTTCAAATGTAATACAATTCTAATACATTGAACATAATTAACTTAACGAACAACTAAACAAACGAATTATTACGCGTACACTTACAAATATATAATCTCACGTGTTTAGGACACTAGGGGATTACACTTGGAATACGTGCGCACATTAGGATTGCTTGCTCAACAGGTGAGTCTCACTGCCCCTTTTTACTGTTTTACTTTGGGGGAGGTGCATCACTTGTTTACTGAATATATTGTTTACAAAATATATTTGTTACTGCTACTGCTTGTTTACTGTGTGTAATTGTTTACAAAAATTACTTGAAATACTAATACAAATACAAAATGTATTATTTTACAAACTATAATACAAATACAAAATGTATTATTTTACAAACTATAATACAAGTACAAAATGTATTGCTTTACTGAGTTGAATACAAGTACAAAATGTATTGTTTTACTGACCTTAATACAAATACAAAATGTATAATTTTACAAACTATAATACAAATACAAAATGTATTATTTTACTGATTTGAATACAAGTACAAAATGTATTGTTTTACTGACTTTAATACCAGTACAAAATGTATTATTTTACAAACTATAATACAAGTACAAAATGTATTATTTTACTGATTTGAATACAAGTACAAAATGTATTGTTTTACTGACTTTAATACCAGTACAAAAGGTATTATTTTACAAACTATAATACAAGTACAAAATGTATTATTTTACTGATTTGAATACAAGTACAAAATGTATCTTTTACCGACTTTAATACCAGTACAAAAGGTATTATTTTACAAACTATAATACAAGTACAAAATGTATTATTTTACCGACTTTAATCCAAATACAAAATGTATTAATTACCGTCGTATTGCCTTACTGAACTGCATGAGTTTCTATTTAATCCAATGAAGTCCTCTGATTATAGTCGTCAGTTATATGATAAGCGCGAATTTTAGTATATGGATCCATATGGGACAGACAATCCCCGCCTGGGGTGGTAGCTCCACCACGAACCGCACTAGTATAAACAGGCGTTTCTTATTCGTTTGGTATGAGTATTTTTGGATTAGTACTCACGGGGGCAAAAACTACAGACGTGTTAAGCTTCGACTATAATGGCTCATGACATGGCAATAAATTGACTGACTACATCGACTTTACTATGTTGTGAAATACTACTTTACTAAATTACTACTGTTGTACAATTACTTTACTGTTTTACTGATTGTAAAAGTTTTACTTACTGATTTACTCAAATTGGTTATTACTGTATACTATAAACCTGTGAGATTCACCAACCTTTTGGTTGACCTTTTTAATGATGTATTCTCAGGTACTCAGTAACAGTAGAGTTGCTCTGTAAGGATGGCCGCAGGATATGCTAAGCTAGAATGAGTCGCATGCATAAACACTTGAAGATTTTATTGGCATAATCTTTTGTACTTTGATTATGTGTTTAAAATCTTTCTTTTAACTTTGCGAACTCGCAATGATGTATTACCTATAACTTAAAACTTTGTACTACTTTTGTTATATTGTAATGTATTTCTAAAACGTCTCATTTAGAGTCGTTTGCTTGTACTTTGGTGTTGTGATATTTGATTAGTGACACCCAAAACTCGCTTCCGCAAAGCATTAAATTTGGGGGTGTCACAGATTGGTATCAGAGCCTAAGGTTATAGCGAACTAGGTTGCATTTAGTGGGCCTAGACTATGACCGTTAGGCAGTATTCCTCATTAGATATAACTGGTTCAGGGATTTCATCATACGAGTTTAATTTAACATAGCCTGATCAACTATGTACAATTAAATGAAGATGATGTAAGATCTGAAAGGGGTTATGTTAAACAGGAATGCAATAGTTGACTCTGACCACGAGAGAACCGTGACTTGTACTTGTTCTGTGATAGACACAACTAGGTGGATAATAAGTATATATAGGTTACACCTATATGATTAGGCTTATTAAGATCCTCCGATATTTAGTAACACACTCACTGTACAAACATACTTTAGAATAGGCCTGTGGTAAGTTGATCGAGTCAGGAAAATAGTACCGGGATGTGCCCTGGCAGAGAGGGTCATCTCTTCGAAATAGACTTACCTAGGTAGAGTTGAACACTTCAATACCTTATTCTACACGAACTGGTCATCAGAGGACCGTCCTTCTCTCACCTATCATGTTTAACATCCTGATTTCCGTATTTTTCTAAGTACACAAATTTTCTATCTCCCTATCACATTCCGCATAGCTCCGGATATCTGGTAGGACGTAATATCCCAGACAGCTCTTGTAAAACTCTAACTCTTGTAATCTTTTGAACTCGCACGTTAAATGATTACAAACCTCGTTATTCTACACCATTGATTGTCACTTGTGTTGTAATATATTACTGTTATATATGCAACTACGATAATCATACTCTTACACAAAAACTCACATTTTTCTTGGCTGTTATTGAAGGAACATGCCACCAAAAAGACAAACTTTCAGCGCGGCTGAACTCGCACGATTTGTTTCTCAAGGAGTGGCCGAAGCTCTAGCTACCAGATCATCACCGTCTGCGAACTCTGCTCCTGCTGCTAAACCCTGCAGCTACAGTGACTTTCTCAAGTGCAAACCTCTTAACTTCAAGGGCACAGAAGGTGCCATTGGATTGGTCAGGTGGATTGAAAGGATGGAGTCAGTCTTTAGGATCAGTAACTGCTCGGAAGACTGCCAAGTTAAGTATGCCACCTGTACATTTCTAGAAAGTGCTCTGACATGGTGGAACTCGTACATTCAGTCTGTGGGAATTGATGCTGCATATGGAATTCCATGGGAAGAACTGAAAAGGATGCTAAGGGATGAGTACTGTCCCAATGAGGAACTCCAGAGGCTGGAAGATGAATTCTGGCACTTGACAGTTCAGGGAAATGACATCATCAGCTATACAACCCGATTTCAGCAACTCGCTCTTCTCTGCCCATCTATGGTAGATCCTGAACGCAAGCGGATTGAGAGGTACATCCGTGGACTCCCGAAGGATATTCAAGGGAATGTTACTTCGTCAAAACCTGGAACTATACAGAGTGCTATTCGTATGGCACATGAGCTTATGGCGCAAGTTGTCAGGCGCGAGACACCTGTAACACCTACTGGAAACACTGGCAAGCGTAAGTGGGAAGGAAACCCCACCACCTCCAACAAAAAGGTTGATACTGTTAAAACTTACCCAACTGGCTCGGGCGACAAGAAGGAGTATAAGGGAAGCAAACCCTTTTGCTCAAAATGTAATCTTCATCATGATGGTGCGTGTCCGTGCACCAAATGCAAGAGATTCGGGCATCTGGCCAAGGATTGCAAGACAACTGCAACTGCTACCAACACTGCTGCACCTAAGACTTGTTATGAGTGCAATGGTACTGGGCATTTCAGGAAGGATTGCCCTCAACTGAAAAACAAAAACAACAACCCTGCTCGAGGAAGAGCCTACATACTCCGTGCTAGGGAAGACCCAAACCCGACGCTTGCTGACTTGCTCAATGATGGTACACACGTTTGTAAATGACTCTACTATTCCCATATTTACTTTGGAAAAATCTTATATACTGCTTAACTATTCTTGTGTATTTCCTAGATTCTAAGTACAAGATAGAATTAGGAATTGATAGACTACTCTAGGTCATTAGTGCAATCATCCATTCCTAGGAGTGTACAATTCTTACTTACTTGAATTGTGTTAGGTTGTGATGAATATGACCTGATTGTGTGATATGAAATACTATGTGCTTTAGTGGTGATTGAGAATAACTACACAAAATATCACCTTAACTCGAAACATCTAACTGTAGGAAATGACTAAGCACGCTGCTAACAACTACATGTCGGATGACGATCAGCTCAGTGAGGAGCATTTGATGTTTCCTTACCTCCTCACTTTGGATAGCGAGTTGAGGCTAGAAACAGAGGAGGCGTCAGAGGAAATGATGCCGGTAAAGGAAACTGAGAGACAACTGATTGAATCAGCAACAGAAGCTGCATTGACTTTCACCGAAGGAACTACTAGGACAGCCCAACTAAACTCTGTTCCTAACCCCACCATCAATAACACTGCTGCTACCGCTCTGCTTGATACACCCACTCCTAGTAACATAGGCACCGAAGTTGTTCACTTCCTTAAGGAAACTCTAGACTTGTTGCGAAGTCAGCTGACTGAAGCCAGGGGAGACATCATCGAACTACGACAAATTGCTTATCAGAGTGAAATACGCGCTCACAATTGCGAACTGCGCATGCTAACAATGGAAGACAACCTACGACAGCTAAGGTCGTTTCAACCAACTATTCAAGAAGTGACTGTCGCAGTTGACAGCCCGACATCTCAAGTGACTCAGCATGATAACCATGTTGAGAAGAATACTGAGCCAAGAGTGGCAATCGGTAAGAGGAAATTGGAAGAAATTTCCATCACCAATCCTGCTAAACCCCAGGCAAAGAAAGCAAAAATAGTTAGTACTTACAAAGGAAACTTACCATTCTGCTCCCTATGTAACCGACACCACAAAGGATCTTGTATCGCGCCCTGCAGCCGATGCAAAGTGTTTGGACACCAAGTTGAGGATTGCAAATTACCTCCTAAGGGCACTAATTCTAAATCTTTGAAGGTCTGCTTCAAGTGTGGAACTGCTGGACACTACAAAATTAACTGCCCACTACTAGATGATGAGAGTGAGGAAATCCTGGCAAGCAATGTCAGTGAGACTAAGTTTAATCCAAACAATACTAAGGGTACGCTTCCACGCAACAACTTAATTCTATACGAAACTAATAGAATTTAACTTATACTATGACGACACTGACCATTACCGAATGCCTACATACAAATTGCCTTGGTAGAGCTTACTTGTTGCTTAAATACTACTATGTTTCTCTAGAGTCTAAGTACACGAAAGGATTAGGGAAAGAAGACAATTTAGATTCTATAGTTTCTTTAAGAGACGATGTTTAGCTTGCAGATATATAGGAATAACATATCCTACTCTGTTGTATACCGGGAAAACATGCCGGTTAAAAGTTATTTTTATATACGATGGGTAACATCCCACCTGAAACAAATGTAGGCTGAACCATGTAGTTTCTGTAGGAGACTGATAGGGTCTAGTATTGTGTGAACATAGTGAAAGATACTACTTACTTTAGGCTACTAGTACAAAGTGTAGCTACACCTTAGTGACCGACTGACCTTGTCCTACCGACAAAATGGTCAATTACTTTACAACACACTTCCTCTATTCCTTTAATGGCCAGTAGGGCATTAGCTTAACAAGGGGAGGGAGGTAATATTAGAATGAGGTTATAGCACTCACAGTAGACTCACACACTTTCTTAGAAAATACACAGACAATTACTAAGCACAAATTTCGGGACGAAATTCTCTTAACAAGGGGAGAATGTGACACCCGGTCAAAATAACCCAAAATTAGCACCTAATTTAAACTTTTAAAACACGTAATTACATACGTGTCAATACTCAAGTACACAAGTATTATATATATATGTATATATATAAACCGAAACGATTAATTAATAATCGCAAATATACGAATTTAACAAAACGTAGAAACTCAAAATGAAAGCGAGCAAAAAACATTTTTAAATCAAGTATTATTATTGAGGATAATAATTACGTACTCCGTTCGAAATTTAAATACATTTTAGATACTGAAAACTATCCGTACATTTTAAGTAAAACAAAGATATATTTTTATATCTCCATAAAAGTATTTTTATAAAATACTTTGATTGAAAACGTATACGATTACAATTTTAGAAAATTTATCATTTTGAAAGATTATACTATTTTACGATCGGGTACGCGAACACGGGTATAAAATGTACACCTAAAACCAATAATTGGAGCCGGTTATATACCGACTCCAATAATGCAAATAACACACACTCACACTTTTTGATCTATCTCAAACTCTCGGCTCTCACTCTCCCTCTCGGTTCCAATTTTTAACAACAACAACAAACAATTAGCAACATCATAATCATCATCTCCTTCGTCTTCTTGGATCATCATCATCAAGTTCATCATCTTCACCATCTCTCGGTCTCAAATTTTAAATTGTAAGAAAACTTTAAACTTTGTTTTAAATACGTGTTAAATTACTTATATTATCATGATATGTCGTTCTATTATGTTGATTATATGCGAAAATGAGTTTAAAACGGATTTGGTTGTGTTTTGGAAAGAACAGAGTCGAACCAGACCTTGGAATACGGCGTATTCAAGGGAATACGGCGTATTCCCGCCCAGAAAACATTTTTTCCCGCGTCTGCTCGGAATACGGCGTATTCAAGGGAATACGGCGTATTCCCCTAAAAATCACTGAATACGGCGTATTCAACCCAATACGGCGTATTCCCCTCAAAATCATTGAATCCGGCGGATTCCCCCTATATATTTCATGATCCAACGGATCAATAAACTAGCCCTGCGAATTCTAGCTAAAACAGAAAACATAAATTTTCGAAAACGTCGACGATTTAACAACTTAAAACAGGGTAGCTTCTCGATGAAAAATTTATTGTAACGGATTGGGCTCAAATTCGCTCGGTCATTCAAAAACAACCCAATGGACAAGGCTAAGTACCTTAGCCTAGTCAGTTTTAGGCCATCCGGAGTCATCTAGGGGTCGAAAATGGCGTATTTCGGTTTTCGGACTCGTGCCAAATTTTGTAACTTATGAAATAAAGAGTAACGGATATAATGAAACTTCAAATGTAATACAATTCTAATACATTGAACATAATTAACTTAACGAACAACTAAACAAACGAATTATTACGCGTACACTTACAAATATATAATCTCACGTGTTTAGGACACTAGGGGATTACACTTGGAATACGTGCGCACATTAGGATTGCTTGCTCAACAGGTGAGTCTCACTGCCCCTTTTTACTGTTTTACTTTGGGGGAGGTGCATCACTTGTTTACTGAATATATTGTTTACAAAATATATTTGTTACTGCTACTGCTTGTTTACTGTGTGTAATTGTTTACAAAAATTACTTGAAATACTAATACAAATACAAAATGTATTATTTTACAAACTATAATACAAATACAAAATGTATTATTTTACAAACTATAATACAAGTACAAAATGTATTGTTTTACTGAGTTGAATACAAGTACAAAATGTATTGTTTTACTGACCTTAATACAAATACAAAATGTATAATTTTACAAACTATAATACAAATACAAAATGTATTATTTTACTGATTTGAATACAAGTACAAAATGTATTGTTTTACTGACTTTAATACCAGTACAAAATGTATTATTTTACAAACTATAATACAAGTACAAAATGTATTATTTTACTGATTTGAATACAAGTACAAAATGTATTGTTTTACTGACTTTAATACCAGTACAAAAGGTATTATTTTACAAACTATAATACAAGTACAAAATGTATTATTTTACTGATTTGAATACAAGTACAAAATGTATCTTTTACCGACTTTAATACCAGTACAAAAGGTATTATTTTACAAACTATAATACAAGTACAAAATGTATTATTTTACCGACTTTAATCCAAATACAAAATGTATTAATTACCGTCGTATTGCCTTACTGAACTGCATGAGTTTCTATTTAATCCAATGAAGTCCTCTGATTATAGTCGTCAGTTATATGATAAGCGCGAATTTTAGTATATGGATCCATATGGGACAGACAATCCCCGCCTGGGGTGGTAGCTCCACCACGAACCGCACTAGTATAAACAAGCGTTTCTTATTCGTTTGGTATGAGTATTTTTGGATTAGTACTCACGGGGGCAAAAACTACAGACGTGTTAAGCTTCGACTATAATGCCTCATGACATGGCAATAAATTGACTGACTACATCGACTTTACTATGTTGTGAAATACTACTTTACTAAATTACTACTGTTGTACAATTACTTTACTGTTTTACTGATTGTAAAAGTTTTACTTACTGATTTACTCAAATTGGTTATTACTGTATACTATAAACCTGTGAGATTCACCAACCTTTTGGTTGACCTTTTTAGTGATGTATTCTCAGGTACTCAGTAACAGTAGAGTTGCTCTGTAAGGATGGCCGCAGGATATGCTAAGCTAGAATGAGTCGCATGCATAAACACTTGAAGATTTTATTGGCATAATCTTTTGTACTTTGATTATGTGTTTAAAATCTTTCTTTTAACTTTGCGAACTCGCAATGATGTATTACCTATAACTTAAAACTTTGTACTACTTTTGTTATATTGTAATGTATTTCTAAAACGTCTCATTTAGAGTCGTTTGCTTGTACTTTGGTGTTGTGATATTTGATTAGTGACACCCAAAACTCGCTTCCGCAAAGCATTAAATTTGGGGGTGTCACAGATGGTTATCACACACAGCACTCAAATGCTATAATGGGCATTTGCGGTCTCCAACACAAAAATGTGGTAGTCTCTGTTGGAACTTGGAAGAGACAAAAAATAGTGGCATTTGATTTTCTGGAAAAATAAACTCCTAAACTTAAGGCTGTTGGAGGCTGACTCTTTCTGCGTAGTGCCAAACCCGATTGATCATGATCTTTTGTGCGTCCAAACTAAGTAAGTTGGCCATTTCTTTTTAAGAATTTCAACTTTTTTTTTTTGTTAATTTGTGTAGGTTAGTTTCATGTTAATATAGTCAATGATGTTTATATATTCCGATAATTTCTTGAACTGTATTTGTTGTATTCTGTTTATTCAGTTTGATGTGGTTTGTTATGTATCTGTATATGTTTATTGTTTTCTCTGTCTATTCTGTTTGATGTGGCTCGTTATGTATCTGTATCCGTTTATTCTTTTCATAACAGAATGTAGATCTTATCACTTATGTTTGTTTGTCTTGTATTGGTTTTCATCACTTATGTTATCTTTTCATTGGTGTTAGTTTGCTTGAAGACCAACTCCATCTAGTTGATCATCGATCTGGCTATGGCCATGTTTATAGCTTTGGATGGAAACAAAGCAAATCAACGCAATCATCCTTGATCAGCCCAGCATGGTCTCTCAATGGCTTGTTCTTGTCTTCTGGAACCTGTGACAATGCAGTTCACATATTTGACATACGGTACAACAAGTCAAATATTCCAGCGAAGAGTTTGCCGGTCCACAATGCCACTGTTTTCAAAGATGTGTGGCATCCAAGAAGACCAGTCTTGTTTTCTATTTCTGCTGACAAGTTAATTGGAATTCACAGCTTGTTGGGAGAACAACTTGAGTGGACTTGGTAGTTTAGGTATCAAATTTGTGAACAATTTAATTTTCTAGTACGAGTATTTGTTAAGGATGGTTTTCAGACTACTTGATGCGATCTGTATTTTGATGTGATTTGTGAGTATGACTTTTGATTTAGCTTATTTGAATTAGCTTATTTGAGCCATACAATTGCATTACAGTACTAGTAACTTATGCGATCATCAAAACATTAATGATTATACAAATTTATAAATTTGGAGGTTAAATAGTTTACTACCCATGTCTCAACTAAAAATAGAGTTCAAATCACAATTAAAGTTCTACTCCACTGTCGAATTCATTTGGTTAGGAAACATAAGTGGTAAGAAGTTCGTAGAATGGGTCTATTTTTATAATTTTCAAACCTTGTACAACCTATTCATTTAACACCTTGAAATAAAGTCAACGTTCCGTTCCCCTCTTTTGTGCTCTATACAAAAATCCTAACATTACAGGGAAGAGGTACTTGTGAACAATTGAAAAATGTTGCTTGTAGTGTATGATGTTTCAAACACAAGATTATAAGTTCAATTGTCAACGAAACTAAATGTACGAGATATATAATATAATGTACTCGGTGTGTGGATGTTGTAAGCGAGTTGAATCATGCTCGGCTCGAACACTTTCTGCTAAGGTCGAGCCTCGACTCGAGAATGATATGAATTCGACTTGATCTCTGCTCGAAAAACTCAATTTTTGTTTAGATGTTTTTATGAATGTTATATTTATAAATAAATAAGCATTTATAATTGGTACATATGCATATGCATTATAAGTGTATATAATATATTTGACTTAAAGCTCCATAAATCTCGATGAAGTTTTTATATGCTTAAACTCGACTCGATAAATAGTTAGAGCTAGTTTTGTGTACGTGATATATCGAGCTCGAAACTCGATAATTTTCTATTAGAATTGAACAAGCTCGAGTCGTGTCAAACTCGAGCTAGTTTTGTGTACGTGATCCGGAATCCAAATGTTCATTAGCAAACGAGTAAATAGTTGTTGCCTTGCTCATACGTGATGGTTGAATTTATATTTTATATTTTTGAAAAGTTTAAGTAAAGGGGCTAAAATTGCTACTTACGCATTTTTTAAAACATGGTTGTCACGATTTTTATATTTTTGACAGAAAGAGAGAGACATTGGAGTTCAACCGACGCAGCAAATGACAGATGCTGAGAAACATTGAAGGATACACTGAATATATAAAACTAACATATATATTTCACTTGTTATTACAAATGTTTTTACAATAATCAATAAAAAATAAAATTCAATCTCTGAACATACGTATCTGCAGTACCAATCAAATTGATATTTTTTGTTCTCATAGCTTAAAACTTGATGTAACAATGATATATTTTCAGTAAAATAAGATTACTTGTTATGAAATGATGCAACCATTGACAAATAAGTATAAACTTTTGACATAAATAAAAATTATATATCTTAAAACCAGGAATTTAAACCACTGTCATGAAATTTAGAATCCCAATCACAGGGTATCACGAATTCACCATATACACCCATCATATATCAAAACCCTTTACAAAAAATAAAATTAAAATTTTTGGCATCTTAATGTAACCTTTGCCTCTTTTGAAGTGCGCCAAAATTACTAGCACCAGAACAACCTGCCATCATCCTCCCTTGAAAATTACTACCAAAATTAACATCACCAAAACTCAAAACACTGCCACTACCTCCACCAGCAGCCATAATCTGCGAAGCGCTCCCACAAGCCATTTCGGCATACGGTTGTGCTTGTTTCAACATCATCATTGGTGATTTCAGTAACTTATTGGGGCTCCCAACTTCAACCTTTTGCACAGCACTAATTTGATCAGCTGCAGCCATCATAGGTGGGACATGGAATGTTTGGAGTGGTGGCGGGTTACGCCACCTAGGAAGCGGACCCGCTACAAGTAAGTTCTGCAGAAGTGGGCCCGCCTCTATTACTGCTTGCAGTAAATTTCCCTTTTGTGGCAAAGTTTTGCCTTTAATCATACCCTCCATCACCAAAGTAGCTTGATCCACTTTTGGCACGTTCAATGAACCGTTAAAACTGCTTGAAAAACCGCTATTCTGATTGTAATCTTGATGAAATTGAGTTTCAACGTTAATATTTGAAAACTCTGGAGACGAAATGGGGTCAAAAAGCGAGTCAACAGGAGATGAGCTATGATTATAAGCCTCAGAAAGACTGTTTGATTCGGTGATGCTTGAATTCGCTTTATTTGGCATCATCAAAGTGCTTTGATGATGTTGTTGAACTTGATCGCTCGTGAAACAATTAGTAATTGGCATGTTTGAAGCGTTAAAGATTTGTTGATCATTTGAGGGCAATATTTTGTTTAGTACTTTTTGAAGTTGATCTTTTGCTTCATCTCTTTCTTGACAAGTAATCTTTAACAGTTGTAACAATTGTTTCATCGACTCGCTGTTTCTTCTCATTTCTTCTTGTGTTTCGGATTTTACAGCCTCTAGTTCAAGTGTTGTGTAGAAAAGCTTTTGTTTGAGTTCGTCAATGTTCTGCAATATCATATATTCACCAAGTTAGATACTCCGTACAATATATCAAAAACCAACGAAAAGTATAAGTAAAAATGATCGTAACGTCATAAATAAATAGTTTATGGGACCGAAAATCGGATCCTGTGACCCTTTATACCACCTAGAGGCAGACAATATAACCATCAAAACAACATCTTGATGTGGTAAAAATGACATTTATGATTAAATATAAAATATTCTTCAAATATGGGTAAGATAAATCAACATCAACAAAGACTATAATTTGCAAAATCACTGTTTTTTGATTGGGATATGTAAAGAAATTCCAAAAGCAAACAAAAGTAGACATAAGACAAAGTTTCACAAAAGTGTCAATAATTTTTTTTTTTACTAATTTCTTAGTGTAAAATGAGGGTTGGACTATATAAACTTAAGTGCAAGTACAAATATCTATGGCTAAAAAAAAGTTACTACATGAATATTTATACTATAATAATAAACTACATGCAAACCCAATTGGCCAATTACAGAAAATAGCATAGATAACCTGACCAATAATGCTTCCAGAATTTAATAATAAAGATCTTTTTGTTCAAAAACATACAATCAAACCACATTAATGGGACCAGAAGATCCATAATCCACATGGATCTCACAATTGAAAAACTTAAGAATAATTAAAGACAAAGACTTTATTCAAAAAGGTTTAAACAGTTATTAAAGAAGAGAACAGTGAGTAAATAAGATCATAAGATCATATCTCTAAAATAACACAGTAAAATCTCAAATTGACCAATAATTCACTTCTGAATTGAATTCAATTCTGGAAAAATTCAATCAACTGCTTCATATTAGCAAAACCCAGAAGAAAAAACTACAACTTTATCATTAAAAAGATTAATATCAGCCAATATCAAAATCTTGGGGAAAAAAAGTCTAAATTGACCCACTTCAAAACACAATTAAACTTTGCAAGAAATGCAAGTGTTTAACTAATTACAAAAACCCCAGATGGAAAAAACATTGCTTTTTAGTTCAATTTGTGGTAAAACATTACAGAACACTCAATAATGGCTAAAAAAGCAAGTCTTTATACCCAGAAAAAACAGAGTAAAGCTTCAGAATTTTAACAGAAAACAGAGAATGAAGCATAACCCACCTCTTGATAACTCCATAAAGATCCAAATTCTTCCATTTTCTTCAGTATTTTGGTTTGATTGTGTGAAAATATGAGCAAAATCTTGTGGGGGGAGTTTAGAGAGAGAAGGGTGCAGAGTCTTTTATAGAACAAAAAACTCAATATAAGACAAAATAAAATGTAATTTTTTAAATAAAAAATGTAATAAAATGTTGAAAAGAAATTAAATTCGGTGGGGTTTTTCTCTTCTTTTTTGATATTATTTATTTCTTTCTGTGTGAAAATATTTGAAAATTAGCTCCATTTTTTAAGGGAAATTGTCTCTTGCTAAAAATAATGTATTTAACGGTTGTTAATGAGCAATAATCCAATAAATACGCGGTTTAAATTTCACATTTTAACAAAGGTAAGTTGTTTTTAATAACTCTCCTAGCAAAAATACATTTTGACTTGCAACTTAATTTGAATGGGTGATAACTATTTTTAGTATGTTTTCTAATACAGTAATATTTTGTGCTCAATTGACAACTTGAATGAGTTGGATAATCGATTAAAATGATTTTGTTAAGTAAAATAAAATAAAAATTAACGTGTGAAGCAACTAGCAATTACTTTTCGGTCCAAAGTTAACTTTATAATACGATTCAAGCTCTGTCTACTTGATCAAATATTGTAGTTTTTTTCTTTTAACTTTATATAAATTAGGTTATTAAAGTGCGAATACAAATGGCACAATATATAAGTTATATAAAATACGGAGTAATAAAAACATTGAATGATATAAAGTTATAAATATGTATATACAGTTTAATAGACTGTGACACCCCCAAATTTTATGATTTGCGGAAGCTCGATTTGGGTGTCACTAATCAATATACAAAGCACATAAGATATAATGAACGACCACTATATGCGTCGTTTTAAACTTGTATTAATAAAGTAAACTTTTACATCAAAATAATGTTACATTAGCTCGGTTCCTGAAATTGATGAGATTACATAGCATAATTACTTTTACAAAATATAATAATGCGATCAAATCTCTAATTGCATGTATGCTGACTCGAGCTAATAGTCCCTGCCTGTGCAGTCAACCTACTGCTGGGTACCTGTGATACATACTAAAATGGGTCAGCGAAAACGCTGGTGAGCTCACAGGTTTGTATGTCAATGTATAGTTGTAAGAACCGCAAGATTTATATTGAATTTAAAATGCAATTAAGCAAAATAAAAGTTATACAATCCATGAGCACATAGTCTGAGCTTAACTTGAGCGCTAGGTCCAATTAAGGAAACCTAACTGATTTGCCTCCTACGAATGTCTAATCCACACTCGTCTTCCCAAATGCTAATACATCCGTTTGACCGGTTAGTGCGTGCTAACCCGGATGAGGATTGTCAATCCCATATGATATCATATACTAACATTCACGCTAAAATATTAGAGACTATGCTATAGAGGACTTTAAATTGATTAGCTTGAAACTCATGTAGTATTTGAAGATTGGTACTTGCGTTCTACTTGTAAAACGAAACAGAGCAGTAATATCACACCCCTAGTTGAAAAGTAGTGAAAATGGGGCCATGAAACTCACCTGAGCCTTGTATGTTTATCTAAATAAGCTTGAATTGGTTAGCCTTGAATTGATGTCCGAAGACTTGTAACCTGAAGGTGTCCATGACGCATGATGGTTATTAATTGATTAGGTATCTCGAAAGACTACCCTTGTAGTTGTTTGTCCAAATTGTCCCGATTTGGTTGATTGACTTGTCCAAATTACTACGATTTGGTTGATTGAATTGTATGTTTGAAAACGTGTACTGCCCGTTGGTGATTAATTGTAATAATAACCTTGATGTTACCACATTGATTTCGAAGCGTTATACTTGAAAAACAAATTCCATTATGTTTGAAAAGTTGTATCGTATAAGTGTTTTGAAGTTGTTCAAGTTTGACACTTGGTGTAAAAATGTGCTTACGGAATCTAAGTACGGGGGTCCGGGGGCAGCGCCCCTGGTTAGCGGGGCCAAGGGGCGGCAGCCCCTGGCGGGGGTCGAGCTGCCAGGTCAGCTTGGAAAATTTTTATTTCTACTATATTGCTTTAAGGAAAAACGCATCTGGACTTAAATTTGGGTGAAATCAAGTGATAAAATTTAGGCCTCAATACTTAGTAAAAATGGTTTGAAAACCTTCTGTTTCATGCGTCACTTATAGCGACACTCATGGGTTTTAGGCGACACTTAGGAAGTGTCGCATGAAATGACTGATTCTGAATAATGGCGTCACTTGTGCAAGTGACGCATAGAGTGCGACACTTGAGGAAGTGTCGGTTGTAAGTGTCGGTATACAGGTCATGAGTCACTAAGGTGAGTGACGGATGAAATCAGGTTTGATTGTAGGCGTCACTTAGGCAAGTGACGCTATAAGTGTCGGTCATTAGTGACGGGTATTGAAAATGCGTCACTTAGGTAGTGACGGAAAAAGAGGTTTTTATGCGGCACTTAGGCAAGTGACGCAAAATTAGGGCTTTTAGCGACACTCAATGCGTCACTTAAGTGACGCACGAAGTGACGCTATACTGCATGCTTCGTTGCGACACTTAAAGCTGTTGACGGGTTTTTGAGCCAAAAACGAGTTTTTCAGCCATAATTTGGTCCGATTCTTTTACCCAACCCATATATGGACATTTTAAACATATATAAACAACTTTCATGTAAAAATAAGCGAAATCGGAGTGTTTCGGGTTTTTATCGGAAACTTACGCGGTGTCGAAATGAAAATCCGGAAAGATGAGGTTGTAGATCGTCGCGAGGTGGTTCCTTTTCTACAAAAGCTTCGAGATTTCGGCGGCGTTTGGTGGTGTAATTTGGCGATTTAAGAGGATTGTTGGTGTGGTTTGTTTTGAGAGAAAAAGTAAAGAAGAGAGAGAATGGAAAGTGAGAATGGGGAAAGGGTGGGAGTTTCCCCCCCTTTTTGTTGGCTGATCACGGTGGGGCCCACCGAGGTGTGGGTCTCCACTTTATTCGTTCCGTGTTTGTGCTCCGTGCAGTGTTCGTTTTTCCGATTGTTTAAACGTTAATTTATTTAATTTACGTGTTTAAACGTACTTTTTAAGTTGCGAATGATTACCCCATATTTTGTTAAAGTATTTTAATAATTGCGTTATAAAATATAACTTTTAACTTATTTTGTTTTGTTTGCGCGTTTATTATTTTAATCGCGTAACCATTGATTGTATGTTTCAAAATGAATACGAAATATAATAAATATAATATCTTGGATATAATTGTGTTATTAAATAACGTTTATATTATTTAATTAAATTGTTCACCAACGTCCGTAATTAATTGAACCGAATTACATTCGATTTGAAACTTGTACGATTTAATCAAATCGTATACTTGTATATATATATTCAACAATATATATTAGTTGATACACAAATTAGCCTAATCACATAACTGATTACATGTATTAAAATTTGATTAGGTATTAATCACTAGTCCTAATTTTGACGGGTGTCACATAGACTTTCAACACATTTGGTTAATAACCCTAGCTTGAATTTTAATTAATTTCGCACGGAATGTATCTACTTAAATTGGACAAATTGGAATATAAAATATCAGTAAGGTTCAAATAAGTACATCAATTTTGAGTGAGAATGAGGGAACCAATAGATTTATGTCATGTGTCACTTTATTCTCTCTCCTCCACATTTTTTTAAAATTAAATATCTCACAAAGACACAAACGGTGAGTCGAAAAATCATGAAGATTGCACCATAAAATTCAGCATTTTCTCCTCTTCTATTTGCCGTCCATCAAGGCATACTTTCGACAACTTTTTTTTCTTCCATTTTTTGGTGGGTTTTACATATTAGTAACACATGTGTTAGTAATTGGTTATACATTTAATTTTTGGTTAAGGTTAGGGTTTAGGGTTAGGGTTTAGTAGGGTTTAGGGTTTATTAGGGTTTATTAGGGTTTAAGGTTTAGTATGGTTTAAGGTTTACTAGGGTTTAAGGTTTAAGGTTTAGTATGATTTAGAGTTTTGTAAAGCGTTTAGGGTTTGGGGTTTAGGGGTTAGTAAATGTGAAACCCACCAAAAAAATGAAAAAAAAAAATTGTCGAAAGTATGCCTTGAGGGACGGCAAATCGAAGAGGAGAAAATGCTGAATTTAATGGTGCAATTTTCATAATTTTTGGATTTGTCATTTGTGAGATAATTGATGTTGGGGGTAAATGGGTTTTGTACATGTGAAACATTCTCTTTGTACACGTGACTTGATATCAATGGTTTCCTCATTCTCACACAAATTCATATTCTCCCCTATAAAATATGTAGTGTTATTTACGTAAATGGTTATTTCTAAATATTTATTCTTATTAATTACTAACTTTCGGATAAGAAAAGGAGAAACTAGTGAGAATGTTTTGGGTGGGGGGAACGTGGGATTCACTTGTGGCTTTTTATCGATGACGTGTAAAAAGTTTATTGGATATACCAAATTTATTAAGACCCATCCGTCAAGAAAATTCGGATATACTCGTATGATATAATGATATATCTTCTGCAAATTAAAACGTTTGCTTGTTTTTTTTTTTTTTTTTTAATATATTATAAATCAATTAATTCTTAAATACAATATTATAAAAATTTTACCTGGGTTTTTATTTCTAGTTTCATGTTTGTAAATGTCTGAAAATAATATTTTAATATATTTCCTCCGTAACATAACATTACTTAATTGACTTTTCACGATTGATATCGTACATTTTAATCCATTCAATTTCAATGCACTCATGTTAGGGTTTATGTTTTGTATATACTATGCACATGATTAATAGGTTTGTAAATTCAACCCAATTGGTATAATACAAACTAAAACAATGTATATGAAATAATAAACATTTCAACGGATTTATAAGCTTACAATCTACTATTTCACATATCGTTTTAGTCAACCACAGCTCCAAAGTCTTACATAGTCCCCAGCATATTTTATTGACTATTATCGATAGTGAAAGTGATAACATTACATGATAAGTTAACATAGAATGTAGGGGTGTTCACGGTCCGGTTGGTCCGGTTTTTTTAAAAAATTCGGTCCGGACCGGTTGTTGACGGTTTCTGAAATTTCAAACCAAACCGGACCAATTAGATGAGCTAACCTAGGGGTGTTCATCGGTTCGGTTTACGGTTTGAATTCGGTTCGGTTTCCTCGGTTTGGGAATTTTTGGGAAGCAAACCGTAAACCGAACCGTAAACCGAATTCAGTGTATTTAACCGAACCGAACACCGGATTGGAATACGGTTCGGTTTCGGTTTGAAACCGGTTTGAAACCGAAAACCAAATTGCAGATAACAAAAGATCTAAATGCAGTGTATATATCTAAATGCAGATAAACGAAAACCGAATTCGGTGTATGCGTGTGTGTGTATATATAATATGACCTTATCTAGATAGTATTAAACGTAATCCAGTGATCAGATAACTAATATTCTACAACTAGATGATAGGTTCCTTCCGAGATCAAATTTTGCAAGTTGAATTCAGATTCGTAAAGAAATTTGAGAATAAACAAGGATCGTAGATCAATCAGAATGATTAAGATGATTAATAGCTTAAGAAAATTGAGGGATATATAACAAGAAAAATGATAACTTTGAGGGACTCGCCATTTTTGGAACCTGACGGATTTGAGAAACGATGAAGTATGAAAGGATGAAGACTAGATCCAGAAATTATAAGTAAAGTAGTATTAAAATGTGTATAGAAGTTTAGGGTTGGGCTTTTAATTTAACGTGGTAAAGTAGTAAACTGTGTATAGGGTTGGGCTTTTAATTTAACGTGGGCTTATGTATGTAATGTAATACCGAGAATGTAATATAACAAAATATAATACAACAATTATTATTTATTATTACTAATTATACATCACACATATATTTAAAAATAAAAATAAAAGGTATAGTATTTTTGAATTCGGTGTTCGGTTTAACCATTTAAATTTTTTTTGAAACCATTAACCGAACCGTAAACCGTTTAACGAATTCGGTTTCGGTTAAAACCAAACCGAAAACCAAATTTAAAATCGGTTCGGTTTAAAATCGGTTTTATTCGGTTTGGTTTTTCGGTTTAAACGGTTTCAAACCGTATATTGCCCACCCCTAAGCTAACCGGACCGGACCAAACCGGTTTTTCCGGTCCGGTTTGGTCGGTTTTGACGGTTTTTATTATTATTATTATTATTATTATATTTTTATTATTATTATTATTATATTTATATAATAATATAATATTATAATAAATAAATATTATTATTAATATAATATTTATATAATAATAATATAATATAATTATATTATTAATATAATATTTATATAATAATAATATTATATAATTATATTATTAATATAATATTTATATAATAATAATAATATTATATAATAAAAATATAATAATAAATATATAATATTATTAAACCGGTCCGGTCCGGTTTAACCGGCCGGATATTAATAAAAACCGTAGACCGGACCGGGTGTATCCGGTTTTGTATTCTTCAAACCGCAAACCGGTCCGTTAAAAACCAAACCGGACCGGACCGGGTAAATTGAGACGGTTCGGCCGGTTTTCGCGGTTTTGACGGTTTCGTGAACACCCCTAATAGAATGTGCATCTCGTTTCAATATACTTCGAAATATCATAGGGTTTGCTACATGTACATATATAGACGTTAGTATATTAAACCTCACTAGTTGAACATCTTAAGGGTGACCAAGTAAAATGTTGAAAACGGTCACGGAGGAACTTCGGTTAGACCGCGTACCATCTGAGTGAAAAAACTCGCCGTCCCCTTTTACCCGTTTACATATATAGACATGCTTTTATACTCGTTATTTTGATCTCATCTTAATTAATTTCTTGTATAAAATTATATACTAGGTGTCTATTAGCACATGATAAACCAATGTTAAATCAACATAAAATGGCTACGTATAATTTATTTATTTACTAATAAAGGAATTGCTCGAACGGCGATTCGGCGTAGTTGACCCTAGCTAACCTATTCATTAATTACCATTTTCAATAATAATTTTTAATTACTTTAGTTTTTTTCCAATCATTTTTATGTTGGTTGATACGAAATTCTAAAAACTTGAAACCGTGTACCAGTTGGGAAATGTGAAGGATGACAGAGGTCATGGGTTCGAACCCGGATGTGAGCAAAATGCTCTCTGGGATGGAGACAGGGGTTTTCTCTCGATATATTCGGGTTTCCCCTGGAATTGGTGATGGGTATATGAAGAGGCAATGCCACTGAGCCCAATACTCCGTAAAACTTATGGTAAATAAGTCAAACACGTATAAATATGGTTTATTTCGGTTTTCTTGGGCAGTTCACTAGGACACCGCCCCCTAATCACTAATATATTTATATATGATGATGATGATTCTTTAAGTATGAAAAAAATAAGAAAATATAAGTAAGATGATCCGAGTAATAATTAATGAGTATTATTTGTGGTAAAAGGTTGACAATCAAGAACTTACACTTAGTCATTCATAATGTGGGGGCAAAATTGACTCACTCATTGGTTGTGATTATAGAGGCTTGTGGACTCCAATCCGTGACCTTGTACTATTTATGACAAGATGTCTCGACCTATTATCAATTGATCGAGCTATAATGTGGTAGCATAACCGACAGATAATTAAAAGTATTTACAATTTCATCACTAACTTTTTCAAATGTATATGAATGACCCAACTTTACATTAACATTATGTAAGTTTGCGTAATGTTAAATCATTATCAATCGTTTTTCGATATTAAAATATTAAATACTTATAAGACTGATCAAGAGCTATACCTTTTACTTTTTACAATCGTAAAAGATGAGATCTGAGTCAGAAAAACTCGAAACTCGAAAGAAAAACATTTAAAAAAGTGATAGAAATGGAACCAAGGTAGTGCATGTATGTTATTGCCCAAAGAATCTTAAAATTTTAAAATAATAACATTTTAAGGAAATGAGAAACCGTTCACATTCTACATTTGCAACAACACAACAACAACAACTTCGACGTGGGTATGAACCAATTCATTAAACATATTTGCAATCTTAAAGTAATACGTTAAATTAAATAAATTAATTAAAGGACAAAATACAAAACAATAAAATAAAAAGTTTATACCCCGACACGCCGTTCACGAATAAAATAAAGCTCGAGTGTTTATTTAAACGGGGTATTTTGTCTTATTCTTATTTCATTTTAATTTTTAATTTTTAGTCTTTGTTTTATTTATTATTGCACAACCGTCATAAATTAAAATAATTATATTCCAATTAAATAAGTACTACGTATTTACAATGTATGAATGATTAAACCTTGACATTATTCAAATCCTAAGCAGAAGTTTTTAAGATATATATATCTTGACTTTAAAATCTTACAATTTCATAATCTTGATAAAGGCGAGATGTTTCAATGTTACAGAGGATCTTTGTAAACATAAGATCTCGATCCTCACCCTAAGATCGTAGAATTTGATTCTGACTCAATCTTACTTGGCTTAAAATAGTACGGAGTAACTTGTAAAACAACGAATATAGTGACTTTAATTGTCTAATTACATAAATGATAGTAGCTAACCATTTAATTAAGCAACTCGTAATGATAAATTTGATGAATTCTTCATTTGGTAGTTTAACACTTCAAAATGTATTTCTCAAATAACCAATTTATAAGGGTTATTACACAATTGTTATACACCGGATAGTTTGTATACAGTAATAAAGAAAGATATTACAACTACGGTATTTTTATACGTAGTATATATTATTACAAGGTACACCACTTGTATAAGAGACTGTTGTAGTTAAGTAGAATTTTTCGATCTCAATTTCATCCTTCTGTGTAATATAAACTCGATTTTATCAAACTTGCCTAATACATATGATATATAGAGTTAAGCTTGTATTTTCACACCCTCGCATCGTTGTAATATGATTAATTAACAGAGTAAGGGTATCAATAATGAAAATGGTAGTATTTCTTTAGTTCTAGGTTTCAACTTCCATAAGAAGACAAAACGCAAAAATTTAGAATTCATCATCCCTTTTAAAAACACAGGTTAAAGCCGATGGATTTGTTTATAAAGTTGGGTTGCCTAATACATTGTATTTAGTAGCTTTTATTCATGTTTATTCACATTATTCTTGAACTTATTATTTAATTACTTTAATTTAATTAATTAATTAAAATACAAAAAAGAAAATAAGGAAGTGTCATGCTCCACAATCCACATCCTAGGTTGTCTTTTAAAGTTGACCTCAATCAACATGTTCCTTCTTATGAGTTCATGCTACTACATATATATATGTTTCATGAGCATACGTAACTAATTATTTAATCTTAGAAGAATTTCAATAATTAGTGTATATAATCTTCAACTTCGTATATAACAACTTTATATATATACATCTATGCTTCTGTAAGAATTTCATATATACTTAGATTAACATTTCTAATACATCCAGAATTATAATGAATTATATTTGTTGTTAAAATCTGCAAAGATGAATCGCTATTCTCTACGTATTGAATCATCAAGTTTTTATATTGGTGTAAATAATCATTTTCAACCAACTCATCAAATTTGATGTAATTTTCTATGTACACAAACTTTTAAAGAATATTCTACTAAATTTGATGCGATGTTTAGTGTATACATTAAAGATATCCTTTTATACGTTTCATATTGCACTTGGGTGTGTTTGATTGATGATGAATAAGATGGTTCAGTTCTGAATGCTGAATCGGTCAGCACAACGTGTTTGTTTAGCACCTCTGAAAGAGTAGACCTGCTGAACGAATTTCTTTTTGATGCTGAACGATTCATTTTCAAACACACACTCTAAATCATTCAAAGCTTTCTTTTTTACTCTTATGCCCTTTCTCTTCCATCTGATGATATTCTATCATTGATTGATCCTCTTTAATTTTGATTTCGTCATTTAATAATCACTGCTACAAATTCGTATGTGATTTATCTTTGGTGAGACTACCCATCGAAGTAATCATCTCATTCTTTGACATGTTAAAATAATTATTAAAAAATTCAACAAAGTAAAATCCATTACAAGTTAGAAAGCGGTTAGCCATTGAAGTAAAAGATTTTGAATTGTTTATCTTGTTTCTTGGCACTATCATTTTCTATAGGCTTCGTAAGTGGGTGTTAGAATTTAGTCATGAGTTTATGCATCAGATTGTTTATTCCAAAAAAGTTTGTCATGTTATTGTCAAAAATCTTGAGCATGCATTGAATTCGTATAAAGTATTCTAGATGTTTGTTAAAATGCCTCAATGAGAAAGAATTGAATTCTAAGAGTTTTATGGTCATGTTATTGTCAAAAATCTTAACATGTATTTAATTGAATTAAGGCACTCTAGGTGTTTGTTAAAAAGCCTCGGTGAAAATGAATATTCATCATTATTAGGGGGTGTTTGGCTTAGCTTTTCATAAATGGTTTATACGTTAAGAAAAAACTCCAAATCTGAGGCTTTTGGCTTTTAGCTTTTCACCCTCACAAAAGAACTTAAAAGCTCTCTAAAAAAGCTTCCCCAAACACTCTGAGCTTTTTAGCTGTATCATAACGCAATAAGCTAAAAAGCCCCTCAAATAAATTACCCCAAACACCCACTTAATGTAAGCAAACTGTAAAACCGCGTCTTTCCTTGTTTCATTGTCATACTCCTGTTAAAACATGAGCAACCAACCCCATTGCACATTTGTGCCTTGGTGGTATATGTTTGCCTCTAATTACATTGTTAATAATTAATATGTTACTTCTAAATTATCTATATTACGAACTATGTGCTGATTATTATCTGGTGTTAGGATCTTGATGTTATAATATAATTTAATTACTAATATATATAAGTATGTTAAGGTTATAAAGTTTATATATATTCATAACACTTGTAAACTTGTAAGCTATTCATTTTTCATACAGAATGTTAATATGGTAATTTTTCAATCATTCAGAGTATTCATTCTGAATAACTATCAAACAGTTTATTTTCATTCATAATCAAGTTCATTAAGTGTCTTTGAATCATTCAGTGTTAAATCAATATGCGTTATCAAACGCACCCTTAATTAAATTATCGTGAAATTCATTATTGTTTCCATTACCTCAAAGTGGCATGTGACTACTTATTGTTGTAGCATGATTCGGTTTCCTAAAATTAGTAGGATTTGCAAATCAAGTTTAACTTGGGGAGGAAGTTAACTTGGAAAACAAGTCGTGTGTTGCCTATAAATATAGGCGTTGAGGTAGGTTAAAGGTGAGGAGGTTGAGAGAAAAAGAGAGATCATATGAGAGTCGTCTCCCTCCGTCCCGAGTGGTGGTTTCGGTGATTCAATAACGACGGCGTGAATTCCGTTATTGTAATCATCCGTTGAGAGGTTTGTGAGCGTGGTGAGATACGTGATAATATTCAAGTGTGTTGAGATGTGCGTCCATTCTTGTAATATTGTTCATATATAGTGGAATTTTAAGTGGCCGTTGGTCCCGTGGTTTTTACTCTCTCTTGAGAGGTTTTCCACGCAAAAAGTGTTTGTGTTTATACTTTATATGTTTCGTATGTTTGCTTAATTATTGACTTATACAAGGTTAAGTGATTTGATGTGGTGGTGATCGATCCCAAAAAGTTGTATGAGAGTGGGTTCGATCCCAACACTTATGCCCTTGAGCCCTTCTTATCGCATTGTTCATTCCATATTCTCCTAATCCAATATTTGATACCAAGTATGATATAAAAAATAAATTGGAGCTAATAGATCACGATATATATTGAACGTGTCGTATATAGGTGTAAATTACTTTTTTTTTCTCTCTCTTTTTAATAACAGGGTATTTATATTTTAAGATATATTTAATGGAAAAACAAATGATGGTCTGTTAGATTAAAGCAAAAAAGGTGGTGAAAAAGGCACTAGGAGTTGAACTCAATTATTATCTTATAATCAAAAAATTAATCTAACATTACTTGTTTACAATTTGAAATTACAATGATAAAATGTTATTTTTTCTCCAAACGTAATTTGAATCCGATGTGATCCTTCCTCAAGGATCACACCAGACAATGTTTAGCTATTCAAGGATCACACCAGACAATGTTTAGTATAACGCCCCATAATTTACAACTTTTTTTTTTTTTTTTTTTTTTTTAAACAATTCGGAAGCTCAAGTCCCAAAACATATATATACATAAAATGACATGTCGTCATCTTCCATTACCTAAGTTCTAAGTATTGATTATTATTGTTTACAAAACAATCTTCTATATTCTGGACATTATATAATCAAACATTTTAAACTGTATTAAATAATAATCAGAGTAATCCTAGTCAAACATTCTTCAGTTACTCCTTGACCCGTCCATAACAATAGATATTAACCTGCAAGGAGTAAACAACGAGGGATTAGCACGAAGCTAAGTGAGTTAACTCATCACTAACAATACAACTTAGTTTAACACTATGAGTTCACCACATTTAACACTTTGACTCAACATCACCAGAGGATCGGTGGCCCTTGTGGCGCCCTCAGCCGCGGTGGCCCACCAAGCGACACTTACACCAACTGCAGGCCAGTACAGTGGTTAACCGATAACCATTTGTTACCTTTAGTCAACACAAGCCTTACTTACAACGAATGTTCACAACCCTTGTGTTGACTAACCTGTAACAACGCAGTCCAACATAGTTGACCTCTATAACACAATTACCAACAGGTCATTTAACACTTAATACAATTCACAATTCAACTTAACACATGTATAACACATAACACTTGAAGTAACCACAATAGTGATCACTAAATTATAGTGAGAGATCAAAGTCCACTCACCGACTACCATAGTCACCCACTCAGTAGTCTAATATCACTGAGTCTTCTCCATATCTGGAAATACAACAAAATACACAAGTCAGTTACTTGTATCAAATCTACATAACATTACTCCAATAGATTTATACCAAAAATCTCAATTCATATGTATTAACATAATCATCACATACATCAAGTTTCATACTTCTTGAATTGTTTCTTAATCATGATTAGATATCATGTTAACCACTTTTCAACTATATATCAATTTAGTTGTCACTTGTAGTAATTTCACATAATTCATTCCATTAATATGAATTATCACTATTAACTTCATTAGTTCACTCTCACCTAATAAATCATGATAATTAAAATCAACTTGTCACATAATTCACATTATCATATTAATCCAACTCAATTATAGCTAATTAGCATAATTAGACCATTAACCTCATCTTAGCTTAAATGAATAACAACTCATATAATAACTCATCTTTCACTAATAACACTATAACAACCTTTTGTTATTATCAATCAAGGTGATTAACACCTAATCATCACACTTTCACAAATTCCACTTGAATTATAATCACACAACTTGATTAATTCACACTTTCAACATTAAAGCTACTAATCCTCTTATTAACACTTATTAACACCATTTCAACTAATACCAAGCTTTAGTTTATGATTAATCACCATCAATCCATTCAAAAAGCACCATGAACTCATCAAAATCTCAAGAAGTTTAAGAACCCTAATCAAAGTTATAACTTAAAGCATGAATCATGATACCTAACATCATTAACAAGTATAACAATCATCAATTTCACCAACTTAAACCTCTATTTTCGGATTTAAGTAATTAACCCATCAAAATCATGATAAACCCTAAGAATCACCTTAACTTTACAAACTTTAACTTGAATCTTGCTAGTTATCAACAATAACAAGCTTAACTAACAACAATTTCACATAATCAAACCCCAATTTCGAATTTAACTCAAGAACACCAAAAACCCCCAATTTCTAGGGTTTAAAATTGAAGATTAAGAACTTACAAGATGAATAGAAAGAGTAGATGATGATAATCTTCATGCTAGAAACTTGAATCCGAATTTGTGTTCTTCAATTTGATGATTTCATCAAGTTTTTGATTTAGGGTAAATGTGTGTGTGTATGTATAATCGTACGTACGTATGTATGTATGTGTGGGAATAAAACCGATTTATTCCATAGATTATAGCATATAAGTGTGTAATTTTTCATTCCCCGTATTTATTATTGTCTGGAACTTAAAAATCATTTACCGGGGAAATACAAATTTTATTTTACCGTAAACTAAATAAATTTAAAACAAACAATATTTCACTAACCACAATATTTTCTGAGGCTTATTGACCTATTAAATTTACAATCAAACACAATAACAATTTTAAATCGCATTTAAAATTTACAGAAAATATCTATTACTTATAGGCTCAATTTGAGGATGTTACATTTAGCTATTTTTTATATATGAAAACGTAGGGAGTTGGGATTGAACACAAAAACTATTTTATAAAAGCTCTCTCTTTTCAAATTTACATGAACGTTTGCACTCAGAAATGATATCACTACTCTAAAACCGTAATGGTGATAAAATGTTATTCCAGAAATACAATTATAAAAGAAAGATGCATATCCAAGTAGGAAGTTGAAGTCAAATGTCAATTTGATGCCGACAAAAGTAATCTTGTTTTTATTTATTTATAATATTTTTTTGATGAAAAGAGATTAAATAATGATAGGAAAATAGGAAAAAGCAACATGGAAAGGCATGTAGGGGCATATTTCGTAAATATAGGTTTAACCAAGAAGATCATTTCGAGCCCACCGAAAAATCGGTTGAAAAAATGCAAGACCGGTTTACCGTTTTTCGGTGGTTATGGTTCCCTAAAAACAAGTAACGACTTTACCGGTCAGACCTAATCATGTGAACAAACCGTTTTTTTCACCCAAAATTAATTACCTTCGTGACTATTACTTTACTTTTATGACTAATAAGAAAACTAAAATAAACCAATTGGTCAACAATGTCATGATTTATTCACCCAACAAATGACATTAAGTGTGAAATGAGAGAATAAAGAAATATACAATTTGACACGTTAATTTACGTGATCAAAAGTAAAATTCACAAAACTATATCTTACGTAAAAGGCAGTATTATTAAAATTCAACAAATATGAACCGTTAGTCACGTAAATCAACGACTAAGATCAGATAAACCTCTTTCCTTTAAAATTCAGCTGATCCTGATAATCTTACCCAATCAAATACACCTCATCAATTATAAAAATGAACCTTGCTAGTCATTCAAAAATGATAAATATGTCCAAAACTCAGTTAATTGTTGTCAATAATAAAACGAATTAAAACACAATTAAACGACATGGCGGTCTCTATGTTTTCAGAGGTCTTGAGCAAAAATATGATTAATCGATGAAGTGATGCCCTAAATAAAATGTTTTTCTTATTCTTTTTGTTGTGGATCAATAAACTTTGAAACAACTATATCATATTTTTGAATATGCAATTTTACGTATATGTATATTTATATACACACATACATACACACAGACACACATTTTGAGGCTTCTAGGATTCGGAGGCTTTAGGAGGTCGACTTTCACGTCAACTTTCAAAGACTACCATGTGATAAACGAACGTGCGTAACATATATACTCTACTAAAGCTACCAATCTACCATCACCAACTCTTTTATCGTAACGTCGTAACGCTGTAACGTTGCGCGGACATAATTTAAGATATGTGTAATGGAAAAAGAATTGATTATTGTCAGGCCGATTAAAAGCAAAAAGGTATTGAAAAAGGTAGTAGGAGTTGTGCTCCATTATTAGCCGGTGGCCACATGTCGACACATCGTTTGAGCATCTACCTTTCTCAAACTACCTTTTGGGCTTTTGGTGGTTATGTACTTATGTTATGAGGAGGCTTTATTTAATCAGAAACGAAATTGCTAGATTTTTCAAATAAATAAATAATTCCTATTCATGTATAACATTTTTAATATATGTAAAACTATTTTTAATAAACAAGATAAATACCCTCTACTTCACATTTCACATATATGACATACATTCACATTATAGAATTAAGATACGTTGTTGTAAGTTGTCCTCTAAGCATGTATGGACCGGTTAGCGTTGACAATTATCAACATTTTTGAAAAAAGAAGTGTTACTCTTAGTTGTTAATAAAAAATATGCATTAAAATGAGAATTAAGTTGACCATTAAAAACTTATAATTCAATAGTCCACACCACGGATTTGCCTCGTTTACAAGGCATTTATGCACATTTATTACTTTCTTTGAAATTTGACCAATTTGTCATAATCGTTGAACAACACAATCAATTTCAAAGTAATACGATTTCCATCAATTGGGTCGGTTGGTCACGGGTAATTGCACCAAAGGAGAAGGGCGGTCTTGGGCTTGGTTCGCTTAAGCAGGTAAACATCAGTTTACTCTTGAAGTGGTGGTGGCGTTTCCATCAAGAAACTAATAAAGTGTGGAGTCAGGTGATTAAAGCAATACACATGAATAAAACATGCTCTTCATTGATTCCATTTAAGAAAGGGATGTCGGGTACTTGGTTAAATATCAGTAAAGTTCAGAAGGATCTAGGGGGTTACAATCTTGATGTCTCAAAACTCATTGCAAAGGAGAATACTAAGTGGATTTGGAAGGGTGATCCAACCGGATCCTTCTCAGTGGCATCGGCTAGAAGGCTCATGACTAAAGCATCGGTCTACGAATACGATTTCCATTATGAATGGTGCAAATGGGTTCCAGGTAAAGTTAACTTATTTTTTTGGAGAGCAGAAATGGATCGGGTTCCCACAAAGGAGGCTTTGGTAAAGCGAAACATTCAGGTCACATCTTCCCTTTGCCCTCTTTGTAATCAATATGAAGAATCCATTCATCACTTACTTGTTTCCTGTGAAATAGCTAATAGGTTGTGGTGTTTTATACGCTCTTGGTGTAAATTAACACCAATTTTTGCTTTTTCTATTCGAGATCTCTATTACATAGCGGAGAAAGGTAAATGTGGGAATAATCAAATCATTAAGGCGGTTATCCTCACAACTTGTTGGTGTCTGTGGAAAGCGAGGAATGAGGCGTGCTTTAATGGTGCTGTTCCATCTTGGTCGCGAGTTAAGGAAGAGACGCAAAGTTTATCTTATTTTTGGATTAAAGAAAGATCAAGAAGCAAGGCTTTATCCTGGAAAAATTGGTGTCAATTTAACTTGGGGGTGAATTTAAAGTCTAATTGGGATACTGAAGAAGGTTACAAGATGGATGCTTAGCGGAAGAACCTGCTCAAAAAAGTTTTGTATTTCTGCTTGGTATTATGGCTATGAAATGTACTAGGTAATGATAAAAATGATGTCCTGTTTTTTAACGGTTGGTGTCTAGATCCATTTGGGGTAATATCAAAAACGATATATGGTGAAAACCGGTGGCGCGACCCTTATAGTCGGGGATTTTTTCCTGATATCTTTCAGGTTTTTTTTCATCCATTTTATTACCCTTGAAGTTCGGATCTAGACTTAGGTTGTCCTAGTTCTATAGGCATTTTATCGATGGTGTGTAAACGATGTAAATTGGTGTTCTACTAGTATCTTGCTAGTAGTAGTTTATAAATATATTCTTCTGCCTTTCAAAAAAAAAAAAAAAAATTCAAAGTAATACGGAGTATGTTTGAAGGGTTTTGGTAACGTGTGCCAGTATTTAATGAACCCGTAATTTCCTTAAATATCAGAATTTGTATTTAATACTCATTAATTTAGTCTAAAAATTACATTTTTATGCATATATTAATTACAAAATCTGATATATAAGAAAATTACGAGTTCATTAATTGCACCTTAACGTGTGTCACGGGGCACACACCGTGACACACATTAGCAAAACCCATTTTTTGAAACAAAGATGATAAATTGATAATAGAAGGGATAGTGTAACGGAATTATTATCATGCAATTTGTTTAATTTTCTACATACATAATTGGAATATGAGAAAATCATCATTAAAATTAATTTAACTTTTATAATTATAACTATCATCATAATAACAAAATGGAGGTCGATTAGACCCGTGAACCAAACACCAACAATACTAATATTAAAAACAAGACCTTTGAGTGTACAAAACACCATATAAAAAGAGGTCAAAAGGGGCAATGTGAGAACCCTTCAAAATGGTGGGTTGTGTTCCCTCTTAATATAAGATGTCTTAATCATTAGCGTAGGGGTTTATTTATAAGTAGAAACAAAACTATAGATATATAATATTACTAGCAAACATTGAACATGTTTGTAAGAGTTATTTTAAGATATGACATATTCATTAAATAATTACATTAATCATTAACTAGGTATAAGATATGAAATATTAAAGTGAACAAAACGTAATGGCAAACTACATTTATACAACAAACGAGTAAAATTGGAATAAATACTCAAAGTTTTTAACTTTGTTTCTGTCGTATGTTTCTTTTATAAAGCTTTTGTTTTATGTTTTATTAAGTAAATCGTTGCAACATTCGTTGAATGATCATAATTTTAGTTTGTTGACTACTCTAACCGTTTCAAAATAAGTATTATACTGGTGACTAACAAATATGTAAAGTTAAAACATTCTTACTTTTAAAAAGTTAAATGTCAGTTTTATTCTTTATATTAAACATTTTTGAAAAAGTGTAATTATGGGCTAGAAAAGTAAAGTTGATTATGTATTTTAGAAGTGGAAACTTATTTGAGGACCTGCTAAACTTGAAACGTGAACATTTCTTATGAGTCGGAAAAAATATTAAAAATTGTTTTTATTCTTTGATTTTTAAATTTTTTGTTGTTTTGTGCGACTGATGTATATGATTGGAGTCTATAGAAGTTGGGTGTTCATGTGCTTCTTCATGTCACTAACTCTAAATCTATATTAATTTAAAGGGATTAAAACTTGATCATTATTGGGTACAAAATCTAACGAAAGTTTTATTAATATTTTAAGAAATACTAATTATTTATACTTTTTATATAACATTAGGTATGTTCATGAACTGATCATGATTAGTAAAGGTAAGTTTTAGAAGCCGTCTCTTTATACCTTTGAGCTGAGACATGACTAACTACATCTTACATTTCTCATATCGTATCCCCATGAAATCACGTTGATGTCGTTGTTGATTATTGAAGGTTAGCATGAAATCGAATCATTGTTAGCATGAATTATCGATTATGCTTTCGTTTTGTATAACAACAAACTCCTAATGTACATGTCTACTTGCACTTTTTAAGTGCTGGTTTTTTCTTTGGGATTGATGGATTATTTTTATTTTCAACATCTTATTATTTTTTATTGATATATTTTTCAAATAAAAATACAAAGAAATATTGGCTAGGGGAAGCCTCTACTACTGTACTATTTTAGTGGTCTACAGTTTTAACGCGCCGAGCGGTACATGATGACGTCATGTGGACACTTGGCGAAACAAGCGTATGTAACGCCACATGCACTTTGTCGTCTCCTTTCTTCCCTTTGATAGGTCGCACGTGCTTCACGCATTTCTTTTTATTTTTTATTTTTTAAGAAAACAACAGAATAATATTTTTATGAGTTAATCAATTAAATAGCCAAATAAAAAAACGATCAATCGTGATCATGGTAAAAAGAATAATTTTTTATTAATTGAATTATCTGAAATTGTGAATCGAATTGAAACAACTTCATAGTAGCATAGTACCAAAATCCCCTTTGCCTAGCGATATAAAAATCATGACCTACTAATCAAGAGATCGTTAATTTACCTAGACAATGAGTATATATGTTCGTGATTATACACAACATATGAGTTATGCTGTAAAGTTACCCTGTTATAAAAAAATATAGTAAAACTAGTAATTTGTTTATCTAAGGTCAATAAACTAGTCCTAAATTTTGTCATTAGCGAGGAAGTAATTAACTTAGAAGTAATCAAGTAAACATGATTATTATAATAAGTGACGCATTATATGAATCTGAAAAATTGTATTTAAACGGTAACTTGGTCATTAAGATAAAGTGTAATTAAGAAATTAGACAAGATATAATAAGTTACACATTTCAAGTATGGTGTGATTTGATTAATTAGCATAATATAATCAAACTCTTGTAGTTTTATTAATGTAAACTAGCTCGGATTTTTTTTGAAACTTGTTACATGTATGCATGTGTTAAAGGGAATAAATTGATTAGGACATTTAACTTTCGTGTAAATGTTAAACAACTTTAAGCAATTCTTTTTTATAGCGAGTAAAATTAGACATACATTAGATGTATTAATTAACATTAATAATGGCTTATTATGTGATGCTTATTGCTTAACGAACTATGCTTAGCATATACGAAAGAAATTTGTGGTAAAACTAATGACATAAAAATGTGGGAAGTAATACATTATTAGTTCGTTATTAGAAGTGGGCAGTAAAATTAGGGCGAATATGTAACGCTCGAATATTGTATTGACATACTAATTGGAGCTATAACAAATGTCGTTTATAGTTTAGGATTTTTTTTTTTTCTTGATTATGATCGTGCTTAACAGTTTTCATGAAAATACTTGACTTTCTTACTTCATGTCTTTCATGTGTGTATGTATATAAATAAAAGGTTGACCCTTTGGGTTATTTAGTTATACCGCATGCACCACACGCTCAAATGATTTCTACTCCTACCTCAGAAGGAGGTTTGACTACTTGTACACAAAATGGTCGACGTTGGTTTGACTAAACAGAAAAAAACATTCTAAAAATATCCATCACTTCCTTTAGAGCATTACGTACAAGTTTGCGATGCACAAATGAGTGAATTAAATTTAAAGTAGTGTACCTTGAGATATACTCCGTATATGTTACTAACTGTGCGTTAATTAGTTTGCGAATTTTTTTGAAGAAATTGAAATTAATCGAAGAAAAATGAATTTCAATTCGTTTAGCCAAAGAAATTTGATAGATAATAACTTTATGAATTACTCAACCAAATGATCTAACAAACGATCTAAGAAATGTAATCTCAATTTTAATTTCTATCGAATTTCAATCAATTACGTGAACTAAATGCGACGTAATACAGCTTGTAAGAAAGGGAATGAGGGAAAAGTTGTGTGGGACGAGTTTGGTGTTTAAGTAGGTGTATTTGATGGCCATGGAGGAAAAAGGAAGCTTTTATTATGGTCAAAGAGAATGACTTTTATTATTGGAATATTTTTCCAACAAAATTGGCCTATGACAACATTATTATTAGATCTTGTTTTGTGGGGTTCAATATTTCAAGTGAAAGTTGATTTGGAGCAAGATTTTTAGTTGTGCCCCACTTTGAACTATCTCAAACTCACTTAACTTACAAAGAAGACCACCTAACAATGGCTCCAATGGACCATTATACCATACCAAAATAACAACATTTGAGATATTTTACATTTTAGTCCTTAAATAAAAATCAATTTTGCCTTTTTTATGGTTTTCTACTTGGCCATGTCAATCTTCTATTTCAAAACAAAGGAATCGTAACATGTCAGATTTCGTGTAAATATATATTTTCCATGATCATTTTTCTTTTCTATGTATGTATGTATGTGTGGGTGCGCGCGTTGTGTGTATTGTGGTAATGATTGTATTTTATAAATATCATACACTAATCATCAAAATATAAAAATATGTATATCGCACATCTAACGTCTTAATTATGATCTTATTACACAAACATATGGAGATGTATACTATTCTTAAGGCTAGTACTTGAGAGTTGCTTCAACTTTGATAAAGAGTAGGTAATTTAGCTAGTAATTTTTGAGAAAGCAAAGTAATTATACCAAATTGACCCGTAAAGTTCGTAGGCCCAATGATTAAGGGAGACATTATGGTGGAACTTAAAAGTAAATTCTTCAAATTGTACCAAAAAGGAAGGTAGCCCCACACGTTTTTGTTACTTATAGGCTTATAGCTTTTACGACCCTCGATAAGAAGTGGTATAGTAACCGTGAAACCAATAGCGAATAATGATAATGATATTTTAGCTATAAAATATAACAATGTTACGCATCGAATTTATACTTGCTTATCAAAAGTTTTTACTTTTTACGGTGGTTATTATCTTTTCCTTTCATCAAATTTATACAATTATACTACGTTTAAAATTTATTGAACTCAGACACGTGAACCACTTCTAAAAAAAATTAATAGATATCATGTGAACCTAAATTGGGCTGTACCAAAGATGGGTCACTTTATATGGGCTAAAGTTTGGGCTATATTTCATTTTATACTAGAATATAAAAAAGCAGGCTTCTTTAGTTTAACCTACTTTAAGTGTTCGTGTTTTTTATTCTACGAATATTAGATAGAAGTTATTCCTTGATTTCCTTCTTAAACACATATATTTATTCATTGTTACGTGTTAGCATGGAATATTCGAATATAAAATCATCAAAAATCAATCATATATGATGATGTTGTACGTATCTATTACTTAAGTATTTTTAATTTGTGCACCTCTATTTTTGTAGTGTTTAAATTGATACTCAAGGGGTACTATGGTGGGGGCAGGGTGGGCACCCGCCCCACACAGTTTTTACCAGTCGTGAAATATTTCGTAGGTTTCAATATAATTTGCATATTGCCTCCATAACTAATAAATATAATACAGTATCAATAATCATTATTAGCGTATTTAACTTGGTGGTTGGGTAGTGGACTTGACATTTAAGAGGTCTAAAATTCAATCCGTCTTTACTACATTAATTTTATTTTTTTTCCCCTTTACGTTTAATCATTCTTTTTTTTTTTATCATTGTATATGATCAATGTAATACTATTTTAAATCAACATAATTGTTAAATTATAAATCTTAAATCTTAATGATTACAATTTTTTCCTCTTTCTTCATAATCTACATATGATAATGTGTTACACTTTTGCTATATAAACATGTCAAACATAAGCATATTCGACTTAGAATTTATGCTAATTATATGAGTATATGTTATATGTTGTCCATTAAAATAAAGATTTGAATTTAATGTTGAACCAAATTTACTTTGGTTAAACTAAAATAGTTTTGGTTAAAACAAAAAAATCGAGTTGATGACCCAATTCAACATATATATATACTATTAAATTTTGCCCACGTTCGAATTTTTTTCTGGTACCGGCCCTCTTGATACTCATTAGATTTTGGATGGCTATGAACCGTACCCACACTTTGTTTCTATGGTTAGGATCAATGCTTATGCCACATGGTAACATCCACATAAATTGGAGGCAACTACACAGCGTTAGTGACTTAGTGGTCACATTTAGTTGGTGAGTTGGCAAATAAACAGGGTTCAATTGAAATATATCATTACAATTTCCTTTTGAAATTTAAATGAAATTCATTCATAACCCAACTATGTTTTGAGGTTAATAGTATATAGGTTGGAGTTTCCTTGATGGTAGCTTAGTAAACGGGGACATGCAGCATAAATGTAGAGGTAATGGTTTCAATTCCTATCTTATATTTTTTTAAACCATGCGTTACGCGATCTACCTTTCCTATATTGGTTGTGGGACCGGCCGGAGAAGAGACGGCACAGGGTCGCTTTTACCGTATATTGTTTTTTATATAAGTTGTTTAGAAAGGCTTTAATCTATTTTACAACTTTCTTTCGAATATATAAGTTTGCGTACGCGTAATATATATTTTTCTAGCTTCGCTTCTTAGCAAATCTGATCTCTAGCGTACTAACTTTATAATATCTCTATTATACTAATAGAGTATCCCCTTAACTTATGTGTCTAACTCTCAAATGTGCCAAATCATCAAAATCCTATGTGTCAATCCTCAATTCAATTATAATGTTTAACTACTTCATGTCATCTTCTTGGTCTTTTTTCATGTTCCCAATAAATTACCCTCACTAATAACTCATGTGAATTAGATTTATTATGGGTGATGGTTGGAATGAACTATACATTAATCATAAGTAGAAGAATATATATATATATATATATATATATATATATATATATATATATATATATATATATATATATATATATGTTTTTCGTACCTTATTATTTTGGTTCTCGAATTTTATGTTAGTGGAAGCTTAATTGAGTATGTAAGTGTGTTCAAGCAGATTCAAAAGATACTTTTATAACAAATTGTATATGATTTACTATTTATACAATCATCTACTATTGAGTATATTATATATATTTTTATATTTACATCCTATTTGACATAATATAATTATGTATCGTCCTATTCTTAGGCATTGATATATATTTGTTAATCTAATCAAGCGTTAACTATTATCTGTGCCTGATAATGACAACGATAGTAATGTCGATTGTGTAGTTAATTTACAAACATCTGAATGATCATGTCTTGAAATTTTTTTGAGATGTGTCTTACTATATGTTTTCATAGTATTATTATATGTTTTGATTTATTATTTGTTATATGAAATAATATTATAATTAAACGCTAACTCTACAAACAACGCCAATAAAACTTATCAAAAAAGATTACAAGCTAATCAACAATTGTTCAATCTTAATATATAGAGTTCATTTTTAGTGGTAATCTTAACTTTTATTCACTTCATCATATTATACTATACCTACAAATAAATATATTATCAACATCAAAATAGAAAACTACTGTTGATATTTTTTAAAAATTCAGTATAGATATGTGTATTATGTGATAAATATACAACACAACTTATAATTGATATGATAAAATTAATAATTTTTATCTTTTTTTGGAAGCCGTCCGATGGACGGGTTATACACTAATCTTCCCTTTATTATAATTGAGTATCCCCTACTTATTTGGCACCCTCTCCATTCATCACATTTACTCGAATCTGACATGGCATCATCATATAACTACACGTATCTAAAATATCTGATGTGGCATTGTGTTATTAAATTTAGTATTCAAGCTTGAATGTTCCAACTCAAGAAACTGTTTGTGTCTTTTTGTGTTCTTAATTTAATTTCAGCTTAAATGGTGCTACTTATATTCCAAACAGTTTCATCAGCATTGTGATGGAAATAAACTTTAATTAATATCTAATATTAGGAAAATGGATCATCAACCAATCAATAGTATCATCGACTGAACGGGAAATATGACAAGTAGTTTAATAGAGTTTTATGTTTCACCTACATCTTCTCTTCTTAGTGAAGATATTGCATCTCTTTTGATTAGAAAAATAAACTTTGATAATTGTGGCTTTATATCTCTTTTTTATATTTTGACAATTGTGATTCTAGGATTTTAGTACAAAGAAGATACATGAATGTGCATAGAAGAACGAACGATGGATAGTTCCAAATCAAAGTAAGTTTTTTTTTTTATTATTGAATATGATTCCATTGTACATGACATCTCATAATTTTATTCCTTTGTTCTCCTTGATCCCATTAATCATCTATAAAATTGAATATTTAAAGTGAGGTCGGCACTATAACGTCTTTTATATCTTTAAGCCTAGGGGATTGAGGTGAAAATAACTTTAGTTTGTAATGTGTATGTAACCAAGCCATGTCCAATAAAATGGCTAAACTTAATTTGTATGACACTGTAGGAATTACTACAATGATAATAATCAATTACCTAATTCGTTTGATCAGTCACTAAATGCAAGACGTGCATGATTACTTGAAGGTGATTTTGAAAACAAAAGATTGTTGAGATCATGATAAACTTTCAAGTAGCCATGATAGTGTTTTTCATCATCTCATTCTTAACATGTCTTGCTCTAATTCATCAAATTGACACCTCCCTTTAATTAGTTGATTTCACTCATTGACATAATCTTGTGCAAGTTTTGATAACCATTTTATTGTTGATCAGTTTTATCTTTATCGCTTTACATGATTATTAATCAACTACATAATATCTCGGGATTCAAGTTGTCGTGCATCGCACGAGTTTTACCCTGGTTCACTATATTTGGGCAACTCAAACATTAATCTATTCTATCTTCTGATCTCTCTAAAGGGAAATCTATTAAAAATTTCTTGTAACGTATGAACTTTAGCTACAATTAGAATGATTTTATTCAAGAAAATAGATGCATATTTTGTTAAGTGGAGTCACCTTTATGAATAGTAGTTGCTTACAACATCCAACCTAACTCCTACAAATCATTCCATTTCACTACATTCTAACTTTTTCAATAACAAATGAACAACAACTTGTTCCTTCATACTTCAAGTCTCATTCAGTGGGCATGGCATTTACATACCACATAAAGCAAATTAGACATCACCTTATCACATTTAATCCTTTTCCCTATATACATACATACATATATATTATATAAAACATATATATGCATACATATATATATATACACACAACTATCTAGTTAGATTGAGCATTTGAAGATATATCATATGCAAGTTGTTTCTGAACACTCATGTACATCTGAATCGAAAATCTCACCCTCTCGGGATTACTTAACAGGAATTCAGGAAATACCGCCATCGTTTACCCGTATGATGATACTTGATGTAAAAATATCACGAACTCAAATATCAAGAAACAAAACAAAAACGTATGTATTATGTTCATTTATGCGGGCCAAAGCTTGATCGTCTTAAGTTAATTTCAACTTACCTGCATTTAAGTTATCACTTTCATTTTTTTTTCTTCAAATTATTATCCTTTTCTATTTATTTGGCAAATAGATACTCTATGAGATTTCTTAATAAAATAGTTACTTCATTAATTTATTAGACATGTTGTAAGAACTTCTGAATCTAGTTATGCATGAGTTAATAACAAAACTTATTTCCAAACTAAAACACACTTAAATAACATAACTTAACATCACCACATGATATGTACAAGTACTTAGTGGATATTATTACATCTATGAACATCAAATTAATAATGAAATAACCTAATTAATTAGCCAGTTAACAGCTCGCTTGTTGCCGGGAAAAACATATTTGTGCTAAACTCTTGTTGACCACCATCCATCATCCAAAAACTATTAAGAGAGTAATCCCATATTTGAGGTGTCATACCATTACTATAAGGATCAAAAACCGGTCCAATACCTTCATTTTCTAACATATCAATATCTTTCCATATCTCATCCATCGAATAAATCCCTTCGTGTTCTTCGTTATTAACTTTATTATTCTTTATCATGGTATTGTTATTGTTGTTACTTTTGCTTATGGCACAAGACACCATTTCTATTCCACCAGTATCGTAAAAGCTTCGTTCTTTAGTCTCGTCCATGGGCATTGAATCAGCCGTTGGATCGTTAGTACAAGTTGATGATGATGATGTGCTATTTGAGAATGATGTTGATGGGGATAAGCACTTTTTGTTCTCTTGAGCTTTCTTTCTCATGTGAGTCCTCCAATAATTCTTGATTTCGTTATCAGTGCGCCCTGGTAATTTTCTAGCAATTCTTGACCATCTGCATTTTTAATCATGGTACATATGTTGTATTAAGAGCACTTATCTCGAACATAAAAATGAACTATATGTATTACAAATCAACAACATGACTTGACCATTACACATAATTAGACAACTTAAGCTAACATTCTTAATCTTCCATATCATGAAAAATAAATATATATGCATAGATTTAAACTATAAACATAGGTTAGGTCTAGAATCATAGAGTATATATAGGTTTCCATATGAAATGGCATCTTCTAAAGCATATATCCATAAAACAAACTGTATTACTAGTATAAAAGTGTTTTTATTAAGACAATCCTAGCAAATCATTAACTCAAATAAAATATGGTTGAACTACAAATATAAACGGGTAAACGGATGAGATTTTCCCTATTCAGGTTACCCGGGGAGGGGGAGTATATTATATGTTAGACCCAAAACTTTTAAGGCGTGATTATCTTAAGGGAAAGGATACGTACTCTGAATGGTATATGTAAAGGCCAAGTTATTTATATCTATAGTCCTTGAACTTTGACATATATATGCATTCAATCCTTCTTACAAAACATCTAAGCCTTTTTTGTACCTAAAGTAAGCTACTGATATATAATTGTCCCTTATCTTTATATTAGTATATAAGACTATTTAATTGTTACTTATATTCAAGAATAATTGGACCAAAGCATATTAACTAATGAATCAGCATCTAAACTTTAACACATAAGATAGAATCATGGGCAGCCATTTAAAAAGAATATAGAACAAGGAACAAACCCTATATATGATTATTCTCTAATTAAACAATATTAAGAGATAATTAATCAAAAATATAAATCGAATCAAAATAAAAAGATCAAACCTATTTCCCCATTTAGAATGGTACTCAAGAACAAGCTTCTCTTCATGAGGAGTCATCCTTCCTCTTTTCAAGCCAGGATGAAGATAATTCACCCATCGTAGTCTGCAACTTTTTCCGGTTCTTTTTAAACCTGATAAACGTAAAATTTCACAAAGAAAAATTCCCCAAAAAAGATTTATTTGGGGTAAAACAAAAGGGGAAAAAAGTTAAAATCTTTTTTGAAAATAAGAAAATTAATTTTCTTGGCTTTCTCCTTGAACAAATATGGTAACCCTAGCTAGCTAAACCTAATATTTGATATTTCTATTTCTATCTCCCGCCACCTTCAAACCTGAAACTTTTGCTATGAAATCCCATCGTCGATCACCGAACATGTTCACGTAAAAAACCAATTGAACATCTTCGTGTTCGGTCCATGGACCTTTTCTTAGGTTTTCATCTTCTTCTATATGATTCATTTTTCTTGTTTTCTTCTATTTTTGGCTTTACTGTTGTAGAATATTATGAAATGAAGCTTTTTGTGTATTGTGTTTGCAAGTGCTGGACACCAATTGTTTGATATTTATAGTCGTATATGGTATTTAGTGTTAGTGGGTAGAGAGTGGAGAGTGGAATTTTGTGATAATGTTTTTAACTCTAAAGCAAATTGCATCGACACATATCGAACGTGTGCCGCGCACGTGCTGGTTAGAAGCTCTTCTAGCCGTCAATCTTTTAATAATGGTGTGCTCATTGTAAGATGAGATATTAATATTGGATTCTAATTAGTTGTGTGTTTTGTTATGAGTAATTGTCACACTTATTTAATTCCTAAAGGTCTCTTATCTTATAAATTATATTATATGTATAGTTCATAAGCAAATTCAAATTTCACTAGCTAGGTTTTGTTTTAATTAGTAACTAGAATTCTTCTCAAGTGATTATGATTCACGCAATTTTAAAGAAAATATATGTCCTCTTTACCCGCAAAATGAAAGAAAAGACATTATATTACACATGTAGCATTGATATAATTTTACTCGACAACATGTATACTGCTAGTAGCATTCGAATTAGTTACCTCAAACGTAAGAGTTTATAAAAATATTTACAACTTTGAACTTTTACATAATCACATATATCCTTCTAAGACCTATTGGATGTTAAACTAAACTTATTATAGTTTGGTTAGAAATTGTAATTTAGATATAGTATATGTGTATTGTGTAAATAGTGAAAAGGTATGACTCTTGTGAAGAGACATAACCGTAGGAAAAGGTGGAAGTTAGAATTGAAAGGGTACCAACGAACCAACACAACCTTTCATAGCACCTTTTAGATATGTATATATAGATGGAAGTCTGTAACAAACAAAGTGTGGTAGAATCAATACAATTCATATTTTAGTATCAAATTCTCTCATCATTTAAGTTTGAACAAGGTTAACATCAAAGATCTGGAGGATAGGGGCCAAGTGGCCAACAATTGGTATCAGAGCGTGGTTGTTAACCAAGTTCATCATATACCAAGCCTACAGAAATTCTGTTAGAGTGGACACCGTGACAACAAGATTTCGGTCAGAAAGAAAATTCTGCAAACTTTGAACACCAATTCAGAAATTCATCAACAATCAAGTGTTCAAAGAAATCATTCCGTGGATCCGTTTTGTCACCAAGGAATCAATCACATATCGTGATCAATTCAACCGGCATCAAAGGTTCCAAAAATCAATTTGCAACAATCTTTCATACGAAGAACCAACCGAAAGGGGGAAATCACAGAACATCAATTTCATCAATCAAGGCACGGTTACAGTTTTAATTTCGAAGATTCAAAACAGAAAGCATCAAAGGGACAACGGGTCAGATATCATCAAAGAAATAGGGGCAAATAATTGAAACGGTGCAAAGCAAAAGGAAAGAGTACACCTGTTCTTAAGAAACCGCATGAAGCAACCCCTCAATCGAACCATTGTAACGGTTCAAGTTGTCCAGTAAGAAGGCCAGAAAGCAAACCGGTACAAGAAACCCCAATCCAAAGTGAAACCCTAGTTCTTCGCAACCCAAAATTAGGGGATTTCAATCGGTTCAAAGAAGTACCACCAACCGGCCAAGGATCAAAGAGAGAATAGCATCAATTACACGAACAAACCGGAGTTTAACCGGATTGTGTGAACCGGCAGCCTCGATCAGAGAAGAAAAAGGGGCGCCAAAAAACTGGAACGATAGAGCAACGGGTCAAAAGGCCCAAACAGGTTCCAAGTTTGAGAAATAACAAAATAAACCCTCCATTATTTTGTTATATATTAGTTAGGAAATAAATTAAAATATTTGTTTCCAAGATTTATTAGTAAAAGGGAGAAGGGATAATTTAGGGATTGAAACCTTAGATTATTCGAATCAAGACCTTAGTGGCAATTAAGTCCTTAGTGGCAAATCAAGACCTTCGTGGCAATTAATACCTTAGTGGCAATTAAGACCTTCGTGGCAAATTAATACCTTTGTGGTAAAATAAAGTCCTTAGTGGCAATTAAGACCTTCGTGGCAATTAAGACCTTCGTGGCAAATTAATACCTTTGTGGTAAAATCAAGTCCTTAGTAGCAATTAAGACCTTCGTGACAAATTAATACCTTTGTGGTAAAATCAAGACCTTAGTGGCAAATTGAAACCTTAGTGGATTCAAAACAAAAGACCTTAGCGGCAAGAACGAGACCTTAGTGGACTCAAGAAAGACCTTAGTGGCAAAAACGAAACCTTAGTGGATTCAAAAACGAAACCTCAGTGGATTCAATCAAGACCTTTGTGGCAAAATTAAAACCTGTGTGGTACAAACGAGAAAGAAAGGATGACAACTGGAGAAGCATCCACAACACATGAGCAAAACATAGCACTTCAATGCCTGAAACTGACTGAAACAAACTACACAACATGGGCAATTATGATGGAGACAATATTGAAGGCGTATGGCATGTGGGAAACGATAGTTGCAAGAGAAGGAAAAGCAATAGCAAATGAGAAGAAAGAAAACACATCAAAGGCAATGATCTTTCAAACATTGCCACAAGATGTTTTAATGCAAGTTGCTCAATACTCGACTACAAAAGAAGTATGGGACTCAATCAAAGTCAAGTATTTAGGAGCCGATCTAGTGCAAAAGGCACGACTACAAACATTGAGTAGTGAACTCGAGACATTAAGGATGAAACCAAACAAAAAAGCAAGTGATTTTGGAGGAAAGTTAAGTGGTATAAAAGCCAAGTATAAAGGCCTTGGTGGAGCTTTGGAAGATAAGATATTAGTAAGGAAACTACTTAACTCCGTTCCAAAGAAGTTTCTACCGATCGTAGCAACTATTGAACAATATCAAGATTTAGACAAAATGTCATTCGAAGAAGCCGTTGGAAGATTAATAGCATATGAAGAACGTCTTAAAGGTCAAGAAGAACCGGAGACAAAGAATGAAGAAAGGCTACTGATGACAAAAGAAGCTAGTAATTGGCAAGGAAAGTATTGTGGTAATCATAACTACGGTCGAGGACAAGGAAGAAAATTTAATAAAGGAGAAAGAAGTCGAGGAAGAGACATACATCAAGGAGAACGAGACAAGAAAGACATGAAATGTTATAAATGTAACAATTATGGACACCTTGGATATGAGTGCACCAAATGGAAAGAAAAAGACAAGAAGGAAGAATCTCTTCTCACTTACTACTCCGATGAAGATACAAAGTTACTGTGAAGACAAGTCAAGCAAGTGGAAGACTCACCTTGGACAAGTTTAGTTTAAGGGGGAGTATTGGATGTTAAACTAAACTTATTATAGTTTGGTTAGAAATTGTAATTTAGATATAGTATGTGTGTATTGTGTAAATAGTGAAAAGGTATGACTCTTGTGAAGAGACATAACCGTAGGAAAAGGTGGAAGTTATGATTGAAAGGGTACCAACGAACCAACACAACCTTTCATAGCACCTTTTAGATATGTATATATAGATGGAAGTCTGTAACAAACAAAGTGTGGTAGAATCAATACAATTCATATTTTAGTACCAAATTCTCTCATCATTTAAGTTTGAACAAGGTTAACATCAAAGATCTGGAGGATAGGGGCCAACAAGACCAAACAGCGTTGTGATGATGATTATTCGTTAGACGATTAACTATCACGTCAGCCGTAATTACTAGTCGTGGATGAGTAGTGAGGAGCCCCACGACTAAACCACCCGATTGTGTTATATGCATTAATTAAGAAGTACTTTTTGCGTAACCAATAATAATAAAGGCTGAAACAAAAAACAAAAAAAGTAGGGCCCGCTTGATTCTCGTCCTCATGTGTCGCCCACACCACGAGCCCACTCGGCTCATCCTCATCGTGTTGGCCCTCCACGAGCCCGGGCACTAGCGCACTCCTAATGGTCTTATAAGTAACATCACGTACCTAAAACTAAACACTTATATATAAAAATAGAAATTAACGGCAAATGATTACAGAAAACCATGATATTTGGTGATATAAATCAAATATTGTTGATTGGTTTTGTTTAGTGGGTTACGAGTTGGTGATGTAAGCCCATTTAGAAAGATATCTTTGCAGGCGTTTGTGGTCGAATTATCCTCAACACCAAAGTGGTTTGATACGTGGATGCAGGCTCAACGTTATTTCTTGAAATTTTACTATATATGCCACTAACATTATTTACCCATTATTGAATTATGTATTTATGTCCATTAGTGCTTAAAAGCAACCACATTCTTTATCTTACTAAAAAACCATAAATAAATATATAGATATCTTAGCTCACTTATCTTCACTTTGAGCTAGAAGTGTCGGTTATTTTAAAAACAATGCTTTTTTAAAGATTATAAGGATTAAGTATGTTAGGCAGATAAATGTTAAAATCAAAGGATTAAAATCAACATTCTCCTATTTTCTCTAGTAATTTGTATATCACCAAAAAATTTTCCTTGTACCACTAAGCATGTTTTACATTATTATACTATACACCATTGATGTACACAAAAACTTGTCATGTACGAATTATCACCCCTTATTATTATTCATCAACAAATTGTATTTTAAAATAGTTACGATTAATGTAATGTTTTGTTAGCAAAAAATGTCTTTATTACTTGAAAATTGAAAAAGATAATAACCACAACACAACACAACAAAACCCTATTTCATATGAACATTATTATAAATAATAATAATTATTATAATAATAAATAATAAATATAAATAATTTTAAAAATGTTATCATCTTAACATTGATGAAGTGACAATCCTATATTTTCATTACGTATGGAAACGCCACTAATCATATTTGTGATAAAAAGATGTTTGCTAAGTGGAATTTAGTCAAAAGCAAATGTCCCGATCATCTTTCAGTCTGTTTCAAAAACATATATATTCTTTATAGTTTCCATAATAATTTTACTAATTTATCTAATTTACCAAATATAGAATAAGATACTTCCTTAAAAGTTTGTTCAATTTTCATTCTAAAATTAAAAACTATGGTTTAACAACCAAATATGTTTTAATCCAAACACTACGGAACTCTAAGTGGTCATATTTCAAAAAGATTTTTAATTGAAAGTTGCAAATACATTCTAAAGGGAATAAATTGAAATTGTAAGATATTATCTAATTCGAGTTAGACGAATATCATCTTGTTCGGGTTTAAATATTACGCGAACCCGACCCAACTCCAAAAATTGGAACCCGAATAATCCGACCTTTATTTGAATTGGGTTACAGGTTAAATAATAAATTTGAAAATTCGAATAACCTGATCCGGATAACTCGAAATGGAAATAACTTAACTGAATAACACCCCTAAAGTTAGTTCAATATTTTTGATATGAGAGTTTGGGATGATTTATGTTAAACATATATGAAAGACCTACTTATCTATACACTGCTATAAACTATTTGCATATGTGGCTTTAATGTCTTACACTAATTAAAAACGGAGATTACTATCTTGCCCTAAATGAAATGTAGAAACTCTTTTATATTTGGTGAAATAATAATTTACCATTATATAAATTGACTTTGACTTTTATTAAATTGGTAACAAACCAATACGTATCACTAATACCTCTCAATTTACCTTTCAATTATTGATACATCTTAATTTACCATATCCTTCAAATGTTACGGCCTCTCAGAAGTTAATACCTTTTGAAATTTGAACATACATTGATTGAATTTACCACATATATATATTCATGGCTTTCAATTTTACTTAGAAATATCTAGAACTATAATAAAAGTATTTTCTAAACAAGTTAACGATATTCATCAAAGAGCAATGCTAGAATCACATAATTTTAACAAATGAAAATTCACAAAATAATGTGGCATGTAAGATGAACCAATCAAATTCACATCTTTATTCTCTGTCGTGACTCTCTCACTTCATCCCATTGGTACACATCATTTTGTGGGCAAAATTTTGTAAAGTTTTTTTTATTTTATCATTTCTCTTCGCCAAATGATAAATGTCCACGTTCGAATTTATAAATTGAAATAATTTTGCTTTTGATTTCCCATGTACAGCGCGGCTATGATGCTAGTAACGTAATATACATTGTGTCTTATAAGTTAACGATTTAAATTGGCGTTAAAGATGAGCATTTTTCGATCATCTCTCATGGCACGTAAAAAACTCTAAACCCACCCGTGCATGTGGCTTTTTACACCATAAAGAGTCATTGGCCGATTTGGCTCATTTGCTTCAATTCCTTTTGCCTCCTCTTCCTTTCAAGAGTGGAGCAAAAGTAGATATGAAACGTAGACAAAATCTAAAAACTAGCTTTTACTTTTAAATAATAAAAATACTATAAAAACAATCTACTTCACCGTTTCCGGTAACAAATAATATTAATATACAACTCTTATAAATCATTAAACTCTTTAATTTACCCGCATTTATTGTTGTCGACCATTTAACTCTTAATAAGTTTTCAAATTAACTTATAAAGGCAAGAATGATATTTCATCGATCCATCTTAAATTGTAGAGCAAAGAGTATATCTGGTTAATTAAGGCTAATGAAATGCAAACACTTATACGAACATTCGTCCATGACTCTTATAAGTTATAACAAGTACTTAAACTATATTTATTATCACCCAATAATTTATCCATCATGAAATTCACTCGATCATAAAAAGTTTCTTCATTACAAATTGTTTATAGGAGTAAACATATAAAATATTATAAATACTACTACCATACATAACCAACCACCTATAGGTTATAGGGTTAATAATGGTTTAATACCCAAAGTTTCAACTTTTTTTCGTTTTAACACCTCAATTTTTTTTTAACGTTTTAACACTCCAACTTATAGTTTAACCAAAAATTAATACCCAAACTTTCAAATTTTTTTCGTTTTAACACCTCAACTTCTTTTTTAACGTTTTAACACTCCAACTTATAGTTTGACCACAATTTAATCCCTTTAGTTTGTTTGTCCATTTAAAATTACACTTCTGAATTTTTTTATACGTACATATATATGATTTAAATGCTTATAAATTAATTGTAACGTGTCATCATAATAAATTTTATAATGTTTTATTTTGGTAGCGATATATTTTTATAATGTTTTCGTGTATAATATTTCTAGCTATATGAAAAGCTATTTATAATGAATGTATGTTGCTAAAAATTGATAAATGGGTATTAAACGATAAATGGGTATTTCTAGTCAATTATTTCAACATTACCTATTCAGCAGATTACGGGTTATAAATACCCTGATTAAAATCTGACCAGGTAATAATTATAACAATAATAAACTATAATTAACAGGATAATAACATCAGAGATCACCAGGTTAGCTAAACATTCGAGATCCGAGGTTAACTAATCTTAGTATTCTTTGAAGGATTAATAGAATACATATTAAATAGACAACACATAAGAAGAATTTTTAGTGTATTCAAATCGAATCTTGATTATTTCAAACTAAAGAGTTAAAAAAAATAATCCAGAAGTGTAATTTTAAACGGACAAACAAACTAAAGTATTTAAATTGTGGTCAAACTATAATTTGGAGTGTTAAAACGTTAAAAAAGAAGTTGAGGTGTTAAAACGAAAAAAATTTGAAAGTTTGGGTATTAATTTTTGGTCAAACTATAAGTTGGAGTGTTAAAACGTTAAAAAAAAAGTTGAGGTGTTAAAACGAAAAAAAGTTGAAACTTTGAGTATTAAACCATTATTAACATTAGGTTATATGTATCAATATCAAACCAAAATGAGTGATGTGTATGCCACCCATCATTTTTTTTATTTTATTTTTTAATTTTCATGGCCACTCTACTTTTTATCTTCATTTTCTTCCACACACATCCATGACCGTGTCCCCTATGTATATTTTATGTACACACTAATTTAATAATTAAACTATAATTTAACAGAAGTTTAGCTAGTATATATCTATGTGATACGTCTTCTTGTCTTGTAAATTAAAAAACATCTCTTAAGTAGAAATGGCAAAATGAATGGGTCGGGTCGGGTCGGGTCACGGGTTTAGATGGGTTTGGGTCTAAATGGGCCGGGTCTAGATGGGTCATTTAGAAGGATGAGTCTAAATGGGTACGGGTCAAATGGGTCTCGGGTCGGGTCGGGTCATCGGGTTCACCAAAAATTGTTTTTTTTTATTTGAGTGAAAAATGAAAAAAATGAAATGAGGTGAAAAAAAAAAAAATTTTACCCGCTAGACCCGTCTAAACCCGTTGGTTAATTGTTACATAATTAGAGGTTATATTGAAAAACCCATTTAGACCCATCCAAAAAATGAGGAGGAGACCCAACAAACCCACCCCCTCCTAAAAATTAACCAAATTGATCCAAAATTAACCAATGGGTCTAAAATTGCCACCTCTACTCTTAAGAGATAATACTTCTGACGTCGTTGTTCTAATCTATGTTACAAAACCTTTTATCTTGAAATAACACTAATCATCATGTTAATAAAGTACCTAAGTATATAGCTTAATGAGGAACTAAGGAAATGAGTGATTAATGAGGATCTAAGGAAACTAGATTACTGTTGTACGTTTATCTTTTCGGAATTGAAACAAAGTTAATTACGTATATGGTCAGGGATTTGATTTAAACGAAACTGTGAAACCGATACAACTTAACACCATATTTTCATTCGATATTTGACACATGAATTTCGCTAATCATCCCTTTATAGTTTATATTTACCGTATATTGCATTAGTCATTTCATTTCAATTAAACATAAAAGTAAAATACATTTACTTGAAAACAAACCAAAATAATGTAAGATAGGCACCAATCATTCCTTTCTCTTCAAGCCCACAAGGCCAAAATATGAGAAGATGTGGTTTGGGCTGAATACCTAGCTAAGAGGCTAAAACTAAATGGGCCCAATGGATTGTACTAAGGACTGACAATCAAGCTACAAGTTTAGCAAGATCGAACCATGTTATAGTTGATCCAAATAGATAATTCTATTCTATAAATGGTTAAATTAAAGAAGTTAGTTTAAATAATTATCTTATATATTGCAGTTTAATCGAGTCTGTGTTGTATTAGAATTCTGGTGTGCTTTGTTTTAGCTTTATTTCCAGAATAAGTACCAATATTTGTCACATGCAATTAAAATACCAAACACATTATAAAACTGTTTTCACATAATATTGGAATTTGATATATAAGGCATCTTAAAATTGTGTATTCCATCAAGTCATCAACCCCGAAATTAATTAGTGACTTTGCCAGGTCTAGGGGGCAACGATTCTCTTTTGTCGATCGAGCCACTCTCAACCCTCCTCACAAACTTGTACAATTGATGCCTATGGGTCTACCCCGAAACCCCACGTTAACTAATGTAAACAACGTAGAAAAAGAACCCATTTCTACATGACCCGTTACGAAAGAGTAAGAAAAATGGGATGTTTTGTTAATAGGATTACATGATGACACGTCACAAACTAAAAATATAAAAAGTGACACCATACGTGTATAGATTTTACTTTTCAAATTCTTTTGAAAATGCTTGATCATAATTCATAAGTTGGAAATTAACTAGTTTTTCTTGTTTGTTTATTTATTTTGTTTGTTTGCTATAGAACAAAAGCTGGCTAGATGCCTAGATCTAGCCCGGCGGTCCATAACCAGTGCAAGTGTAGCAGAACAAGGTGGGACTAAATTCTCTCGAACTTTGACTATGACACTTGACACATTATTATCTGAATAGAACATATATTAAAGTTGTTAATTACTCCCTCCGTCTCAATTTAATTGTCCAGTAATTTATTTTGAAATTGTCAACTTTTGATATCAAATGATCAGAAAGTATTTTAGTGGGTATATAATAACCTAAACCTGTATGCATTTCAGTAGTGAACAATTAAATTGGAATGGATAAATCTGAAACAAAGGTAAACAATTCCTCATATATTGTGTGTTTGAAAATAAATATCTATATTATACGGTAAGAAATAGAGATTAGTGGTTAAAAATACACTTAGTTTTACTTCTATTTTTATGGTATGTAGACAACTTCATTTTATTATCAAACTTTCAACCTTGGTTTATTGTGTTATCATATACATTATTCATATGGTAGCCGTTATTTTTGTTAACATGACAACCGTATAAGCTGTCCCGTCATCAAAAACAGATTTCACATCAACAGTTACAAATGCACACAATTGACTAGAATTGAAAGTTTAACACAAACAATAGAATAAAGTGAAGTTAGCTACACACTACAACGATAGTGTTGAAGTAAAGTCCTTTTCACGCACTACCCTAAGAAATAAGATGGATAAATAATTCTAAACATTTCATATATATTAATTTTGTCTTAATTTGTCCAAATTACATTTATTTCACTTCAAATATGAATCAAGTATAGAAAACATAATTATACTAAGATATATGGTGTCAATCTTGAACTAATAAAACATACAATCTTCGCCTCTAAAGTCTTCACGCACATTATCTTTATCAATTAATTACACACATATGGTGACAAAAACTAAAACATACACCAAAGAAAAAAATGCACCTATATCTATACAAAAGTAGATTATACTGTTATAAACCATAAAATAAACTTTTTATCCAGAGTAAAAAGTAAACTTTTTAAAAAACACCAGCGTATATTCCAATCCAATGATAAGAAATCAACACCAAAAAGTTACTTTATTTTACTATGTTAAATAAAATGAATTATATATTATATATTTCACATGTCAACCAATTAAATTCAAAACCCCACTAGCTACCTACATAAACCATCACCATATGGCCTATGATTTTAAGTAACGATACATTAAACGACAACATTTTGTTTTTTTCTACATTGTCTTGAGCATCACATTTTGAATAAATCATCCCTTCAATTCCCCCCTGATTCACAACAATGGAACTTCATCACATGTCTAAGAAATGGAACCATCAACGTAGCCCCGAACGAACCAAAGTTTGGATCGAACCGTTTAAACAACGTCGAGTCCCCGTTGTTTATTACCTTTGTCGTAATGGACAACTCGAACATCCTCATTTCGTTGAAGTCCCCCTTTTGTCGTCCGACGGCCTTTATCTTCGAGGTACATTTCAAATTCTCGACTATTATATATTACAGGAATTACAGGACCGTCTCTAAGTTTTTAAAAACGTTCGGAACAAAAATACCAAATTACTACAAAATTGACTTGAAAATAGAAAAGTAGACACGTATTTTTACTTCACTTAAATCACACAACTAAAAATTTGACTAATTGTCATTGATCATGTGGAAACAAACGATAGAGAGGCTCCCGAATCGAACAATACATATGCAAGTTTTTGATTTACGTTATGCTTGAATTATAGATGTAATCGATCGTCTAAATTCGCTTCGCGGTAACGGAATGGCTGCATTATACTCCTGGTCTTCAAAACGGTTAGTATTACTGTATTAGTGTTTGAATTTACACTTCAAATTGTTATTAAAATGTAATTTACGAATATAATAATCGATTCGATTTCGATTGTGTAATAGGAGTTACAAAAACGGATTCGTATGGCATGATTTATCGGAAAACGATTTCATTTATCCGGCGCACGGTCATGAGTACATTTTGAAAGGATCGGAGCTCTTCGACGTCGCCGGAACCGGCGTCGGCGCATCGTTCAGTTCAAAATCCGATGAAGCTCAATCAACAGTTTCGAAAAAATCATCGGTGAAATCAGTTGACGAATTTGATTTACACGAGTACAAAATTTACTCCGGCGAGTTATCGTCCGGAAGAATTGCTGCAAACGCTGCAACTCAAACCGACGAAACTCGCCGGCGCCGGCGAGCGATAGTTAACGAACTTGACGAAGAAGAAGAGGAGGAAAACATGAGCTCCGTACTGAGTAGAAACGAGATTTCACCACCGCCGTCCGATTCAAGTCCTGAAACCCTAGAGTCGTTGATGAAATCGGATGGGAAGTTAATCGTACGGTCAGAAACAGACGATGAGAATCCAACGGCTGGAAATAAATTAAAAGCATCGTCTGTATTGATGCAGCTGATCACGTGCGGTTCAGTTTCTTTTCGTGATTGTGGACCGGGTTCGTATGGTAAAGAAAACCCGGGGCTTTCGAATAGTAGGTCTAAGATGGTGCCACGTGGCGAGGAAGGAGGGGATGATGTAGGAACAGGGGAAAACGTTGTCGTTTTGGGGAAGAAAAATATAAGGGGTAAAAAAGTGGTAACGGAGGATAAAGAATATTTCAGTGGTAGTTTAATAATAGAGACAAACAAGGAGGAATTTCCAGGTTTAAAGCGGTCTAATTCGTATAATGCAAATGGCTAAAACAATTTATTTGTTTTTTAGCCAATATATATGAATATGAATATTTTTAATTATTTTAGTGTTATCATTGTAAGTTGTAGTAGGTTAGTGTGAATTTTAGCTCAAAGTTCACTCTCGCTTGGAGTTTCAATTGCCCATGAAAAATGAATGATTTGTATGGTGTAGTATTCTTGTTTTGAAAGTTATTAAAATCGCGAACGTAATTGTAAGATCGTACGATTTTACAATGTTAACATACAAAAACGTGTTCAATCATACTAGATAAAAAAAAATTAATGAAATTGTAAGTGTGATTGTAAGATTGAGATGTATATTTTAAGAGATCTGATACATTCATACAAAGTTTACAAAATCTTTTTCACAAAATGACATGTCACATTGAATACACCAATTATAAACATTTGTTTTTCTCTTTCTCTCTTTCATATTTCTCTCGTAATCTAATCAGTTCTCAAGTCAGTTTGTGATTTGTGTAAATATTTTGTTAACCAATCATTTCTCATGTTTTGATTTTTATATGGAGTTACCATTTTTACCAAATAAACATGTACATATATTGATTTAGAATCAATTAGGAAATGGTGGTGATCCGTTCATCACCACTTTTATCCATACACCACCAAACATATTTTGTTGTCTTGTACTATACAATATTGTAAAGTATAAAAGATGGTGTATGAATAAAAAGTGGTGGTGTACGGATCACTAACCATTAGAAAACATTTTAACACAAAAATTAGTACAATGTTTCGCATTACTATTGATTAGAAATTACAGAACTTAAATAAGTTGCATAAACTTTAAGTACATTTATTGATTAGAAATTACATATGTTTCACAGTTATCCATGTCCCTCACTTTTTTGAACAAAGATTCGAGGTTCAGAAAAATATGCTGTAATTGATTCTCTCTTACAAACGAATCCAGTTTTTACCCTGCAGTCAACGAAATTTCAAGAATATCTTTTGGTTGTACAATTTTCCTTAAATTTCTATTTATGTTTCAAATACAGTTAAATACTACTTCAAAATTGTTATTGTTATATTTTATCACAAACTGGTTTTATAGAGACCATAGTATCAACCATTTCCTTTCATCCTCACTCGATGTGTTTTGGATGGATTATATTTATAAATTTTTGTAAAACGTTATTAATCGACAATGCTGATCAACTTACTACATACTCCTGACAACGAAAACATAATTAATTTATTTGACAAACAATGTTGAAACTTCCTGTAAAGTTATCTCATACGGAATCAATCAACGTACAACTTATATAACATTTATGAATAAGTATTTGATAAACAAAACGAATAAATAAAGATATTTAACAACATTAAAGAAGAGTAGATCGACCCTTTGGCGGCCCCCAAACTGACCGGTCTCACGGTCAACATGCGAGAGATAAATCGTGTAACTCACGTTTAAAGGAACATGGAGACCACCGTGATTGACCCCGTGATCTCTGCGTTTACGCTACATGCATGTCTCCCACCACTAGGCTAGTATCACGGGTAAATATCTAATAAGATTAAGTATACGAGTAGTATTAATTCTGTAGATGTTTCTATAAAATCTTGCAGCTTTCAATAGAGAAATCCCTTTCCGTATGAATAAATATCGGTACGAAAAATCTTTTTCATTGGGTCAGAAAATTCTCTGGAAAATCACTTTCTCATTAAAAAGATATTCACAATAATACGTCCAACTAGGCAACTAGTATGATGCAATGGGCCTACTAGGTGTATGGGCCCATTCTGTAACATCAAGTTTATGTGATACAAATTTATTGTGTCTTTTTCCATATTCATGTTATATTTGTCAGAGAGAAATTTAATGTCGTTATATTTATTTGCGTTCGAGTGGATTTAATGTTATAGCACGTATTTAAATTTACAATTCTTCAATCCACATCAAGCTGTTTAGATCAAAATGTGGTAAATAGAGCAAGTGTGAGTAACCCATGTGAGGTTGTAAAAGCGCTCCTTATGGCATCGGTTGGGAAGCGTCGCCGGCAACCGACGGGACCGACTCCATAGGCACGGCCCGTCGGTGGGTGTGCGTCGGTTGGGCACGTCGGGGAAGCGACGGAAGAGAGAGAGAGGGTGTGGGGTCGGGTGGTCCGTTTGAGCCGAGCAAAAAAAAAAAAAAAAATAAAAATAAAAATTTTTAAAAAACACCCCAAACGGTCAAAAAAATATATAATTTAATTTTAAATTTTTTTTCCTTTTTCACACACTATAAATTCAAACCAAATTCAACCAACTTTTCACAACATTCACACTCCAACTTCCAAATATTCCACAACTTTATACAATTATACTTTCAAATTTACCACTTTCAACATATTTTCCACAACATTCACACCTTAACTTCCAAATATTCCACAACTTCAACAATTTCTACAACTTTAATATTATTTTCATTTCATTTCTTTTACCCATTTTTTCACCTCTTTTATACCAAATTCATCTACAAAAAAATACCATTTAGTTAACATGTCTGGATCCGATTCCGATCGAGACGATTTAAATGCCGTCCTAGCTGTATACAATCCGATCGCCAACCGCATACAACAAGATACGTCATCCGATTCGGACGAGGAGACCGAAGTTACAACACGTGTTCCACGCCGGAGACGTTATTTTCAAAGAGATCGTTATGGCGCCGGTGAACGTTTATATCAAGACTACTTTGCCGAGGACCCGACATTTCCGGTTGATTTCTTTCGTCGTCGCTTTCGGATGAGTCGGCCATTGTTTATACATTTATGCCAAGGTATCTTATCGTACTCTCACCTTCCGATACCCCCTTACTTTTCTTTTTTCCATCAAGGTCAAGACGCAACCGGAAGGCCCGGATTTAATGTTTTCCAAAAAGTCACGTCGGCCTTACGGCAAATGGCATACGGTTGTGCCGCCGACGCATTCGATGAGTACTTACATATGGGCCAACAAACATCATACGATTGTTTGGACAACTTTTGTAAATGTATTTTTCATTTGTATTCACGTGAATATTTAAGAAAACCAACACTCCATGATGTGCAACGATTGCATCAACGTCATGCGGAACTACACGGTTTTCCGGGTATGCTTGGAAGTATTGATTGTATGCACTGGGCTTGGAGAAATTGCCCAATCGCATGGCAAGGTCAATACACTCGGGGTGATCACGGCTATCCAACAATCATGCTTGAAGCCGTTGCCTCCTATGATTTGTGGATTTTGCACGCTTTCTTTGGTCCTGCCGGATCGAACAACGACATCAACGTTCTCAATGAATCTGATTTATTCCAAGACTTACTACAAGATCGAGCTCCTCAAGTCAACTTCACTATTGCCGGTCAACAATTCAACAAAGGGTATTATCTCGGCGATGGAATATATCCGGAATGGTCGACGATTGTGAAGTCGTTCAAGTATCCGTTGACAGAAGCCGAGTCAAGGTTCAAGAGGTACCAAGAATCGGCAAGGAAAGATGTGGAACGGGCATTCTATAACACCCCTCGTTAATTAAAAACAATCATATAATATTGGCGACTCGGAAGCGTATATTTAAAAAACATTCTATCAATGTACTCAAAATGTCATTAGACTTTTTCAAAGCCAAACACATGACATTTCAACAAATTCGGTGTTATATGATTCAAAACACTTTTACAGTTATAAAAATAACATCAGAGTAACAGCCTGTCAAACATTCCATCCAGTCCAACAACCTCCTGCCCAATATGTCCCATCTATTTAACCTGCAGGAAGAACTGTGGTGGGGTTAGCATAAAGCTAAGTGAATGAAACTATAAGCAACAGTACAACCTAGCATAACAATCTGTTTACATCAAATAACAATAAACAGAAAATCAATCATTCACTCGACATCCAATCAATGTCAAGCTACACCAATCAAACATTATCAATCGTCATGAGGATCGGTGGCTCCTGAGATACCCTAATACCGGTTTGGTACTCAAGGAACTCTTATCAATCATCTGTATTGGCCTATACAGAATTACCGATAACCAGTTGTTAATCACACACGACCTAGATCTCCAAACCAACATTTCAAGTTTCAAGATCTCCTGTCGTCTACAATAACAACCAAGTCCAACTGTCAAGTCAAGTTGACCTCAGAATCTTACGTACTAGCTCAAACAGCCAAGTAAGCAACTAGTCAAACTATCATGGCAAAATATCTCAACAGATGCATCATATCAAAGTAATACTATAAATTACTTGTTGTAAATCAAATCATTACAACTAAATCACACTGAGGTTACAGATCCACTCACCGACTACCTCAGGCCTCCACTCAGTTGTCTAATATCACTGAGCCTTCTCCACATCTGAGAATTAATCAATCAAATATAAGTTAGTAATCAAGATCATTAATACTAAACTTATATCAATCTTTAACATTAAGAACTTAACATAATCTACATCAAGATTACTAGTTCCTAATTATACACTAATGATTACAACATAACCATTACCATATATTAACTTGCAACAGATACATATCACATTACATTTAACAAGTTAAAAGAAAAGTTATGACAGCCCTTCAAGCCGCCGGCTTCCCCCTAGAAGCCGCCGGCTTCCTATCCTCACCCGCCGGCTTTACTTCCACAACCGCCGGGTAATTTACCAATTGTGTTAACAGAACAACACTACGTTTTAAAGCATATACCAACCGCCGGGTCGGGTTTAGACCCGTCGGGTCCCTGCCAGACCACTCAAGCCGCCGGCTTGCTCCACGAAGCCGCCGGCTTCAACCAACATCGCACAAGCCGCCGGCTTGGGAACGAAGCCGCCGGCTTCCTCCTTCGTCCCAGCCTGTGCGAATCTGCTCAAAACCCTAACCCGCAAATCTTAACCAAATCATCAAAACTCGGTTTTTAAACGGTTATAAACCTTAAATATCATCACATAATCAATATGTAATACTTATAACCTGTTTCTAACATCCAAATCTCTCAAATCATCAATTTACCCAAATTCAATCAAAATCAAATTCTTAAATACATCAAGAACACTTACTATTTGAAGAATCTGATTATGATAATCTGATGATTATGAAGTTTCACGAGGATCATAACTTCCTGATTTAATTTCTGGATTGATTTGAAGGTTTTCAGAGAGTTTCTGTGAGTTTTTGGAATGAAAATGAATAACTTTCCTAAATAGGAAAGGATATATATAGAAACTTAGGTCGGTCCAACCTAAACCGCCTTCAATATATGGGTATAATTTAATACCCCATCTCAATCTATTGCCTGGAACCCGAAAACCATTTACGAGTCCAAACATTTTATTGTACCGTCAACTATATTAATTTACAACAATTAATAATTCACTTATCACATTGGAATATTCGGCTCTTATTCCAATTATTTCAACTATTTCAAACAATATTATTTCCACACACATTTAAATACTAATTTAAATCAAGAAATAATATAACACAACTAGGTCCATTTCGAGGATGTTACACATTCGAGGTACTTCAAGGCCGTTGGCAAATCTTGAAAAACCCCGCTAGACCATATAGCGTCAACAAAATACGGCGAATCATGTATTGTTGTGTAGTTTTACACAACATGATAATCGAAGACAATTGACGCAATATGTGTACACACGAGGAAGAGTATTGGACAAACTCGGAAAATCTACCTCAACGAACGTGGGAAGAAAGGGTAGCGGTGCAACTACGTATGGATAAAGAATTGCGTGACCGTGTCGTACATCATCGTCTTCGCGATGCCCTCATCGAACACATTTCGAGCCTCCCACCAAATTTCCGAGGGCGTTAGCTAATTTTAATTTCTTATTAATAAATGTTATTTTTTTTTAGGATTTGTAATATTTTTAATTAATGTAATTTATTTTTTTTAGGATTTGTAATATTTTATTTTGAATTAATGTAATGTTTTTAGTTTTAATTTAAATGTGTTATTTAAATTTTGTATTAAATAAATAGATTAAATAGTGTGTGGGGCCCTGAAAATAAGGGAAGTGATGTTGCTGTTGGCAGTGAAGTGTCAGTTTGTGTCAGTTTGGGGAAAAGCTGACGTGGCGCTGAGCTGACAGGCAACTGACGCGTCAGTTCGCGTCACCATTGGGAGGAGTCTAAATAAATACTAAATAGTATGTACTACTATAAGTTATGAGCATATGGGTGCCAACTATGAAAGTACTAGTGGTTAATTTCTAAGTGATGGACTCGGAAAATTTAGTTACCGATAGCATAAAAAATTTAGCACTCACTTCACTTGATAGTTTATGACGTCTATTTAAGAAGTGAGGTGCACCGCCTAATTATAAGTGATATCACTCTTAAGGAATCACTAATTATTCAACTAATTTTTACACTACGTCGGCTTTATTGACTACGTGTCAGATGACACAACTACCTATAAGGTAATAGGTAGCTCCGACCCTGTTCAAAATGGTGCCCTAAAGGCTATCATTTTCGGGCTCTAACATATTAGCCGTATCTTCATTAATATTTGAGTACCAAATAGTGAACTTGGTTATGTGCTATTAACCTTTTAGACACCACACCAATTAATCGAAAGACCATAAACTTTTCATATCAATGTGACTTTTTGTACGAATATGCATAAAAATAATAAAAAATACCAAAAACGGAAATGATGTGTCGTACATGAAATGAACACCACACCTGTTAAAATTATTATTATTATTATTATTATTATCATTATTATTATTATTATTATTATAAGTAAAAAAGAAAATAAAAAAAGAAAAAAGAAAGAAAGAAGCTTTTGCAAGTTGCAACTTGCAACTAAGACCAGGCTCATTCATGGGCCAATTGGAGATGATAGAATATGTTGATATTGGGCTTATAAGCAATTTACATTTTGGTTGTTAAAATGAGACTTCTTGTAATGGATTAATTAACCAAAGTGTTGATATTGGGCTTATAAGCAATTGTACATTTTACTTTTGATATAATAATTCAATAACTCACCACCTTTATATATATTGAGCATTTATATATAGAAGTTAACATACTCATAAAACAAAATCCCAAACCCGAAACCCTAAATCATAATCGCCGTCTGATAGACATTTACTTTCAATTTTTTTCTAACGAGCACCGATCGTTTTCTCTTACAACCTATAATTCTGCCGCCGCACCAGTAGGTACATTTCTTTTGTACACATTTTTTTTTTTAATTATCTGATTATCAGAAGTGGCTACGATTATTAATAATCGTTTGTGATTTTAACTTATCAATCAAAATACCTAAGTTATAAACCTAAATAACAATTGTTCTCCAACATACATTTTCTTTTTTAGCAGCGCCGATTCCTTCTTTGCATAATCAGTAATTCGATCGTCGCACCGATGCATATTTACTTTTTACATATTTCTTTTTTTGTTTAGTTGCCAGATCCTCAAATCGCTGATTTTTTAACGCTTTATTGCTTTCGATTCAGAAGATCTAACAATGTTATGGGATTTTTACCATGGATTTAATACTTGTGGATTGCTAAAGTATCGATTAGTATTTGTGTAATTTGCATTTGCCAAATTATGAAAATTTCCTTTTTATGTGATAGATCTTTGGGCGAAGCTACTATCGATTCAATCTCCAGAGAGTATACGCGTTTGAAGGAACATCTCATCATTAGCTCTTAATAATTTTCTTAAAAATCATCTATGTTGCTAACAACATGTAGGTTGCTTGATTTAAGATTTAGAAGGGGTTAATTGTGTTAATTCAAAAATAGTTGAAAAATATGAAAATTAAAATTTAATGTAATTATTGATTGCTCAACATCACATTTTATTTATATTTTACTCTGTGGTTCATCTTTGAAATGTTTAAAATATTTTGTACACAGATACCACTATTTTAATAATTTAATAATTAGGATGAGGTGTACCAATTAAAACGCTTTCTCAAACCCTTTTGAAACTGTTGGTACACATTTCTTTGTAGGTCGTATGAATGTCAAAATAAACAGATTTATTAATGAAATAAGTAACAAC